>BROG01000333.1:362500-787309 GCA_030159075.1 Atrina japonica | reverse complement strand
TTTTGTGAGAAAGTTTGCCACTTTACTTTCGAAAGGCCGGTGGTCTCTTCCCATCTACAGGGTTTTCTCCTCCACCATTAAAAAAATGGCCGCCACCATATAACTCAACTCAAAAATTGTTGAGAGTGGTTTAAAACAAAAATCATGGTAATATATTTTTTAAAAGAAAGCAACAAATAATTGTTTTCAGTAAATAGAATCATTTGATAAAATTCTGTGATGGAATGTTGTTTCTTTGGCAGATTAAGCAATCAACAGATACATAGCAGGGCTTTTTCTGTAGTATCCACAGGGCCAAAACCTCGGCCCCATTCCCAATGCAAAATGCATGTACATTTTCCCAATTTGATGAAAAATTCCCAGTTTGATGTTGAGCTTATGACTTTAATGAAAAAAAACAATGTAAGGGGAAATGCATTTAAAAATTGCATCTAGATTTCCATGTGTGCATACAATATTTCTCCAATATGACATGAAGTCACGTTAAAATTCCCAATTTTGCTGCCAATGGCATTTTCCCAAAATTGACAGACAAAGGTCTGCATAGTCATTTGAACATTTTCATCTCCATCTGCTAAGTCAACAAGAGTGCATATCAAAGCCGCGTTGAATCTTTACTTTTTCAGACCTTGCTCCAGGAAACAGGACCCTGTCCTCGTCCAGATAAAATGACAGTAGGACAATTGAAGGAGGAATTGGAAGCAAGAGGTCTGTCAACTGATGGAGCCCTGGCAGAACTCATAGCCAGATATAAACAAGATGACCTCAGTAAGTTCTGTATCATATCTTACCTTACTTTAGGTTTTACCTGACAGACCTCACTATTAGATATAAGCAGGATGACCTCAGTAAGTTCTGTATCATATCTTACCTTACTTTAGGCATTACCTGACAGACCTCTCTATACAATATAAGCAGGATGACCTTGGTAAGTTCTGTATCATATTTTACCTAGCTCTGGGTATTACCTGACAGAGCTCACTACCAGATATAACAATGACCTCTATAAGTTCTGTATCATATTTTACCTAGCTCTAATTATTACCTGACTAGAGTTCATCATCAGATAAAAGCAGGATGGCCTCTGTAAGTTCTATATCATATCTTACCTAGCTCTCGGTATTACCTGACAAGGCTCACTGCTAGATATAAGCAGGCTGACCTTGGTAAGTTCTGTATCATTGTTATCATATCTTATCAGTAGAGGGAGAGAGAGAGGGACTAGCTTTAGGTTTTGTCCGTAGCTGCTGTCTATTCATTCATCAGTTTAAGGTTTTAATTAAAATGTTATTATTGCTGGACATTTACTTTAATACTGGTATACAGGTAGGGAATTTACCTGACAGAGCTCATGATCAGATATAAATAAGATGACCTCAGTAAGTTCAGGTAGGGAACATGCATTAAATCATCAGTACTAATTCAGAAAGGTCATCTCAGATATCTTCTTTTGATCAGAACTCAATAAGATCTGTATCATATCTTACCTAGCTCTAGGTATAATCTGACAGAGCTCACTACCAGATATAATGATGACCTCAAAAGTTCTGTATCATATCTTACCTAGCTCTAGGTATAATCTGAGAGCTCATGATCAGATATAAACAAGATGACCTCAGTAAGTTCAGGTAGGGAACATGCACTGAATCATCAGTAATTCAGAAAAGTCATCTCAGATATCTTCTTTTGATCAGAACTCAATGCAGTAAAGTGGATGATTGGAGTCACTCACTATCCAAGTCTTTCACTTACAGTACGGGCCACGCGGATTCCGCAAAAGTCACGTCATCGCGGCGGGGTTAGTTATGAGCAGTCGTCCGCGATGAAATCGCGGTTATTTAACGCGGTCGCCGTCATCGCGGTGGTTGAAATTCCTCGCAAATCGCGGGGATGAATCAAATCATCGCAAATCGCGGCTGTTGAAAATCATCGCAAATCGCGGCTGTTGAAAACCATCGCAAATAGCGGCTGCTGATCTCCGTATACTACTGGAATTGTCGAACGGAATTCTGTTTTGTTTTGTTTTTTTTATGCGAGGTCAATCTATTGATTAAAATAAAAAAAAAAAAATACATTACTATTCGCTTAAATGCGACAATTATCTTCTATAGTACCCGAAATATGTACCTTCAAATTGATCCCAAACCAAACAAAAACCCCCCCGACTTTCACTTTGTTCAACAGTTCTGTTATAATTGCATCAAACTCCAAAGTTCTTCTACGTCATGTAATGAAATTGATTACCCAAGCCGTCAAGTCAAAGTTATCCGTGCGTGAAGTGTAATCACAATTTCTGCACAGTTTAAGTTGGACATCGAGTGGGACCTTCTACCTTACAAGTATATCGCTTTTCAACTATCCGTAACCGTGATATTAGACATCGTTATGTCCAATTTACACAAACTTTTTGTGACATCAATTAAAATATCGACAAAAAGAAATAACGGAAACTTTCGACTAATCCTATCGAGGTTTATTTTCTTTCGATCCTACCTACTTCGTATTACGTTTAGTTATCTACGTATCTGGTTTATAAAACAGATTTTCAAACAACAACTGTAAGCCAAATTTGTGACGGCCCTTAAAAATTCGAAGTTCTGAAATCTCTCTCTCTTTCTGTCTCTCCCCTCTCTCTCTCTCTCTCTCTCTCTCTCTCTCTCTCTCTCCACACATGTATTTTTTCTCGGTCAAAAGATGTATTTCTCATTCCAATATTTTAACGGTAACTATGATTTTGTTTCATTGGTTTTAATGGTTTTAAAACAGTTTCTTCGCCTGCTGCATATAATATCAAGGTTCATCATGGACTTTAAAATCACAAAAAAGTTTACATCAATAGAATTATCATGTATGCACGATACTAGCTATAAAGGTATAGAATTTCCTGGTCTCCTGACCATTCCACTTAAACTACCGGACGTTTATGATATACTGAAAGCTAATGTAATTGAATTTGGGTTGCCGATACCTTTAATCTACCCGACTTTAATATGAACTTCAGTTAAAGTATTGTGCAACTGTGTACACTTTTTTAAAATTAAGATTAAAAAGTGGTACGAATAATATACATGTATTAGCAAAATTTCAAGGAAATCTGTACCCGATTTCGTTATATACGAAACATACAATTCATTCACGCGGGGTTAAAAACTATTTACAAAGTCTTTTTAAAAAGTTTTTACCATTCGATGCTTTATAAAAGTAAAATTCCAGGTTTCAAAAACTTATTTTAACATCAACAAATGAACTTATACAGGTTTGGAGGAATAGCAATCGTTGGGATATTCTATTCATTCAAAAACAAAAATGCATATGTTAAAAAAAAAAAACTCTATTATAATATATCTTCAAAATGTACCCGGGGAGAGACCCACAGGCCACCCGCAAGTAAACCCTTCGTTTGAAAATCGATTTCAACATCGATCAAACATGTACTGTAACAAGCTATAGCTGATCAAAATTGAACATTTCATATGCAAATTAATCTGGAATTATGATTCTGGTCATCGTCAACTACCGCACAGGGGTAAATAGTCTGACTGGTGTTTTTTTTTAAATAAAATATACAACACGATTTAAACTTGTATATTACAATTAATAATAAAAATCAGGATTGACATTAATTAAATGTATTTACAGTCCACAGACTGCTCAACCCCTCTTTGAAAATCTTCAATCGCAAGTGAGTCACGATTGCTGCAAATCGCGCCCAATACATACATATTCAAGATCAAAACTGATGAATTCCGTCAATCATATATCAGGTGACACGAAATATGCAATGACAGCACAATACTGTCTGCATAATCAAATGATTGGATGGAAGATGGCTTGAAAGTATTGACACAACGTCCCATAAGAAAGGACACAGAAATGATACATGCATTTTAACGGACTTTCTATTTACCAATTTTGCGTGTTTTCCTTTCAGTATATCTATCTAGAATCAATTACGGACTGGAAGAAACCGTCCGACTAAGTAACCGTCCGCTAAAGTACTAAATGGATATATATATATGGCTAATTGGATATATTGAATCTGTGCAAACATATTTTCATTAATTATTTTATTGTACTAAATTGTAATTGTAAACAGTAAATGACGTTTTATGTCCCTTGTTTGTGAGTAAGTTAAATGTCGGGGCGTCTAATAATCCAAAAATACAATTTAATAATTGATTACGAATCTGAAAATAAACCATTTGAAATTAATGCAAGCTATATTTTAACAGTTTAGAATGAAATTTTGTTCCATAATCTGTGTATATCTACATCCATCCTAACTCAGTAGCGCATTCTTCCAGAACGACAACTATATACATGTATTTTGTCATAAAATTGGTAAAATATATATGTAGCATAATATCCCCCATGTTTTAATAATAGATTCGATATCAATTTTTTATTTAGCCGTATATATAACCACCATTGAACTAGATACAGTTCATGACTTGCGCGTCATATCTGTGTACATAAGAAGCTGAGTTTTATCTCTTGACAGCGATTTATGACCCCGTCGCTATGGATACCCCATTCACCCAGACTTGATGTTTTGTCCCTGTTATGTAACTGCTTCGATCTGTGGTCTTCAACGAGGAGCCATTATAACTGTAAGTTGTTCAAATAATGTGGACTCTGATTAAAGAAGATGGATCTTCGGGGGGGGGGGGGTAGATTTTTTTTTTACAAACACACCAGATTTGGATCAGCCGTACTTTAAGATTTAGTCTTAATATTGGGAAAATATAGGGGAATCTAGCGTGACATCATATTTCGAATATAAAATTTGTGAATACTGAGTTGCCTTTATTGTTGACCTACATGATCATATCATGGCAAAGACTGTTGTTCATTTCCTAATAAAGATGATTCTGAATAATGGTTTAGATAAAATAAAAAATACCCACTTGATATTTTATTGTTCAACATACTATGTATCTACGTCTGTTCGCACATAGTTGCTAAAATAAACTCGACTAAAATAACCTACCGACTTTATGAAAAGGAAAAGTCTATCAGCGATATTTACAGTCTAACAGGCATTTTTTTTTTTTGGGGGGGGGTGACTATTTCTTACCGGTATTGATGATGACATAAACATGATAATCCAAACTTACAAGGGAGTCATGATTGTTGCAAATCACGCCAATACATACATATTTAAGATCATATCAGGTGACACGAATTATGCAATGACAGCATAATACTGCTTACACAATCAAATGATTGGGTGGAAGATGGTTGAAAGTATCGACTACGTATATATATATCACTGACGTCGGAAGCAAAATGAATGTGGAGTGGTCTAACCAACTTAAAAAAAACACACACACAAACCAGACTATACCCCAATTTTCAACACCTATGTCTATCTTTGCAAAAAAAAAGGGGGGGGGCTAAGCCCCTTATCCCCCGGTTCCGACGCCTATGTATATGGCCAAATGATATATTGAATTTTATGCAAATATAATTATACTTTTATTAATTATTTTATTGTACTTAAATATATTTTACGCTCTTTAAAATAATTTAAAATCGTAAATGACGTTTTAATGACCAAAAGATAAATAGAAACAATTACAAATGCACAGTTTCCCTTGATTGTGACCGAGTTCAATGTCGCGCGTCTAATGATCCCCAAAAATACAATTTAACAATTGATTTCGAATCCGGAAAATAAAACGTTTGAAATTAATGCATAGGCGTCGCAAGCAAATTGAAAGTGGGGGGGGGGGGGGGCTAAACCAAATTAAAACACACACGCGAGAAAAGTTTTTTGTCACCTATGCCGATCTTTGCCAAAAAAAAGTGGGGGGGGGGGGCTTAGCGCCCCTAGCCTCCGGCTCCGACGCCTATGTAATGCATGCTATATTTTAACAGTTCAAAATAAAAATTTTGTTTCGATAATCTGTGTATATCTACATCCACCCTAACTCAGTAGCGCATTTCTCCAAACGACAACTGTATACATGTTTTTTTGTTATAAAATTGGTAAAATATACATGTAGCATTGATATCCCCGATATTTTTTATAACAGATTCCATATTAATTTTTTAATTAAGCAATATATATATATAACTAGATACAGTTCTTGACTTACGCGTATATCTGTGTTACATAGGAATGTGAGTTTTATCTCTTGAGGCGATTTATGACCCCGTCACTATGGATACCCTGTTCACCCAGACTTGATGTTTTGTCCCTGTTATGTAATTGCTTTGATCTGCGGTCGTCAACAAGGAGCCATTATAACTGTAAGTTGGTCAAGTAATATTGACTCTGATTTAACGAAGATGATTCTTGGGGGTGGTGGTGGGGTGGGGGGGGGGGGGGCAATAGATTTTTTAAAAACACACCAGATTTGGATTAACCGTACTTTAAAATTTAGTCTTAAACGCTAAGATGCTCACAGACCTAGCCTTGTTTGTTGCGATAGCCCTTTTTATAGCTCTGAAAATTACATAGAGATATATTTAGTTTAATAATTTTTTTTTTTGATATTTTGTTTTATTTAAAGGTCTACATGGTAGTTCTTGCACTTTAAATAAGTGGGGCAAATGTCTTGAGTGAAAAAACCACGTAGATCAACCGTAACAGTTACCATAATTACTCTACGCTTAAACTTTATTTTCATTTTTTTTCAATTTGTCAATATATGTTGAAATACAAATCATGAAAAAGCCAAACTAAAAAGTCAAACTGATGGAGACGTTCACAAAAAGGCTAAACTAAAATGTTGGCCTATGCTCGACACTTGAGGGTTCTTCATTGTGCCGACACCTATTGTGACACGGGGCCAATCGTCTCCGGCGAAGTTTAAATCCATGATCCTCCACATGCATTGCGGTATCTTTATCCCCACAATAAACTCCACGCCTCTCCTTGAAAATTTCCTTGATTTGTACCTTATAACTGTGTCTTTGGCCGGAATAAAAGACGAGTCCGCAATGTGATAAGCAACTCTGTGAAGTGGGCTTTTATATCTTACCATTTCTGCGAAGCAAACACAGTTGGATCATGGAGAAACGGATACCTCATCGGGCTCTCAACGAAATATTTTTTTAACGATTAAGAGGTCAGAATTCAATCAATGTCTGGAGGTTTATAGTTTCAAAAATAAAACTGATGAATTCCGTCAATCACACATCAGGTGACACGAAATATGCTACGGCATCATTATACTGCCTGCACTATCAAAATGATTGGTTGAAAGATGACTGAAAGAATTGACTATTATGGCGTAAAGGAAGTACGCCCCTACCTCATTTGAACTACCTGGGTCGAATATGAAAGGAGTTTTTCATGCATTTTAACGCGTATTCATCTTACCAATATATTGCTATGCTATCAGTATATCTATTCTGAATCAGTTGGGAGAAATTCTTTTCTGCACTTGTAAATAGTTTTTTTTAAAACTTGGAAAATAAATAAAAAAAGTTCTTAACAGAGAATCACGAGGAATTTTAGATTTTTATTATTATTATTTTCATTTGTACTTAAAAATTTTTACGTGTGTAATATATTTCACACAAATGCTACGTTTGTTTATCGTTGTTTAACGTCCCACTAAAGAATATTTCAGTCATATCGAGACGTCACCAAAAATTTGCATATGCTCGGCACTTACGACCATTGAGCAGTAAAGGTTATTTAACATGCCGACACCTACTGTGACTGACTTGATGGACATTAAGAAAAATATATTATCAAATGCATAACATGGAATCTATTTTCTGTCATACAAGATATTAAATGCATATATCCTTTTTTATATATTTAGTATTTTTTTATGATTACCAAAATGTTTTTTTTTCGATATGCCCTCTGATAATGAAGGCATACAGTCCTTATATACACTCACATCATCCGAGTTATCTTTTGACAGTGATTTATGACGCTGTTCGATAAGGTTCAAGTTCAAGTAAGGATACCCCGTTCACTCAGAATCGATATATTTTGTCCCTGTTTTGTAATAGCTTTGGTCTGCGGTCTTGATCGAGGAGCCATATTTGTAACTTGGTCAAATAATGTGGATTCTGTTTAACGATAGTGGATCTTCGGGGGAGGCAGCAATAGAATTTTTTTTTCGAAAAGAAATATGTAGAGCTTGGATCAGTCCGTTCTTTAAGATTTAAATATCAGAAAAAAATATTCTTGACTTACTCATGTTTTGGAATCTATATTGAAGTTAAGAATCTTTTTAACAATATTGCCACAGTTTTCAGACTGAGTAGGAAGTATAAAATAATTAATTTAACAAAACGACAAAACGTTTTCCTGATTAATATACTGCGAATATGACTCGTCAGAAATACTTTAAAAGTTATAATTTTATCAAATATAAATCACAGAACTGCCATTTTGTATTTACCTCCTCCCAGTAAAGTAAAATTTTACAACATGACAGAACAATTCTCAGCCGTTTACGGTTTGGATTGTGGGTATAGTTCCAATCCTTTGAATTTTAATACCCGAGATCATTTTTTGTCCAATTAATGAACTCGACTCCTTTGGGTGAATAATCTACAGTTCGTTTATCATAGTTTTAGTTTTTGTTTACGGTGACATATCTTTATTTTTTACTCCAAGAATTAATCAAGGTCATATTGGTTTTTTATAATTAGATTACGTGGGGATAAAGCAAAATTAATTTTTAAAACGGAAAATTCCATCAAAAGCAAACAATCTCACTCTCCCAGAGTAGCAAATATAAAAACATCAATTAAATGAGGTTGGTCTGGAAATATATCATTTAGTTTCAATAGTTTCTCTCTCAACTAACGATATATATTATATATGACCCCACAGAGCTTCATGAATTGATACGATGATTGACAGACAAACCGCCAAACTAAATTACGTATACAGGTAGGGGCGGGGTAAAATAATCACCTGAGGGTAATACGTGGACGAAAAGGCGGGACTTCATGACTTCAGGTAATGAAAGCCATATCAAATATCATGTGCAGCGTTATATAAAGCTAGCTTTAAATATCGCTGTCATGTGTTAGAAGATTATTTTTTATAATCAAAAATAAGAACATGTCTGCACGAGGGACCAACAGGTCAAGTATGACAATGACCATCGTATTCCGATATCGGTATTTCTCATTGCTCTATTTTTCCTCAGCTTCGAAGCGGGTCGATGTTTGTATCTGTAAGCGGTTTTTTTTAAGAATGAGACTCGCGTCACTTATTTGTGCGATAAAGCATTATTCTCAAACGAACAGTTTTTTTGATAAATATTTAGAAAAACTAGGTTGCGTAACTAAAATAATTCTTTCTGTTGCTAGTTGGCGAACTCCTTGTTTTTAAATCAGGTTGAAACTGGCGAGACTTTAAGTCGCGTAAGAAAAAAGTCAAATTATGATGAATATGCTAATGATTCGAGATACAGTGCTTCAGCATTGTAGCCAAACTTATGGTAGGTTACAGAAAATAAACGTACTTTTGCTCCGTGATAACACGTTCACATTGATTAATGAGTTGGCAGTTTCAGCGGAATAAATTGTTTTTAAGTCCATATAAACACATTTGATGTTTGCTATCCACATTATACTCATTCAGAATGTTAACTTATGCTGACAAAACATCGATAATACTTTAACAGACCACGCTGGACTGGAATTTTCCAAGTAATGTTAACAAATGAAAAGTAATGATAACCTAATTAATCATCGATATAATTTAAGTTGCTCACAGCCGCGAACTGCGGCGATAAATTTTTTCCATCGCAAACTGCCGCGATGATTTTTTTCCATCGCAAACTGCCGCGATGATTTTTTCCATCGCAAACTGCGGCGACCCGCGTTGAGCTCAATAGCCTGATCGCGTATTCGCGGCGAATTTATTGAGCAAGATTTATATGACCACCGCGATGACGTGACTTTTGCGGAATCCGCGTGGCCCGTACTGTAAGAGGCCAAATATGGAATGAAGGAGTCCCCACCCCTAGGGTATATTTTCAAAAACCTGGATCATTTATGATAGCTGCAGGATTTTTATAAGCGACCAAAATTTTGTTTCTAAGTGGTCAGTTCAACCTCTGACCGACTTTTATTGAAAACCCTGCAAATGGATCTGTTTGACTTTGAAAATGAAGACCGGCCTGGCTCAGTCGGTAGTGCACTCGACTCTGGATCGTGAGTTTGAGTCCCGCTGGTGGTAGGTTGGTTTCCTGTCCTTCAGATGAGACAGTAAAACTGGAGGTCTGGTATCACAGTAGGTGTCAGCACGTTAAAGAACCCTCACTGCTCAATGGCCGTAAGTGCCGAGCATAGGCCAAAATTTGAAGCCCTTCACTGGCATTTAGTAACTCCCATTTGTGTGAAATATTCTTGAGTGGGACATTAAACAACAATAAACAAACAAACAAAACAAACTTTGAAAACGAAACTGTTGTTTTGAAATGGTCGATGAAGACAAAATAACCTAGCAATCTTATAGGATACTAAATATATAAGTCTACTTTTAAATGGTTAACAACAAAAACAAACATTTCCAATAATGCTACAATTATATTTTGGTGTAAATGATAGGGATGTAACAAAACAAAACTTTCTTTTTCAGGCTGTAGTATACCGCTGTTTGGGAATACCGTATCTCTGCCAGAAATAACATCATCCAAGTTGTCAAAGATCTTCTACTACTCCATCAATTATAAATGTCTCCGTATGGATGCCATGCGTAGATGTATCCGTTCCCGGTCTGGATTTTACAAAAGCCCTAAAGGCTTACATAGAGTTGGATCCTTGCAGCTTTGTTTTTTCAGTGGCTTTTGAAACATTCAAGTACACGAAAACTCTGCTACGTTATGATTTTGGTATGTAAAGTCTTCTTGTGTCTGTCTTACTGCCTGTATGTCATTTGATCTCTCTCTTCCCCTCTTTCTCTTTCTTCCTCTCTCACTCCCAAGCTTCCTCCTCTTCTGTATACCTCCCTTTTATTTCTCTCTCCCATCTCCCTCACTCTCTCTCTGGCCCTCCTTCCACCCCCTCTCCCTCTTGCCCTTTACCCTTCATTCTCTCTTCTTCATCTGTCTCTTATACCTTTTCTTCCCTCTCCTTCCCTTCCTTCCCCCTCCTTTCCTTCTCCCTACTTCCGGGCACTCTCTCCCTTCTTGTCCACTATTTCTCTTTTCCTCTTTCTCACTATAAAGTCCCTCAACATCTTTATCTCGTTATCTACCCCCTTTTTCATTTTCACCATAGATAATCTGTAATTAAAAATGTTAAAGCACAACAAAGCGTTGAAGCTCCAACGTGGTTTTTGTTATGATGCTGGCCTTAAATGTCAGCCAGGGGGGCATCAAGTGTTAGATCGTCCATCTGTCTGATTGTCTGTGTGTACTTTCATCCTGTTTACATATAAAATGCAATATTTCAAATTTGGATTGTGATACAGTTACCAAACTTAAACTGTAAGTTCATCTAAGGGTTGCTCACCCTTCTCTGACATCACATGCCGGGGGGGGGTTAAAAATGTAGGACACTGCAAACATTTTTTGGGTCTGGGGCATTTTTGTTTCACAGGCACATCTTGTTGTACATGAAATCTGCTTTTATTACATAAAAATCTAATCATTTCAAGGAAATGTTTTCTGTTTTCCTTGTTTATAACAGACATGATGTTATTGTTTGTTTTCCTGTCTTTTTTCATTATTGTCAAATTAAGTCATTTTGAGCATTCTAGCAATAATTTTGATAATTAATTCTATCAAATGTTTCAATAGAATTTTGGTATGTAAACTGTAATTTTTTTAACATTTATGAAGTATTTAAAAAGTTTGATAACTAATATAAAAGATTCATGTAATTTTCAACTTTGTATTTCAGGCAAAGATGAAGTTCAGGAGATTTCTTCAAACGTGAAAATCAAGTATGTGAATAACTATATATATATATAAAGACATTTAACATTGTATATCAAACAAAACTACTCATGATTCTCTAGTTGTAGAATCTGTGCTACTTAAATAGATAGTGTACTGGTAGAGTGTGTGCCACACGGACAAAGTATCTACTGGTAGAGTGTGTGCCACACGGACAAAGTATCTACTGGTAGAGTGTGTGCCACACGGACAAAGTATCTACTGGTAGAGTGTGTGCCACACGGACAAAGTATCTACTGGTAGAGTGTGTGCCACACGGACAAAGTATCTACTGGTAGAGTGTGTGCCACACGGACAAAGTATCTACTGGTAGAGTGTGTGCCACACGGACAAAGTATCTACTGGTAGAGTGTGTGCCACACGGACAAAGTATCTACTGGTAGAGTGTGTACCACACAGACAAATAGACTAGTGGTAGTGTTTGTGCCACACAGACAAATAGACTAGTGGTAGTGTTTGTGCCACACAGACAAATAGACTAGTGGTAGTGTTTGTGCCACACAGACAAATAGACTAGTGGTAGTGTTTGTGCCACACAGACAAATATTTTATTGGTAGAGTGTGTGCCACACAGACAAATAGTCAACTGGTAAAGTGTGCCACACAGACAAATAGTCTAGTGGAACAGTCTGTGCCACACAGACACATGGTATAAAGGTAGAGTGTGTCACACTGAAGAAAATCCCAGAGGTTTAGCATCCCATTACTAGTAAATATAACTTATCTGTTAACACTGTCATCCACTCCTTTTAAAACAAGTGGCCTCGTGCTTCTTTCAACCATGAAGTCTCTCAAATCTAATCAGTATAGATCCGAGTCCCACTGTAATCTAAGCTGAATTTTGTGTCATGGTGTACCATTTTACTTCCAAAATTTTTTCTTCCTGGGTATCTTGTAACCAGGTTATCTGTTCCACCATTAAAATCTGTGACACTACATGTGTTAAGTGTAGCATAAAACCGAATAAAAACAAACATGAAACCTGTTAACAGAAATGTTAACAGAAAGTTATTGTGTTAATTGCAATATATTTTTTTTTTATCAATTGCAGGTATAGAATTGGCCGTGACGTAGATAGAGGTGTATTTATTTTATCGTTTGGGCTCGCTATCTGTCCAGGCGGTGATTGCAGTCTCATTTTTGACGACTACATTATTACAGACTTTGAAGTACCCGACCCTCTTTGTGGAAATTTTACCCTTCCAGGTAACAAGTCACCAGTAGGGACAATTATTCTAACCAGTATAATTTAGATTAAGATGTACTATGCTTCAGATGCTGAATCAGTCCTGTATTTTTTTGCAAAGAATTACCCTGTGTTGGACCTCAATTTTCAATGTTGTGATTCTGAAGATTGTTTGAGGTCAAGATAATTGGGGATGTAAAATATGTCAGTGTGGGGTGAGAATTGTCAGTGTGAGTCTGTGAGAATTGTCAGTGTGAGTCTGTGAGAATTGTCAGTGTGATTCTGTGAAATTGTCAATGTGGGGTGAGAATTGTCAGTGTGAGTGTGAGAATTGTCAGTGTGAGCCTGTGAGAATTGTCAGTGTGAGCCTGTGAGAATTGTAGTATAAATATTTCAGACAAAACTATAGTCATACTGTACTTTACTGTATTTTAACAGCATTTATCAAAGTATTCTATGTTTTACAACACTTTACTAGTACAGTAGAACCTTGTCTTGAAAGACCATTCTCTCTACCACTGAAATGGTAACCACTCAAAACAGGTGGTCTTTAAAAGAGATTTTATTTATGACAGTAGTTTCTCAAGACATTTAATTTTTCATGACATTGGTCTCTCAAGACAATTGGTTTTTCATGAAAGTGGTCTCTCAAGACAGGTGGCTTTTAATGACAGTAGTTTCTCAAGACATTTAATTTTTCATGACATTGGTCTCTCAAGACAGCTGTTTTTTTTTTATGACAGTGTTCTCTCAAGACAGCTGGTTTTTTTATGACTGGTCTCTCAAGACAGTTAGTTTTTCATGACAGTGGTCTCTCAAGACAGCTGTTTTTTATGACAGTGGTCTCTCAAGACAGTTGGTTCTTTTTTTGACAGTAGTCTGTCAGGACATGTTCTACTGTATATAGTTACTACTGTATCATATAGATGTGTATTGTCTTGCAGGTGATGGCTCTATATCCGGTATGCTGAATGTAATTGGCGGTAAAATGACTACAGACGCTTTTGATCTTGTGTTGAAGATGTTTGACTTGGATGTAAGTGTTGCCTAAGTAACTGTAGCTTTATAGTAATTTATCAACATTTTGTTGAAATTCTGTCAGCCTCAGAAAGTAATATATGTTATATGATTTTCTGAAGACTTTTATCATTTTCCTTACAGAAAATATTTTTAGAAGAGGGGTAGGTAGATAAAGAACTCATTCCTCAAATCTTAACTGAATGAATTACGTTGCTGCACACTATTGATATCTTAAATGAGTTCAGTTATGGCCTTAATTTGGCCACATTTTCCAGAGTTATGGGACTTATTCATGATTAGGACTTATAAATTATCTGAAGGGAGACAGTGTTTCACAAAGACATGAAAATTTTTAAAGTATTTTCAAATTAAAGTTGTAATGAGAAATGTTCAAATTCACTGCGTTATCATTTTTGTTTTTAGAAAATTATTCAATCTGGAACCTGCACAGTGGACCCAACGCCATCTAGTAAGTTAGAACTTTAGAATGTTGGTGCAAGTGACCAGAGATTTGTCAATTTGGTAGCTTAACATGATTAAAAAGGAAGGTTGCTTAATTAATATTTGGAAGTGTCTGGACTTTCAACATGATCACTTGCAATACACTGTAAATGAGTTATCCATTCTTCTATGTAGAATGTTTGTTTTTGTCCTTATGCTGTCATTTCAAATTTTAAACATTTTTTTATTTTGAAAAAAAACATGATCATGCAAAATTTTTTGAAATGTTCCCAGTATTTGTTACTTCACCTTATATAGTAGAATTGCAAGCTGATTTCTATTGATAACATTTAACAAAAATGTCTGCCAGTGGAGGAAATAAATTAGGGGGATGTATCAAAAGCAAATTTTTTCAAAAATTAAGATTGTTTAAAAGTTGAAAGCTTAGCTTTAACAAAATGTTCATGGCAAACCATTGACAGTATTATCCGAAATGTCATGTATTTAACTAACTGCCAGGGGAATTATTTCATTTCTTCTTATAAGAACAACAAATTATCAGCTGATCAGAATATTCATAAAATTTTTCTCTTCACACCTTTCAGATTGCTTCTATGACTTTGATGTCAACAAGTATCTGCCGACTAGCGTACAGAAGATGGTAACATGTCAGCTTCCTTCCATATGTACGGGAGTGTCATGTTGTTTGGATCTGTCATTTAAACTTCCTTTCGGAGATGCTGTGGTCACCAAGAATATTCCGTTCTCCTTTCTCATCAATCCATGTAATTTAACCATTGAGGTTTGGTTCGGTAACGTCAATGTTCTAATGACGAAGTTCTTACAGTATGAATTCGGTGAGTAACATGTCATCATAATGCCCACAGAATTAATTAATAAAGACAGTGGAATCTGTCTTGAGAGACCACCTTATCTGTCATTAAAAATGTGACTGTTGAAGACAGGTGGTCTCCTAATACAGGTTTTACTATTAAAATGATTTAACCGAAAAGTGTTTTGGTTTATTTATTTTTTAATGCAGTCTTTCAAAATAGGTAGTCTGAAAAATAAAATAGAAGTAAATATCAGACCATATGCTTGGTATCATCATGATCTTTCTTTGACCTTGACATTTGACCTCATGACCTTAAAAGTAATACCTGAGTTTTCATAGACTTATTATGAGTCCTTATTCTATACATATATTTTTGACGTTTATATTTGTCTACAGGTAAACTACATACTTTGAATGTTGGCAGCGGGAATCCAGCCCCAGTACAGATCCAGTGAGTATAAATGCTTTCAGCCATATTTATCTACATTAGATACAGGGGTAGGACAAGGGGAGTAGATGGGTAGTTGGTTGTATGAAATATCTTGGTAATGTGTTTATTCCTCTGAAATTGATCATCATGAAGCAATTGATTTTGGTCCATCTGTTTGTCTGTTTCCAACATGTCAAATAAAATGAATAGTTTCAGTTTCTTCTTTCATATTTTAAGCAACTGTGGTAAGAAACTTCAATGTTTTTGATTTGCTGTTTTATCCATTTGCAATATGACTTAAGATTTTAACCAAATGTGGTATGTTGTTTTATGTAGATAAGGTCAAGGATAAGTTATATAGTGGCTTAAATTTGATGATATTTGAGTTACGAGTCTTTCAAATCCTCATTATCACTTGACTCCAGAGGGCATAGTGTAAAAAGATCACATATAGAGGGCATACAATATCTAGAGGGCATAATGTAAGTAGTATATATTTAGAGGGCATAGTGTAAAGAGTGTACATATAGATGGTATACTCTATCGTATAGAATAAATAGAGCATAGTGTACATCTAGAGAGCATAGTGTACATCTAGAGAGCATAGTGTACATCTAGAGGGTAAACTGTACTGTCAAGAAGGCATAGCATAAGTAGTGTACATCTAGAGGACATTGTTTACATACAGAGGGCATAGTGTAAATCTAGAGGGCACTGTACATATAGAGGGCATAGCGTAAATAATGTGCAGGGCATAGAATAAATAGTGTACATCTAGAGAGCATAGTGTACATCTAGAGGGCATAGTGTATATCTAGAGGGTATACTGTACTGTCAAGAGGGCATAGCATAAGTAGTGTACATCTAGAGGACATTGTTTACATACAGAGGGCATAGTGTAGATCTAGAGGGCACTGTACATATAGAGGGCATAGTGTAAATAATGTGCAGGGCATAGAATAAATAGTGTACATCTAGAGAGCATAGTGTACATCTAGAGGGCATAGTGTATATCTAGAGGGTATACTGTACTGTCAAGAGGGCATAGCATAAGTAGTGTACATCTAGAGGACATTGTTTACATACAGAGGGCATAGTGTAGATCTAAAGGGCACTGTACATATAGAGGGCATAGTGTAAATAATGTGCAGGGCATAGAATGAAGTGTACATCTAGAGAGCATAACATAATTAGTGTACATCTAGAGGGCATAGTGTAATTAGTGTACATCTAGAGGGCATAGTGTAATTAATGTACATCTAGAGGGCATAGCATAATTAGTGTACATCTAGAGGAAAAAGTGTAATTAGTGTACATCTAGAGGGCATAGCGTATTTAGTGTACATCTAGAGGGCATTGTGTATTTAGTTTACATCTAGAGGGCATAATGTAATTAGTGTACATCTTGAGGGCATAGTATAAATAAATCTTGTTTTATGTTCATCTAGGTACTACATAGAACAGACGCCCGATAGACTGGGCTTCATCGTGGATGTGGTGGTGAAGATATGTTTCCCACTGAGTGGAGAAATTTTCTGTATACCTGATGGCCTTGGACTTGGAGATGGACTCCACTTGATGAACAGAGAGAGGATACCACTGTGCTCCTCCCTACCGTCCATAGACTTTAGTTGTAAGTACAGTTAATTTTATCAACTTTTTATCTACACAGAGTATAACAATTTGCAGAGTGAGAAAAAATGTAGTCGAACACTAGTCCGGAGTGAGCGAAAAGGGCATGGGGATGAGTAGTTAGGGATCGGTATATTATTTGTCCCTGATGACACATAATATTTCTTCTAGATCTGTAACATCTGACTTTGTAGCCGCTAAATCTTTGCTTTAACATGGTACAGCCAAAATCATTTCCTGCCATTTTAATAAATTATAAATCCTATATCAGAGAAATAATCTTACTGGTTCCATTAAACTTTATAAAAAATTTGGACAAGCTGAAAGTGTCTAGGAATGATTGTTTTTGAAAATCACTCAATCTTTCCATAGGACGGTCTGTGAAAGACAATCAATAAACATTTAGCATTCTTTTATTCATTCTCCCCTAAATAAACATTTGGACTGGTCTAAGTCATTGATTTTTAGAAAAATTCATTGTTTTTCCCGGGTCGATGAGTTTTACGATATCATAATTTCCATTTGATTATCTCTTTTGTTCTTTCAGCCTTCAACCCAAAGGATTGGTTAAGCAGATACAACATGGACATTGATCTGAAAACTTTGTCACAAGTGGGCGTGTCTCTGATTTTAGAGGACTTGGGGCTGAAGGACTTCTTCAAACCTTCGAAATGTGACAGAAAAAGAAGTCCGTACTCACCATCAAACCTTGGATTGACTAACAGTGAGTCTGATGAGTCTAAACGTTTTATTTGTTTGGATAATAATTTGTTTACATAAGTTTAATTTGAAAATTCCTTATATTAAAGAATATTCATTACTGTAATTAATCCCTTCTTTCTCCAAAAAGGGTGTAACTTAAGTTTTGTCTGCGTCCATCCATCTGGCCATAAGTCTGGGAAAATATTTTGGTTTTAAATTTTGTAATTGCCTTAATTACCATTTTCTTACTAATGGTATTATATTACTGATTATTTGCACAGAGGATCCTTTGGGGACCAGCATAAACACTGACTAACACAATTACTTTGAAATAAAAAAACAGTATTTCATGATAAGAGTTTGCTTATTGAGGAATGGGTACACATATTCAGACCGCAAAATAACACGGGAGTGATCTTTCAAGTTACATAGAGTTTACAACAACTATAAATCACTTCAACGCCTTTTCATTCTCAAGGAATTTCATTTTTTAGTTTTCATTATCGCTTAATCGTTACCTGTCAGTTACGGTCATTCCTTTTAGCGTAACCTGTAAATGGGTTGTGACGTTTCCCGTTATTTTGTGGTCTGTGTATTTATTCATCAAAACACGGAAGGCTTGCTGTTATCATGCTTATCAAAAATCCTTTTTATATGCCCTAAAAGTTCTGCTGGAGGCATATAGCGTTTGCATTGTCTGTCTGTTCGTCTGTCTGTCTGTCTGTCTGTCTGTCTGTCTGTCTGTCTGTCTGTCTGTCTGTCCATAATTCCATCCTGCTTAGATATAAAGTGCAATATTTCAAGTTTTGATTGTGATACAGTAACCAAACTTGGACATTAAGTTTATCTAAGGGTTGCTTACACTTCACTGACATCAAATGCCCTGGGGGTGCACCTTGTGTCATCACATCACCCTGGGGGTGGGGTGGGGTCATTTTATCAGCCAGCATATTAATTTATTGGAACCAGGGGTATTTGTGTTTCACAAACACATCTTGTTTATCAACTGAAGGTCTTGATTTGTTCTTTAGGATTAATAGAATTAGACCAATTGAAATATTGGCGTATATGTTGTCGAAGGTTTTCATATGTTTATTTCGGTATTATACCAGTATGTGTTGTCCAAGGTTTTCGTATGTTTATTTCGGTATTATACCTGTATGTGTTGTCCAAGGTTTTCGTATGTTTATTTCGGTATTATACCTGTATGTGTTGTCCAAGGTTTTCGTATGTTTATTTCGGTATTATACCAGTATGTGTTGTCCAAGGTTTTCGTATGTTTATTTCGGTATTATACCAGTATGTGTTGTCTACTGATGTTAACTCATCACCACCTGTAGCCAAATTTGGACTCGCCCATTTCAAAGAATGGTTCAATTTCCACTGTCAGAGTTCAGAGTTCGGGAGTGTATGCATGATTTAGCATAAATCTTTTAACAATAATTTTACATGCAATATCAACTTGTTCCCTCCTGAATTATAACAGTAGACCACACTATTTATTGATCTGGGTGAGTCTACATGTGACCGCCGGGGTTGATGAGGTAAATTGTAATCTTATCTGTAGTTGTCTGCCCCTGTTTACTGTGTATGGATATAAAGTAATATTGTGTTTTGTTTTTCAGAGTGCCCCATTATCATTCAGAACCTACCCAGCAGAATTAGCGACCCTGTTTCCTGTGCAATCACCGACTATTGTACTGGAATAGAATGCTGTGGGGAAATCACTTTACTGGGCAAGACACTCTACATCTTTTTGTTTTTAAATGAATCGGCATCGGAGTTGAGATATGGTTTGGAAAATGAAATATTTGTCAAGAAGCTGTATAACTATGAGTGGGGTAAGTGATTGGAGGTCTGACACATGTCACTTAAAGTCATGTAATTGATTACACTTGAGAAGTCATTGAATCTGGAAAAATATAATAATATGAGTAATATAATTATACACTTGATAAATGTAATATACTTTATACTGAGTTTAACAGATAAAACCATGTATTTTGTTTGACTCAATATAAAAATGTACTAAGATTAAAGTTTGTTAAAATGGTAACTTACCTATATGCATGACACCTTCATTAACAGGACTGAAAAATTAGAAATAAAATAAATGTCAACAAATTCCTTTTTGACAGAAAAACCACGAAATTCTAAACCCACAAAAATAAATGATTTTACAGTGTGGATAAACATAAGATTGTACAGTGGAACCTGTTTTGAGAGACCACCCATATCTGCCACTAAAATGTGGTCTCTCAAGACAGGTGGTTTCTCAAAAGAGGTTTTATTTAAAGGAGTATTTTTCTGAGTGGTTCTTAGATTGTGGTCTCACAAGACTGGTGGTCTCTCAGGAGAATTATCTTTTGAGACAGGTTCTACTGTATTCCCAGATGCCAAATGTTTTTAACAAAATGAGCTTAACATCCCTACAAAAGAATTATTTTTGCAGTACAGTTTACATAACGCATATGAAATATATCATGTTTTTGTAGGAGGCACTAAAAGGTTTTTCAAAGAATATTTATTCAATATTTTATTCTAACTTTGTAGGATCTCCCATACGGATCTCGGTAGCACAGGATCTTATTTACTTTCAGTAAGTAATCTCTACATTTCGCTATATACGAAGTACAGTGAAACCTGTATATAGGGGCCACCCAAGGGACCAGAAAATATTTACCGTTATGTGCAGGTGGCCCTTATACACAGGTTCAATTTAGTTGAAGTATGCAGTCAAGGGACTTGAAAAAACTGGCCTGTATAAGCAGGTAATCCTTATATAGAGGTGGCCACTATAGCAGGTTTTACTGTATGTCTGTTTCTTGTTATGTTTTTTTTGTCCTGCTATTTCTTGTGTGGGTAAAATTTAAATGTAATACATTTAAACGTGTAATTATGAAGAAATGTGTTAGTCCTACATGTAATGCTTCACTGTACATATAACTATCAAATGTGGTTTTCATCTCATTCACACCTTAGGACACCTTTGGACTTGCCTAAATCATTGATTTACAGAAGAGTCCATTGTTTCTCAGGGGTTGCTGGGTTAAATGATATACAGTGGATTCCTCTTAATTGCATCGCCAAAATGTTGGAGAAAATTATGCAAATAACAGGAATAAAGTATTTTAGTGAACAATGATGATTCATATTCAATTAGTTCTTTGAGTTAATACTATCATAAACATCTTAGGATTCTCATTAAGCATTAGTGTAAAATAATGTCATAAAAGCAAAATTTTCATAAGACTTAGTTTGGTATGCTCTCATTTTTTTTATGAAGATAGTATATCCACACATAACATTTTACCATAATCAGTACATTTTTCCCTACTTTGGGGAATATTTTATGCAACTAACAGTAATTCTTGGTTTAGCCTATGCAATTAAAAGGAATATTTAACATGTAAGAGATATGAAATGGTTTTTTGTTTTGAATTCTTATGCAATAAACAAGAATATGCAATTATCATATATGCAAATAAGTGGAATCGACTGTACTACTTTTATTCTTATCTTATTTTTTATATCTTGAAATTTCGCTTATCTCAAAGTTTTTTTCTGGTCCGAAGTATCGAAATGTTACAGAATTGTCACTTGTTATCTCAAAATTACCTTCTGTGATTGAAAGTTTACATTTTGTACCGAAAAAGCAATGTAATTATTTACTTGTTTACCTGCAAAACACGAGACTCCCATTAATGACTCAAGGTGATGGGGTAATTACTAATTGTTTAAACAAATTTTAATTAAGCAGTATTATGAGTAGGTCTATTCGTTGTCCAATTTTGGTTATCTCAATTTTCGAATATCTTGAGGTAAATGGGGCGGTGCCATGAATTTCAAGATAACAAGATTTCATTCACTGTACATGTATATATAAAACAACAAATTGATCAGTTTTAATTCACCGTCACAATTATCCCTATTTCACAGATTCAGCATAAAACAACTCCCAGATGAGAAAAAATACAAATTTACTGCCGAATTATACTCTTGTATAAATGGGAAAGGAAAATGCGAAATTAAAATGGACCTTCTGAGAGATACCAAGCTTCCAACTATACCCACAGTAGTAGAAGAGGATACAGGAGGTAATTAATTTGCATAATTCATGTATGTTGTAAATTTCAGTGGCAGATTTTGTCAGATTCACATGACTCGATGTTGTGAAGTAACCTTTCAATTACTATAAAGATGATTTATGTTACATTTTCTGGTGACGACACACTGCTTCACAAGAAATGCGTATTATTCCCCACTGGATACCCCTAGGTTTGATAACAAACAGAACCAGTTACTTATTGCCAGTGTAGTTTTAATGTTGATCTGCTGCATTTCTTAGAATTTAAATTTACCCAGGTCAAAAGAGGTTAATGAGACTCGACCTCACCATGTTATAGGAATTGGACCAATTGATAAGTCTTTCCTTCACCCAAAGCAGAGTGATTCACTATTAAAACAAAATGTTTCTCTTTCAATGTCCAAAAGATGTATGTATTGTTATTTGTCTGTCTGTTTCATTTGTCTGTCTGTTCTATTTGTCTGTCTGTTCTAGTTGTCTGTCTGTTCTAGTTGTCTGTCTGTTCTATTTGTCTGTTTGTTCTATTTGTCTGTCTGTATTTTTATTTGTCTGTCTGTTTCATTTGTTTGTCTGTTCTATTTGTCTGTCTATTCTATTTGTCTGTCTGTTCTATTTGTCTGTCTGTTTCATTTGTCTGCTAGTTTGTCCTTTGTTCACTTGTAATATTTGTTTTTCTGTCAAATAGCTCAAATTTCTTTGGTCAAAGTTTGGCCAAATTGGATTGGAAGCTATCAGTAAGTGACTCCAGTTCCAATAATTGTAATTTACTCAGCATAACATCGAAAACGTAGCAATTTAGTCAAGATTACTTTTGGATTAGACTTAATTATAACAGCCCCTGTGTCATGCTAAAGCAAACACAGACATATACACACACATAGATACACTAACACAGATACACATACACAGATATACTTACACAGATACACTTACACAGATACACTTACACAGATACACATACACAGATATACTTACACAGATACACTTACACAGATACACTTACACAGATACACATACACAGATACACACATGCACACACACATGCACACACACTCACACACACACACACACACTGTCTTGTGTCATAAGGTCATAGCACAGGTCAATATTTATGGCATTACACCTAAAGTTGGTGACCAATTAACCCTGCCAACACTACAGATCATAATAGACTGGTCTAAGACAATAGAAAAGAACATTCCATGTAGATACTTAGGGGCGAAAAGATGATTCTAAAAGCAAATGTTATCTGACAGTACAGTATATCTGTTAAAACATGATTTCTACATCCCAAATATGGACTCGTTTCAGATTTCTCTCGGAGTAAATGGCTCGATAGTATTGGGATATCCTCAGTTGCTGACATGAATCAGAACGCCAAAACTCTCCTGATACAAAAGTTACAAATAGACCTTTTCCAGTTAGATCAACATTGTAGCCAATCAAATTCCATCTATGCCAATGCAGTAAATGGCTGGAATAATCGTAAGTAACAAAATTTAATCAAGAAATGTAAGTTTAACTATGTTCTTCAGACTTTGGAAAAAAGTTCATTGATACCAGAAATGTAAAATAAAATCTATCAGTGCTAAATTTGTAACATCAATGATGTGTTCATTTCCAGGGTATGGGTAAAGGAGAGAGGATTTAGAATATATTGGAGAGAGAGAGAGAGATAGAGAGAGAGGGGGAGGAAGAGAAAGAGAGAGAAATAATACAGTGAAACTTTACTATCATGAATACCGCCTAATTGATTGACTCAAGTTTTCTGATAATAGAGGTGATCTCGTAATTATGCGAGGGTATGTGAATTAAGTTCATTGAAATCTGAAATGTAAGAAAAGATTCTTGAAAACTCACTAATTTGTGATATGATGTGTAAATTCCCAGTGTATGGGCAGAGAAGAGAGACCCCAGGGGATAGAGAGAAAATTTAAATGGTGTTCATACAGCATACATTGTGATAGAAGAGAGTGAGAGAGAGAAAGAAAGAAATGGAGAGGGAAGGGAACATCTGGTAATGATCCATCTAAAACGCAGTATATTAACGCAGTATATTCCCCGACATATTTGATTATAAGGGGGTGGGTACCGAGGTACATTTGGCAGGAAAAGTTGTTTGGAACTTTCTGCATATTGTATGTATATGTATATCCCCCCTTATATGTGTATCCCCCTTATCATTACATATTCACTTCTATTTCAGAGTGCCAGAAGGATTATGTAATTCTGACGGTTGTCACCAATCCGCTAACTAAATGTTCACTGTCCAGTGACTGTGTTAAGATTCAGTGCTGTGTCAAATATGACATTTTTGACATGTTTATGTACTTCAAACTGCACTTTGACAAGTGCAACTATGTCATATCGGGGACTGTTGAAAAATTGACCTTCTCCTACAACATACTGGATTTTGCCTGGAGTAAGTATTGTCACAGAATTTGATATGTTTGATAAATATGCTCTTTTACTACTGCGATACTACAAGGATCAGAGACCCATTTAATGAGTCATAAGTCCTATGTTCAAAACTTCTGGACCGTTTCATCAACCATCGTAGCCCAACTCTGAGGTAAGGTGTATTTGCACATTTTAGATAAAGTGGTGATAGTTTGTTAATGCTATTTATTAAGTAGAAAAATTCATTCCCCTTTGATTTCAATATATGTCCAGGTTTGACTGTATTTTGACTTTAATTCATTTTTAACTCGCTGGGACGAAAGTCGGAGAGCTAATGCCATACCCCAAGTATCATCGTCATCATCTATAGACAAAACTTTAACCTGGCCTTTAACTTTTTAATCACAAGGGACAGGGCTCTGATATTTCGCATATAGATTCCTTATGACGGGAGCTTTCATTTGGTACCTTGACTTTTGACCTAGTGGCCTTGACCTTGGACTTTGACCTACACATCAAAAACTTTAACCTTGGTTATAGCTTTTAAACCATGAGGGCTATGATATTTTGCATATAGATTTCTGATGACCAGAGATTCATTTGGTACCTTGACTTTTGACCTAGTGACCTTGATCTTAAACTTTGACCTACTTTTCAGAAACTTTAACCATGGCTATAGCTTTTAAACCATAAGTGATAGGGCTATGATATTTTGCATATAGATTTCTTATAACCAGAGATTTCATTTAGTACCTTGACTTTTAACCTGGTCCATGCACTTTAACCTACTTTTCAAAAGCTTTAACCTTGGATATAACTTTTAAACTATGAGGGATAGGGCTTTCTTGGAATTTGACCTACTTTTCAAAAATTTTAACCTTGGCTATATCTTTTAAACCATGAGGGCTTTGATATTTCACATATATATGTAACAAAGTGGAAGTCATTACACGTAGGTTCTGTTTCTAGATTTTATTTACAATCTCCACATACACACACATGGTTAATCTAAAATAAAGACTCGTGAACAATAAATACAATGAACATTGACATAAAGTACATTAAACAAGGACAAACATATAAAATTAAGTTTGAAGACTAAGATTATTAAATCAAAAATAAATACCATTCAGTGATATGATTGGATTTCAGCAATGAAATATTACAAATAGATAAATACTTATTGGGTCAGATATAGCATGGACTTATTTAATGAAACTTTACAATCTCATTTTAGAACAATATGAGAAAGACAAAATTGAATAGTAACAATGAAAGTACTTACTAAACATAATTTTAAGCAGTAATAACCAAGACCAGTAACTCGTTCTCCTAATCTTGTCGCCGATATAACTTGCTTATATTCAGCAAGGGTATTTATTCACAAAATAAAAAGGAGGGAAAGGATATCCTTTGTTAAGGCACAAAGATATAAACCAATGAGAAAGCCTTTGAAATGAACCAGTAAATTTACAAATAAAGTACTCAGCAATCAATCCATATGCGCAGTAGAACTAAAAGTTTGCTCTAGGGCATTGGACCGACCATCGACAAAGATAATTGAGATAGTGATTTGCCTATACAATCAATAGTCAATACAATACAGAAGTAAACGTAATTAAAGGTCACTTCCCCGGGTGATATTACTTGTGAACAAATTCATTAGATGTTTGACTTGGGTTTGACCTGTTGAACTACATCAGAACTTTCCACTACTTTTACAAAATTTTTAATCTGAGCTGAAGGAAAAAAATTTTACTTAGTCCCAGAACCTTAAAACAGACAGCTGTGACTCGCTGATTTACATTCTGAAAATTTACACCCATTTCTGCAAGCTTTGTTGTCTGCTGACAAGTCTTGTCATTTTTGCAGAGAGCCGTCGTAGCTCCACGGTAGAGTGCTTGATTCGCAACCAGTGGATCGCGGGTTCATGCCTCGGTGGAGACGGCAGGCTTTTCCTGTCCTTTGGATGAGACAGTAAAAACCAACAATCATTATTGCAATTTTTTGTTTTGTAGATACCGATATCATAAGAGAGATAGGAAGTGCCATCAAGCTGATGTAAGTACACAAAGGTCAAATTGGGTGACTTACAAGAAAAAATAATTAGATGTTATCATGAGTTGATAGTTGAACACAGAACTCCACCTGTACATAAATTAGTGGAAAATAGTTTTCTTATCCCCAAAACAATCTGTACAGAATAAGACTCACTGATTTACACATTTTAAATAGTTTGTGGAGGTGAATTCCATCATTTAAATGTCATATCTATAAATTATGATTTCCTCATGTTCCGGTGTTGCTTTTATAAATGCATATGTAAAACAAAAAATTTGATATATATATTCAGTTACCACTAGAATTATTGAGAGGATTAACAATGTAGGACTAAGTTTCCTATACCACATTAGCTGTCGTAGAAATGTCAGTTGTTCAAGTCAGATGATTAGCCAACTCCTCCAAAGGTTAGATATGTCAGGAATAACTCCATCAGTAGTTTAACTGAGGGATTTTCCCGATGTGGTCTCTTCACTGGATAGGGATCTTTGGACAGGACCCAGGCCTTAAGGATAAAAATTACACCCCTGCAGATATATTAATTATATATATATATATAGAGAGAGAGAGAGAGAGAGGGAGAGAGAGAGAGAGAGAGATAGATCAATTTGCTGTAAAACACCATTGTCTCTCATCTGATCAGCATGGTATCAAATACCCTTAATGTCTGTGTTGGTCTAATTATAGAGCATTTGACTTGCAAGCATGTACTGTAAGAGAGAGAGAGAGAGAGAGAGAGAGACAAAGAGAGAGAGATTTTGAGTGTGCAACAGCTCACAAGTTGTATTTTACTGAATTCTTCACAACTCCATTGCTATTCTAGTACAAGTTTATAAAAACTCACTTATCCTTGAAAATTATGCACATGCGTATATATTATTCATCTATTTATATATAGTCAAACTTACATTAAAGGCTACTTCAGTATAAAGGGCAACTGTCCATACAACCATTCAAACATAACCTAACTTTGATAACTTTTTTATAATGAATAAACTTCTATGTAAAGGTCACCTGTCTATAACAGCTACTTTTGCCTTGTGACATACGTATTCTGGTTCCATGTGGAACAGCTCCCAACTTGTATTATGCGTAGGGATTTTTCTGGATACGGATTCTTTATGAATCCTTTGTTATGTTATGTTTCCAAACTTAAAAAGAAATCACTTATTCCTTTGAAGATTGCACACATGCATATATGTTAATCATAAAATTTATATACACTGGTAAACAGATTCCGAGTGGAACAGCTCCCAACCTCCAGGAAGTTTGTAGTGGACCTGAAGGTGGCATTTTGCATGGAGCCAGGATTAGATAACTGTGACCTGCTGGTGGCCGTCCTGGATCAGGTTCTGGTGCCACAACTGGACTGTAACCTGGTTATGCCGTTCATCACACCTGGTTTGTATACATAGTTATAAACAAAACATTTTTTTTTTAGTATTAGAGATGAGAATGTTCCTACAAAAGAAACATTTTCTTCTATTTTTGCCTCTATTGGGACTTGAACCTTGAATCCCAGGTTTACGAGATTGGCGATCTACCTACTGACCTACAGGAGAAACTACAGCTAGCTCAAAATGATCAGAACATGCACCCATTAATTAACTTCAAGTTTTGAGTTAATCGCAAACATAGAGATATATTTTCTAAAACATTTAGCAGAAAATGATGCAACAAACATTCAGTAAATTGTGTGCCTGCATCTTAATGTCATAAGAATGATTCATAGTGTTAAAGTCCATTTGTATGTATAACTTTAATCTTCTGAAATTTTCAAATTGAGTTGTGACCTTGACCTATTGATACTTGACATTGAAATTTCACACAAATATTCTTCAGCATATTTCCTACAAATCATCATTATTAACATTTGTATTTAAGTTCTATACTATAGATTTTTAGCTATTTGGAGTAGAAATTTTCAAATTTAGCAGTGACCTTGACATTTGATCCCATGACCTTGAAACTTGGTAAAATATAAAAGTTCTATAGTATTTGAGATTTTAGGGTCTTCAAAAGTTACAACTATTCACAGTTTTTGTGCTTTTTGCTGTGTAGAAAACCTATAATAAAGAATAAATATAATTTTGATTGACACCTGTCATGTGGGATCAGTTACACAAACCATTTATATTTTGCAAAAAAAAAAACATTTTTGGTATAATTTCTTATTTCATGTGTAAATTTTCCAGGATTTTCCTTGATTAACTACATGAATGAACGAGGGAAGGAAATCTTGGACACAGCGGAGTCTGATGGCCTCTTTAACAAACTCGGTCTCAACACCTTCCTACAGGAAACGCATTGTGACAGAGCTCTCTCACCTTATGTTGACAACTCGTTTCCAAATATCAACGTTCCTGCTGGCTGGAGTTCTGGTAAAAATGCTCCATTTCGGATTATTTCAATTTCTTTAATAAGCTGTCCATTTGTAACATGTCCATTAGCAATATATTTAAAGTTGTTGAGACCCTCGGTCAGTGCTGAAATTTTTATGTATTGTTCTTTTGTTGTATTTGCAGTGGGCATTTATGTTGAAAGGTTATTAGTCCCCACAGCCTATACTAAAATTATGTTCTTGTGCAACATGTCCAGATGACATCTACAATGGCATTGTCTCAAAGTTCATACCACCACTTCTTTTATGTTAAATAATCCAGAATTCGAGTTAATTGAAATTTCAATTAACGATTACGTTTACATGTATCTATCAATTGTGACCGAGTTCAACTTAGACGTAACCAAAAATGCTCCAATTTCGACATAATGAGATTCCATTGTATCGAAAGAGTAATAAAGTCTCCATAACCTATACAAAAATTGTGTTCTTTTTGCCAGTAGAACATATATATTGAGAGACTATGTACAGCCTATAGAAAAATTGAGTGGTTGTGTTCCCACCATGTTGAGTGGTTGTGTTCCCACCATGTTGACAGGTTGTGTTCCCACCATGTTGACAGGTTGTGTTCCCACCATGTTGAGAGGTTGTGTTCCCACCATGTTGACAGGTTGTGTTCCCACAGGCTATACTAAAATTACGATGTTCTTGTGCAACATGTCCAGATGACATCTACAATGGAATCTCCTTGTCTCAAAGTTCATACCACCACCTCTTTTACTTCAATATATCCAGAATTCGAGTTAACCGAAATTTCAATGAACGATTATTTACATGTATCTATCAACTGCGACTGGCTATTCAACTTACACGTAACCAGACTTTAAGCTCATCCAATTTCTACATAATGAGATTCCACTGTATCGAAAGAGTAATAAAGTCTCCATAACCTATACAAAAATTATGTTCTTTTTACCAGTAAAGCATATATATTGAGAGACTACGTCCCCCACAGCCTATAGAAAAATTATGTTCTTTTTACCAGTAGAGCATATATATTGAGAGACTACGCCCCCCACAGCCTATAGTTGTGTTCTTTCGCATCATCGTGTCTGTTGAGAGGTTGTGTTCCCACCATGTTGAGAGGTTGTGTTCCCACCATGTTGACAGGTTGTGTTCCCACCATGTTGAGAGGTTGTGTTCCCAGGTTGTGTTCCCACCATGTTGAGAGGTTGTGTTCCCACCATGTTGACAGGTTGTGTTCCCACCATGTTGACAGGTTGTGTTCCCACCATGTTGACAGGTTGTGTTCCCACCATGTTGACAGGTTGTGTTCCCACCATGTTGACAGGTTGTGTATACCATGTTGAAGTTGTGTTCCCACCATGTTGACAGGTTGTGTTCCCACCGGCTATACTAAAATTACAATGTTCTGTTGAGACATGTCCAGAAGACATATAGTTATGAAGTTCTTTAGGAGGTTTAATCCCCATCCCCTGTACAACATATATGATATATTTTTGGGCAGGTCCAGTAGACATACATTTAGAGATGTTTAAAGCCACACCATGTACTGAAATTGATGATTGTTCATTTTTAGCCTGTCCAGTTGAAATAGGATTGGAGATTTTGCGAGCCACAGCCTCTGCCAATATAATGAGTACATGTACCGGTGTACAAGTCTGTACTGAAATCGGAAAGATTGGTAGAACGTTTGAGTTTGTCCTGGACATCGACTATTGCAATGCAATTTTGACCTTCAGGGTCGAGAAGCTGACCGAAACTGTATCATTGTCGGGATATGTTTTTGGCAAGTATTGATTCAAAACAGTGTACATTTTTGTATTAAGCAAAACTGTCTGTTATAATTGTCTCTTAATTTTTTATAAAAAAGAAACACGACTTTTTTTTCAGAAAAAGTATGAATTTCAGTTATGTAATTTTTTTTCTTACAAAATGAAATTGAAATATTTTATACTACACATACTTAAAGCATAAGTACAAAATGAACTTGTATTGTACCCTCTGTACATAATTAATACTACAGAATGATTAATTAAGTAATACTGGAGAACTAATCCTTGAATTGACTTACTTTAACAGGTGTAGAGAAGGTTGTCATTCTAAATGGGGTTATCCAGCTGAGGTATAGATACATTAGTTTTTATTTTCTTATTTCAATTAGTGTCAAATTTGAACATGATAAAATCCTGAGATTGAGCGCTGTCTTTAGTCCTTTTATCTCTTTATTTTGTTTTTAACTGTCCCCTCTCCCTTTCTTACTTTTTCTTTAATATACAAGTACAGTAAAACCTGCTATAGCAGCCACCTCTATATAAGGATCACCTGTCTATAAAGGCCAGTTTTTAAAAGTCCTTTGACTGCATACTTCAGCTAAATTGAACCTGTGTATAAGGGTCACCTGCACATAAAGGCCAATATTTTCTGGTCCCTTGGGTGGCCCCTATATACAGGTTTTACTGTATATCTGGACCTTCATAGCCATGCAGTTAGAGCATCAGGCTTTAAACCATTAAGTCTTTTACATTTAGTCGGTGCAGGTTAAATATTTTGTGAGAAAATTAGCCAGTGTGCTTGCAGACGGCCGGTGGTGTCTTCCCAGGTACATCGTGACCTGTATGTGTCTCTCCTCCACCAACGAAAATGGCTGCCACTGTTACTATACTGAAAAAATTTTGAGTGAAAAACATCATTTAAACAAATAAAAAACGAATATTTGTATATCATTATCCCTATAATCAGTGAGAAATTACTTCAGATAGGAAATTTCTGGACTTTTTCTCTCTCACTGATAACAAGTGAGATATTTATCATTTGATTTATCATTTGTATAGGTATAATTTGAGTTTTACAGGGTTGCCAACCTCTCCATTTTGGGCGGAGTTTCTCCGTTTTTTGTGTTAATATCCGTGCATCCGATTTCCTATTCTATTCTCTGATTTTTCAACCAAAAAAAATCTGGGTCAATTTTTTTCAAGGGTTAGAAATTGCATATACACTAATTTAAGCCAGGAGAATGTGTCTGTGAGCACCTTACTTTCAAAATTTTCCGCTGGAACATGACCCAGGAATCTAGCAGGCTTGTGCCTATGGCACATGCATTAAAAATCTGTTTTTCAATTATCTAAAGTTGGCTTCTCTGGTTTTATTATTTATACAGGTATACGATATGGGACTATGTCGGTAAAGGGGTATTTTCTGTGTCCATGAAGACCTCCCTATGTTTTGAAGATGGTGGCCGATGTCTGATGGAACTCGTCGTATTAGACAAGGTCAAATTACCAAAGCAGCCCTGCGTCTGGAAACAGGAATTTGCAGATCCAGGTAGCTCTAAGTTTTGTGTTACAATTTTATTTTACACAAAACGTATTTAAGTGTTAATGTTGACGTTAATGATTGTCAATTCCTGAAAGGTCAAGATCTTCATACTTTGAGGTCATTATCATCTTGACTGAGTTCAAAGGTCAAGGCCATATTATTTTTTGACAGTCTGTTTGCAACATTTTTTTTACAATTACATCAAACAACTGGAGTTTCTTTCCTGAAATTTTCACCAAATGGTACATTACTTTAAATAAGATCTAAGATTTGTTATAAGTTATAAGACTTAAATTGCTTATATTTAACTCCTTCGAAAATTTCTCATCCGTTTATGTTTTCTTGCTTTAGCTATGTCACTGAGTCAGTTTATGACGGATAATGGTATAACGGCATACTCAGAAATAACGGGACTCAAGCTGGAGAAACTGAAGGAACAGTTAGCTATCCCAACATTCCTAGCTGATCCACCTTGTCAGCTGACTGACAGCTTGTATCTCCCAAATGTGTATGGATACACCGACAGTAGGTTTTACATATCTCATATTTTGTTATAAATCTATCAGTGTTTAAAATCAACAGATGTTTCTTATAGCCTGTCGCTTGATGGACCTTCATTAGAGAATTCTAGTCAAAAATGTCTTTTAAAGGTAGACCATGACTATTTTATGTTTTTGAAGTTTGGTCTTTAATCATTGTTTCGTTATTCTTTGATCTGTGTGATGGTAATACAGCGTTTACCAAGTTTGTACAGTGGATACCGCCTTGACAGACCACCTGATCAGCCACTGAAATGTGGAATCTCAAGACAGGTGGTCTCTCAAAAGAGGTTCCATCTAAAAGGTTATTTCACCAAGTGCTTTTCAGAATGTTCATGTCACAGATGACAGGTGGCCGTTCATGAGAGTGGTCTCTCAAGACAGATTTCACTGTATATTTTTCGTTTACAGATTGCGGACAGATGATTAATCAGGTAGATCAAGGGTCTATTCCACACATTTTGTCTCAACTTCCTAACAGCCTGGTCTGCCATATTCACAGTTCCTGCACCGCTTTTGATTTCTGCCTGTATGCGGAACCACTGAGCCACCACTTTCATGTTTATTTGTATGTGGATCCATGTAACTTCCGGATTGAGTTTGGAATTGACAAATTTCCATTCACACTGTACATGCAGAATTTTGAGTATGGGAAAGAGTACAGTGTTCGACTCGTGAATGCAGTTCGACTAGAGTGAGTGTAATTTAAATGTCAAGGTCACTGAAGCTTCAGTTTATGTACAGTGAAAGTCATATATAACAACCTCCTTAGGGAGGTGGTCTTTATATAGAGGTTGATTTGTACACAAATGGTGCCATTGGGGACATCAAAAAAAGTCTTTATGACCAGGTGGTCTTTATACACAGGTGGTCGCTAAAGCAAGTTTTACTGTAATTTAATCTGTAAACAGACATGTTTACCTTTAATTAAATCGTCTAAATCAAATGTACAGAGATTATTATTAAATCAATACATTATGTCCACTACCTGGAATTTAACCTAACCTTTAACCTGAAATATTGAGCAAAAATGCAAAGTCAAAAAACATTGATAAAATTTAAAAAATTAAATTCTTTTTTAAAATTTTTCAGATAAGTCAAGCTTATTTCTAAATATACTTTAGTCACCTAGATAAGTGAGTGTATTAGGACCACTCGCATCATAGCTATGGTTGTCCTGTTGGGTTGATTCTTGAGTGGGACATTAAACAGCGATTAAAAAATTCATGATGGGCTGGTTGTGTCAGTCATAATTCTGTTTTGGTTAATTATTCTAGATCATGTAGATGTAGGCTACCAACTAAAAAAAAAACAAAAAGGAGGATATATAGTTTTTTGATCTGCCTGTTTGCAAAATTTTGGTTTCAGTCAAATAGCGTAAGTTTCATTTGTCAAATTTTAACAAAATTTGGTATGGTGCTTTAAATTGATAAGATCTAGGATGACTTTGATTATGATCGATATGTTCATCATTATTATACCTTTAATATGTATCTTTACTTCTGATTAGTCAAAACCGTATCACATGATTTAAAACATTTCTTCATGTCACCCTGAAACATTTATGTCGCCCTCCATGGTGATTCATGTCACCCTTTCGTGCGCAGAAATGGATGTGCGTACGGTTCGTTTTTTTTTTCTAGTTTTCTATGTGGTAATTAGGTTTGACCTCTAGCAGATAAAATGTCCGTTTCATAACTCATAGATTACTCGATGCAGACTGGAATGGAGAGAAACATTAGCCGAAATTTAATGATTTGACAGCACTGAGACATCGTTGTCAAATATATTTGCTGGAGTCAGCCTTGATTGAGACTTAAGATTAAAAAACGACGCAAAGAACGATAAAACAGTCGAGGTGTTATATCACCCTCGGGCTCTGCCTCTCGGGTGGACAAATATTCATGTCAACTCAAAACAAGGGCAATAATTGTATAATATTTACAATAGATTTAGAACTTTAAAATCTTCATGAATGGCGGATCCTGTCATCTTTCACCATCTTTTTTCAGATTCAAGATCTGGGATTTATTTGCATCCTCTCAGTACCTGATGGATCTAAAGATCAGCCTTTGCTTTGAGAGCAGTGGTCCCTGTGCGGTAGAAACACAGATTTTCAAGGATAAAAGACTGCCAAAATCTGTGTGTAACTTTGCTGGACCACCTAAAGTTCCAAGTAAGAATACAAACATTTCAAAAATTGGGTGAAAATACTTATTTTAGGGCCTTACGATTTCTACAAGTCTATTAGGACAGATATATCATTTTCTGTTTAACAGTATCATATAGGACAATATGCTTGCTTTCCAGGCTTTTAGTTCATGTTTATAAGTTAAAAAGCATGTTTATATGTCTTAGTGTTAAATACACAATGATCTTTGGGCACATGACAAACTTGAAATTTAACATATAAAAATAGATGGTTTTAATTTTACTATTTCTGTGTTCATTACCTCTTCCCCCCCCCCTCCCCACCTTGTAAAAAAAACATCAGAACTCCCAAGAAATTAAAGAAAGTAAGAATGCAGAGGCAAATTGTTTAAGGTATTCCATATATATGCTAACACACTTCATGGCAGTCATCAAGTCCATGAATGCCAACTGACAGTAGTTTAGTGATTAAGTAACTCTAGTTTTAATATTTGAAATATATACTTTAATTTTGATAAAAGTACTTAAACAATGTTAAATCCATAAACCTTTGAAGTCAGTTAACACAGCGTCTGTCATCATATCTTACATGTGTGTTTCTCAATGTAAACTGTTCAATTTCCTAATTACAGATTTCTCCCTGACTGGATACAAATCAACTCACAATATAAATGATGTCGTCCTACAGCCTGATGACACCGACTTACTGATGGAGTACCTTGAGTTGTCTGGATATCTGAAATCGACGCCCTGCAATGTTGCTGCAGGACCGCGGACAGTAAAGAACTGGGATGATGGTATTATCTTTATGAATATAATTTTATTTTTTTGTGTAAATTAATGGTTCACAAGTCATGTACACGGAACATCCAGGGAAATTCTTACGGAAATTCTTACGGATATACGTAGGGAAATATTTATGGTATTGAAGAGCAGATTTAACATAGATCCAGGAAGAATTAGCTCATGATTATTGTGATACAACTTCTGTGATTTTAATACCGTTTTATACAAAATTTATTTTTGTTGTAGAATGTCCAGAGTCAGCATCCTACTCCAAAACCGACTTATCTGGCAAACCAGTTCTGTGTAGTATACCAACGAAGTGTACCATGGTTGAATGTTGTATTGATGCAGTGGAAATCGGCAGAACATTCAGTGCAGCGGTTGACTTAGATCCGTGTTACCAGACTATGACGATCTCTATAGAGGAATATAAAGCTAAAATCAACCTTCTTACTTATGTCTCGGGTATGTGTCAGTAGATTTTGTACATGATTGTTTGGCCGTTTATTTCAAGAGATATAAAAATTCATGTGTCTCAGGAAAATCATGTCACAATAGTCGACATATCTCAAGAGAATTTTATGATTTATATTAACGGTCCACATGCATGTCACAGGAAATTCATGTCATAAAAATCAAAAGGCTTTCAGAGATCGTTGTCATAGGTGTCCACATCCCAGGGAATCCTTGTCATAGCAGTTCATATTTCTCAGGAGATTATGTCATAGCAGTTCATATTTCTCAGCAGATTATGTCATAGCAGTTTACATGTCCTAGCAGATTATGTCATAGCAGTTTACATGTCCCAGCAGATTATATCATAGCAGTTTACATGTCCCAGCAGATTATGTCATAGCAGTTTACATGTCCCAGCAGATTATGTCATAGCAGTTTACATGTCTCAGCAGATTATGTTATAACAATTTACATGTTTCAGCAGATTATGTCATAGCAGTTTACATGTCCCAGCAGATTATGTCATAGCAGTTTACATGTCTCTGCAGATTATGTCATAGCAGTTTACATGTCTCAGCAGATTATGTTATAACAATTTACATGTTTCAGCAGATTATGTCATAGCAGTTTACATGTCCCAGCAGATTATGTCATAGCAGTTTACATGTCTCTGCAGATTATGTCATAGCAGTTTACATGTCTCTGCAGATTATGTCATAGCAGTTTACATGTCTCAGCAGATTATGTTATAACAATTTACATGTCTCAGCAGATTATGTCATAACAGTTTACATGTCTCTGCAGATTTTGTCAAATCATAACAGTTTACATGTCTCGGCAGATTATGTCATAACAGTTTACATGTTTCAGCAGATTATGTCATAGCAGTTTACATGTCTTAGCAGATTACGTCATAACCAGTGTTCAATCTAGGACCATGAACAAGGGGGCCAGACGGGCCCATGCTATTAAAATCAGGGGGCCATTTTCAAAAAGAAGGGGCCATAACATATAAACAAAAACTGACCAGTTGTGATGAGTTTAAAGTTTACTGTAACCATCATAACTTTCCATGTACATTGTTCACCAATATACAAAAATTGGTACATCTTGTAGTGAAGGGATTTACCTTTTTAAATTTTGTGCATACACTACAGTTCACGGTACAAGATTTGTCATCATAAGTCAACCAGCTTTTTAAACGTTCGTCGTGTAACCACTGATTTTGAAACTTTCGTTTCTGATTCTCAGAGACAGATTCTGATTTTTCTGCTGTTTTTTTCACTTGATGACGAGCTTGGGTTGTTTTGAATATCATTTCAAGTTTTTTTTAGAACTCTGGGTGACCGAGAAAAAGTCTGATATTCTCTTCATGTTTTTAAATTTTGACAGAGAGAAAAACGTCGTCTGCACATGGACGCAGCACATAATACGCTTGACAGCATATAGCAGACCTTAAGCGTTTGGCAGACTCTGACACTGAAGCCTCGTTTTAACTAATAACACCAGGCAGTTACTTCAGGCTATATGGTTTGCTCAAGACTATCCATAACCCAAATAATTCAGTCGTTATATTCCGTTCACTTCGATCACTGCATTAACCTAGCGTTGTATGGAGATAATCAGAAACGGAGCGGGCTTGAATTATTCACGTTAGACTATCCACGATGTTACATTTCAAGGTTTTATTTCAGCTTAATTGAAATAAAGTTATCACTTGGAAGATTAGCATTGCGCCCGAGTGGCCCATCATTGAATTTTAATTGCGCCATGTCTGATTTCAGTGGGCCATTGACGCAATGGCGCGGCCTAGATTGAACACTGCATAACAGTTTACATGTCTCAGCAGATTATGTCAAATCATAACAGTTTACGTGTCTCAGCTGATTATGTCATAAAGTTTACATGTCTAGGGTATCAATATGTCTAACAATTTGTCCACAGAGATCTTTGTCATAAAAGACCACATGTCACAAGAGCTCAATATCATAACAGTTTACATATCTCAACAGATCCTTGTCATAAAAAATCCATGTCCAAGTAAATTTGTGTCATATCATTCACAGAAGATTTATGTCATAACAGTTCACCTCCTACGAGATTCTTATCACTAAGCCCCACGTTTCCATGTCTTCAAAGATCCGTGTCACAAATGTCCACATATTGTCAAGCAATCACAAGCGAATATTCCACATACCATTATCACAAAGTTCATATAAGGCTCATTTGGGAGGTGGGGAGGTTCATTATAACGTTAGTCACCATGGCTCATTTGAATTCAGATTGACAGATCACTGTTATACTGAATATTGTTTTACGCCACACTCAACAAGTTTTAAGTCATATAGTGCAGTCAGTTTTTAATTAGGGAGGAGATAACATTGTTACAACATACCCCAGAAGAGACCAATGACCTGCACCTTTCTCACCTATCAGCTTTGGTTCCAGTGGGGCTTAAACCCACGCTGATCAGAAGTGCACTGATTTAGTAGTCAGCTGGTCTTTACTATACAAAAAATCATCAGATTGTGTAGTGTGATGTCTGACAACAGAAAAGGAAGTGATCCGTGGTGTGTTGAGTAACCATTTATTTATTTATCATACAATTTGCATAGTCTCAGCTTTGGCACCATGACTTTATATAATGTTTCACATCATTCCTATGATATAATCATTGCTCTCAAAGAGTTTGAAAATTCTTTGACCAAGATGTTAAGTATTAGTTGGTTGTTGGAAAATTAGAATTTTTTCCCCTAAAAATATTTGTTATTCATACAATTTTTCTTTTTCTTTTTTGTACAGGAACAGTAGAACAATTTTGGCTGCAAGATGTCATCAAAATGGAGTAAGTAAATTGTATATGTTTACAATAAATGTTTATTTTGGTAATGATACTTGGAATACACATTTAATAGGTCAATAGTTTCTTACAATTGAATTATTTAAAGTGTTTTTATTTTGCTTTCATACAAACACTGGAACAAGTTGACATCAAGCTGTACTTCCACAAAAAACGAGATGATAAAAGTTCTCTCTCCATACAAAAACCGCAACAAGTTGTGTCACATGTTGACTATCCTTCTGATAATGGCGGAAGACTCGTTCACTGGAACAAGTTGACATCCAGTTCTGCCCATCACTGCTCCTGTAGGGAAGATCATCGACATTATCTTTATATACAAAGTGACGGTAATTCTTATATGGTTTCGTTGTTTCTGAAGGATTCAAGTTTATTTTCATATCTTGTTTTCTTTTAAGGTTAAAAGTGATCGATTTCCGTGGTGACCAGAAGTATCTGATATACATGAAGTTAAGCTTGTGTTTGGAATACAACCGGCCATGTCGCTTTGAGGAAATCATTATAGATGACTTCATACCCAAACAAGCCTGCAACTGGACCAAGGATTTTTCAAGTAAATGTATTTTATCTTTAAAATGAAAATGCATGTTAAAAATTAGAAATGAATTAAGAGTTGCATGTGACTGTTTTTATGTGCTCTGTTATGGCTGTACATCTGTGTGGATCAATTTTCTGTTTGCTGTAAAATTTTGGTTTCCAAAAAAAAACTTAAGTTTATTTCTTCAAATTTTAATTACAGTTTAAATGTTGCTTTATAATGTAAAGATATCATATGATTTGGATTTTGGCCAACATTCGGCACAATTTGACACAGTTATGGAACTATAGTGGAACCAGTCCCATCTACCACTGAATTGTGATCTATAAAGACAGGTGATCCCATAAAAGAGATTTTATTTAGAGGATTTTTTTTTTATAATAATGTGGATTTCAGAATGTGGTCCTAGAAGACAGGTGGTCTTCTTTGAGAGTGATCGTTGAAGACGGGCTCTGCTGTATATATTATTCATTCCTCAGGATAGAAGTTTTTCACAAAGACATTTTGTTTACTTTACTGTGTATGATACAAGTGTTTGAGAAGCGATTGATCTCTAATTGACGCCGTCATAAATTTGTATATATTTACTATTCAATTACAGGTTTCTCCCTCACCAAGTTTTATGGCGATCTTGAAATAACCCCTGGAACGTCTCTGTCACCTACGTCACTGAGTCTTCTAAGAGAGGCTCTGGGAATCACAAACTTCCTCAAATCCAAAGCTGACCAGTGTAACAGAGACAGCAGTGACTTTACACCCATGCAACAACCAGGATGGAAAATTGGTATGATGCTTCCGTATTGTACATATTGTTGATATTTTGTAGACGGGGAGTACAGTATACAGTGCATTTTATGGTTATACTGAATCCTTTTATGTATGATATAGTTGTACTGAATCCTTTTATGTATGATATAGTTGTACTGAATCCTTTTATGTATGATATAGTTGTACTGAATCCTTTCATGTATGATATAGTTGTACTGAATCCTTTTATGTATGATATAGTTGTACTGAATCCTTTTATGTATGGTATAGTTGTACTGAATCCTTTTATGTATGATATAGTTGTACTGAATCCTTTTATGTATGATATAGTTGTACTGAATCCTTTCATGTATGATATAGTTGTACTGAATCCTTTTATGTATGATATAGTCGTACTGAATCCTTTTATGTATGATATAGTTGTACTGAATCCTTTTATGTATGATATAGTTGTACTGAATCCTTTTATGTATGATATAGTTGTACTGAATACTTTTATGTATGATATAGTTGTACTGAATCCTTTTATGTATGATATGGTTGTACTGAATCCTTTCATGTACAACATAGTTATGCTGAATCATTTCATGTACAATATGGTTATACTGAATCCTTTTATGTATGATATAGTTGTACTGAATCCTTTTATGTATGATATAGTTGTACTGAATCCTTTTATGTATGATATAGTTGTACTGAATCCTTTCATGTACAACATAGTTATGATATAGTTGTACTGAATCCTTTTATGTATGATATAGTTGTACTGAATCCTTTCATGTACAACATAGTTATGCTGAATCATTTTATGTACAATATAGTTATACTGAATCTTCTCTTGTACAATATAGTTATACTGAATCCTATGTACACTATAGTTGTACTGAATCCCTTCATGTACACTATAGTTATACTGAATCCCTTCATGTACACTATAGTTATACTGAATTCCTTCATGTGCACTATAGTTATACTGAATCCCTTCATGTACACTATAGTTATACTGAATCCCTTCATGTACAGTATAGTTATACTGAATCCCTTCACGTACAGTATAGTTATACTGAATCCCTTCATGTACAGTATAGTTATTCTAAATCTTCTCTTGTACAACATATTACTGCTGAAGAATCTGTTCTTGCACCTCATCTGATTATATGCCTTGTGGAATCTTCCCAAAACCCTTTTTTAATTGGTTAAAGATATTTAACTCATCAACCCCTGAAAAACAATGGACTCTTCTGTAAATCAATGACTTAGACCAGTCCATATGTGTCTCTAGGGGTGAATGAGTTAAGAACTGGTTAACTATTGTCTAAATGTATTGGTGGCTTTGCATAATACATATCAAATTCTCATGATAACAAAAAATTGTAACCCCATCCCCACCTCCACCCCCAGTGCTAAAATAGTTTTCATTTCTTTATTTTTTTATGTATTATTTTTCAATACTTATTTACATCATGTCTCTGATTGCAGATTGCCCATCGGAGATGGGAAACATGACCTTGTTTAAGGAAGACGAGCCAATCAACTGTCGTATTTACAGTCACTGCACTGGACTGGAATGTTGCGTGGATGTTAGTGACCCACTTCAACAGATGTTACATTTCTTTGTCGATTTCAATGCCTGCACTAAAACATTCCAACTTGGTATAGAAAACCTGATAGAGAGAGGCACTCTCTTTAACTATCACTATGGTGAGTGTCAACGATTTAAAACATTACTTTGTTTTATAGATATTAGGAATACGTAAGATATTGCCCTAATCATTAAATGTACTGTTTCGCGTAATTTCAGAAATAATCTTTATTAACATTCTTATTATTGCATGGTCATTTCGTATTCTTATTATGGCATGGTCACCTATTTACACGCACATCAATAATCGCTCATCATGGTTTCCTATTTCTGGTATTTTTCTGTATTTTTGCTGTTTCCAGGTGATTATTCAACAAACCAAATTTATCAACCTTTAATGGATAAAAGTATGTTGATATTTTTAACTCAACTCCTGAAAAACAAAATGGACTCTTCTGTAAATCAATGACTTAAACCAGTCGAAATGTGTCTTTAGTGTGAATGGGTTAATGGTTTATTATGTTTACATATAAAATGTTGCATACAAAAAATTGTGCTCCTTCCAATCTAATTTTTAGAGTTATCCCCCTTTGCTGGTTTCATTTCTCCAAGCCATATCTAAGTGATGTCTTCAACTATATTTTTGCTGTTTTACAACAATTTGTCTATATTTTTACAGGCCAAAAGGACTTTTACAGACTTACCGATGTTGTACAGTTAGAGTAAGTATATAATTACACATGTAGGAAATGTCTGTTTCTATTCTATACATCCTGTGAATTTTATGCCACCAAGATCAGGTAGAGGGCAGGGTATATTTTTGTTTATCTATTTGTCTCTGTTTGTCCATTAGTGAAGTGACATTCTGTTTATAGACAAATTTATACAGAGGTGAAGTTTTATGCAGTCATGGTACTTTTTGTGTGAAAACTGGCCTTTATGAGACAGGAACAAATTGATTATATGTGAGAGAGGTGGCTCACCCATAGCATGTTTTACTGTACAGGTAACTGGGATTGTTAAATAAAACCACCAAAGTAGCTGAGTGGTTTGAGAGCATATAATGCGCTCTTGATTTAAATTCACAAGGCCTCAGTAAAAACCTCTGGTTCGAATCCCGCTAGGGTCATTTTGAATTAAGTGGGAAAAAGTTTGAAACCATCAGTTTTCGTCTCCATTGCGGAAAGATTCGGTGGACTTTACAATACCGGGGCAAACGGGGCTTTGTCCTCCAAAGGTGAGGAGACTTCATAGTTCAAACATGGATTCTAACAACTTGCCATCATTAATGAACTGGATGGGGCCTCCAGACAAGTTGTTGAGAAATCACAAGGCGTTTCAAAACAAAAAGTGGGAAAGTTTGTCATTTTCTTGCGGAAATCAACAGTCTTGGATATAAGACAGATTAGAATGTCTAAAATACAAATCAACAGTCATGGATATAAACAGATTTTGTTTAGTCTGGATGGTTAGAGTTTATATCCTTGTACTGAAGTTAAGCAACAGTGAGTGCGGTCAGCATCTGGATGGGTGACAATCTGATGTGATGCGCTCAGCACGTTACAAATTTTTTCCCTTTTCCTGATTTCTACATCCAACTGTAAATATCAAGGATCATTTATTGTCCAGTAAAGTGACATATATGCATACAGGTAATGAAACATACATTGGACAGTTTGTAATCTTAGGCAGTATGGAAACATTTACGTCCATCGTGGACTTTGTCACCATAAAGTGTCAGATTTATTATTGTCAACTTTCAGATTTCAATTCGACAAAATTGGAGACACAGAATTCAGAACGAACATGAAGGTCAAGATATGTTTTGAGGACAGTCCATGTTTACATGAAATAACATTACTCAACAACCTGACATTACCTATACAGGAATGTCAGTGGGATCTTCCATATCAAAAGAATGGTAAAGTATCTGAACATTATTTATGTGAATGCAAATAACATTTTGTGTTGATAATAATTATGATTATAAAATGACTGATAACTATTCAGGGAATATCCTACAGAATCAGAAAATTTCGTTGTTGTTTTAATTTCATTTATTTCTTTGTTTTCATTTATTAATGAAATAAAAATAGTGACAATATTTTACATGTACTATACTTGTAGTAATAGTGATAGGTTCATTTACAAACAGGTTTAGGTATTTCAATGAAATTCAATGTCAACAAATATGTTCTAGTTTTTAAGACAACAAAATTTTAACCCCACGACTTTTTCTGGTTCTACAAAATCTTTGATGTCTACACTTTTTGGATAAATTGTGAAGCAAATACCATGTTTACATGCTGAAAATGTCCATCTGTGTGTGTGTCAATTTGGTTTAGACATTGTTGCATTTCAGCTCCATTGTAAAAAAAATGTGTAGAGTGTATATTGCATTGTAACTTCACAATATGACAGAACATGATGATATTTGTTGGCTGTGACCTTCCATTTTTTTTACCTTGACCTTCACCTGTGACCTTGAAATTCAAATTCCAGATATATTTACAATCGGTCATACAACCTTTAGCGGTTTCTTGTGTGTTCACAAATGTATATATATTGGAAAAAGTGCAAGATATGTTTTCCACTCATAAATGGACAAATTTGAAGTTTCCTGTTAATTTTTCTTGGAACAGGATTTTCCATGAATGACGAGTATGATGCCCTTGGAGTTCCTCGTGGATCCCAGCTTTCTATCCTGAATTCAGCTACAGTTATGGAGATAATGGGCGTGGCTGAGCTGATGCAGAAATCATCGTGTCAGAGATCCGGAATTAAATATGCACCATCAAAGAATAGTTGGAAATCAGGTTTGTTTAATATTCAGACATAAGTTAGTGGCAGACGGGGTGGTCTCTCAAAACAGGTTCCACTATAAATTTCGTTGGAAACTTCAGTATAATACATTTTTGAAAGATTTATGAAAACATATATAGCCACATGTCTCAATAAAATTTTGAATTTTGTAAGTGTAAGAATTTTCTAAAGTTTGATAAATTCTGTAGCAATACCCTTGCATCTGTATCATTCACTCCTATCACATCTGCGAAATGGGAAATTTTAAGTGGATTAGATTAGAGTTTGATTTCATCAATTTTCGGGTGCTTAATTGCTATGCATGTTAAGATTGATTGAATGTGAACAGAAATACTCCAGACAAACATATTGTTGAGTTGGTCACTTATATACAAAACGCCAAATTTAAATTCTGCAAAAACATTTTGATCAGTTAGCAAATAAATTTTGACCACATAAGTTTAAATTGTTAAATGAAGAGTAGATTTGCGAGTCAGTGATATTAAGAGAATTTTGGCAGTCACTCTTGACTTGTTTTCCCACAGATTGTGAGTTAGATGTGTATCAAGCTGCTATTACAGACCCGGTTACTTGTTTAAACACTGACCAGTGTACAGGGGTCAGCTGTTGTATGGACATTGACTTTCTTCAGCGGTCATTTGAGGCATACATGTACCTGGACCCTTGCTCAAACACCATTCAAGTCGGAATCGAGATGCTGTCTTTTACAATTGATTTAGCTGAACACGGACTAGGTAAGGCATATCATTGATTCTGTAAGTAAAGAAGTGATTTTAAAAAAAAAATCATTACATTTAGTAAGCTCTTCACTGTGTACAAAATTCTACATATTTTGACATGGTTTATGGTAAATAGCAAAAATGAAACAAAACTGAGAAAACTACATAAAAGCCATGATTATATCGTATAAGTGGAAATTTTAGCAAGACATTTAGCATTTTAGCATTTTGTTCTAAAAATAAGCTATATAATTTTAGCGAGAAGTAATTTTACCAATTTTATGATTAAATGATTTTTTTATTTTCATTTTCCAGATGCTGAAAAGAAATTTTACCTCAAAAGTGTCATTCGAATGCTGTGAGTATTTTTGGTTTTCTCTCTTTTTTAAATAACTTTATGACACGTTTAGAACAGTGACTGTCTCTTTTCATCAACCAACATGCTGTTGGCACAAAATTTTGAGATACGATATTAAGCCTAATATTCAAGTAATTTTAGAAATGAAAAATAGATTTCATACCTGCCAACCTTCTCGTTTTGTGCAGGAGACTCCTGCACAAACATAGAAATTTTGGAAATCTCCTGCTTGCTGGTTCGCTCCCGCGCGGAAATATAAAATCAAAATATGACATGTTATAAGTATTGTCCAGACTCTGGAGTATTGAAAACAGCTTGTCTGCAATATAAAAATGAACTGAAGAAATAAAGTATATCTATTAACTCTCATTGGTGTTTTGTAATATATGTAGTGTACAGGTCATATATTTAGGCTGAAAATGTCGTCCGCACAAAATCTCCCCCTCCGCTGTCATAGCTGAGGGGAGATCTCCTTCATTGAAGGTTTCAGGGGTTGGCAGGTATGTAAGTTGAAACATGACCGTTGTCATGTGATATTAAGTTTGAAAATCATCATGTAATGTAAAACTTGAATACTGTTCTCTAACATTAGACATGCAAGTTATCATATATATATATAAATTTTTCTGGTCAGGTACAAAGTGGAGAATATGGAAGTAGAGAGACAGTACAAGGTTTCGATGACCTTGAAAGCTTGCTTTGAGTCCAGCGATGACAATCTCTGTCTATATTCGGTCCAAGTTTTCAACAACACGCTGCTACCTAAAAAGATTTGTGATTGGCAGGCAGGATACTCCACCCCAGGTATGAAACCATGGAAACCTGAGATGCACTTGATATTTAAATAGAAGACTTTGATTGTGCTTGTTAGAAATGTTACATAAGATGAAATTTTGTTGTACTGTGGTGCTTGTAATTCTACACAGGAAAATGTACAACATGGTTAAATGATTTTCCATTAGTAAATTCAAATGAGATAAGCCCACTTGATTATATTCAAGTCTTGTTTTTTTTTATGTTACCTTAAACTTTATCTTATTTCTATAATTCCTTGGGATGAAACAGTAAAAATAAAGGTCCCTGTGTCACAGTAGATGTCGGTACGTTAAAGAACCCTCACTGCTCAATAGCCGTAAGTGCCAAACATAGGCCAGAATTTGAAGCCCTTCACCAACATTTGGTGAAGTCTCTATATGAGTGAAAGATTCTTGAGTTGGATGTTAAACAACAATACAACAACACAATAACAACAACATTTCTATAATTAGTTGTTACTGTCAATAACAAAGGATTTTCTTACCTCCAAGAAATTGAGAAATTATGCAATTTTTTAACAAATAAAAAAAAACTTGATTTCAGGCATTTGTTTAAAAATACTTTATTCTATATTTTGAAACTCCAAATTGTGAATTTTTGCATATAATTTGGGGAAAATACAAGCTAATTTGTATTGGGAAATGTTCCTCCTGTTACCAGACAAAAAAAATGAAACCACTGATAATGTCAAATATGCATTTATGAGAAGAATATCAGAAATTAATCTTTCTGTATTGAATCATTTAAAACATGACTCCTTTTTATGCAAATTATGCAAAATTCATATAAAAATGTTTTTTTTTAAAAAATCACAATGAACAACTTATCACCATTAAATTCACACGTAGCTTTTCTTATGCTGTGTCAGTGTGAAGTGCCGCTATGGCCAAGTGGGTCGTCACACTTTAAATCATAAAATCTCTCACCTCTTGTCAGCGTGGGATCTAAGCTTATTTTGCGAGAAAATTTCCCAGTTTACTTGTCGAAGGCTTATGGTTTCTCAATTGTAATAAAGTTCTTTCCTCCACCAATGAAAAGTGGCTGCCATCATATATATCTAAACTTAATTGCTTAATTAACTTAATTTGACATAAAATACCGTTCAAACAAACAAAAGATGTTTTGCCGTAATATTTATAATTTTCGTGTCATAAACATTACTAACTTGTGGAAAAACTGAAGTCATGTGGGTCTCACACATTTTTTTGTAGATTTTTCCATCAGTCAATACTACACCAATGAAGGTATAGGTCCCGGAACCACGCTGAGCCCCACACAGGAAGACAAGCTGTTATATAAACTAGGAATCAAATCTTATCTGAGAACAGATCAGTGCGACTTCTCTGGTGATATGTTCAGACCTGCGAATAATCGGAACTGGAAATCAGGTAAAATTGTTCTTATTTATAAATTAATTTTTTAAGTAAAATAGTTGAGTTTGTTTTCTACGGCTTGTTTGTTGTTTCTTTGGATATACTTATTTGTTTATTAGTACCAGTAATGGTGAAAAGGCAAGGGCTAGGGGTTTTCTCTGCATCCGTAAGTTTATCAGGTTAAAAGTTTTCGGTCAGAGTTTTGCAATTACTCACCTTTTAATAATGGTTTCACAGTTACGGAGCATGGACTGATTCATGAGTACTCTCATAATGTTTGTCTTTTTTTTTTTATCTTTGTTTTTTTTTTTTTTCAATTTTTTGTCATACAATGGTTCCCTTTCTTGGAGCATTCGGCTTGCGGAAAGTCTGTTCAATTCCCATTCCTGAGTCATACCTAAGATTTAGCTAAATTACTGGTGACTTTTCCGTCACAAAGTAATTGAAGTGAAAGCTCCATGTCTTTAAGATGACACTTAAAAACAAGGGAGGGGACTTCCGTGGCCCATTGGTTAGAGCATCAAGCTAAACCATGAATTATCTCAGTCAGGGTATGTTTGAGTCCCACTGGAACCTTAGCAGATTTTGTGAGCAAGTTTGGCAGTTAGTTTGTGGATGGCTGAGTATATTGTAACTGGGTTCTCTCTTCCACTCTGGAAAAATTGCCACCACAATATTACTGAGTTGAGTGTGGCAGAAAGCACTTTTCAATCAAAATCTAAGGTCCTGCCTTAAGATGGCAGGCATGAGTTATTTTAGAATGTTCATTACAACAGTTCAGGTCAAAATAATTGGACATATGGCGGTTCATTACAACAGTTCAGGTCAAAATATATGGCCCTGTGTTGTCAACGTTCAGAAACAGAGGTCAAATTGAGGACAGTTCATTACAACAGTTCAGGTCATAATGGCCCTGATTTGATATTTTCACTAAGAAGTTGAATTGAGGACAGATTAAATCTGATTCTTTGAATCTTAAATTATTATGACATCAGTTTCAGTTTCCTGCAATACGATGTCAGCTGGTCTATTACAAAGTGATGTTAATATGATACAGAAAAAAAATATGTTAATTATGCCCCCCCCCCCCCCCCCCCCCCTCTTGGTAGAGGGAGGGGCATATTGCTTTGCTGCTGCCAATCGGTCATCCGTACGCCAATAGTTTCCGTTTATTATCTCTGCCGCAGGTGCACATATTGAAATGAAATTTGGTATACCGATACATCATGAGGATATCTAAATAAAGTGTTTATTTGGTTACCATCAAAATTTTGACAGAGTTACGCCCCATGAACTAGAAAATTTCCAATAATTCACATTTTTTTCAGTATTTCTGCAGTGGTTGCACATTAGGATATGTAAATCAAGTTTTTATTTGGTTACCATCAAACATTTTTTGTTATGTGCACCTTGAACTTTGAAAATTTCCAATAATTCAGTTTTGTTTAAGGGGGGGGAGATTTTGTTTTACAAACAGCTCTTGTTATTTTTTGTGTTTCCCTTGTTGTATTTTATTTGAATTGCTGCACCTATTTATAAAAGAATGTCTGGCTTATTTTTTTGGTTAATTTTGGTCTTTTTCAGCCTGTCCAGAGGAGGTTACATCAACTTTATCCTCACTTCCGAGTTCTACGAGATGTCACATTTCGTCTAAGTGTACAGGGTTCAGCTGCTGTACAGAGGAAGCTGATTGGTTGAAGCGTAAATTTTTCACCAGTGTTGAAATTGATGACTGTAATCACTTACTTAAGATACAAATAGAAAAGCTAAGTGTCGCCATCAGCCTAAAGGAGTACACTCTAGGTATCATTTTTTCTTTCTTTATCTCCCCAGTATAAAGATAAGGTGGGTGGGTGGTATAGTTTTTGGTCCGCCTGTCTGTACATTTTCAATATTTTGTCAAATAACTTGAATTTCTGTCCATAAATTTTAACTCAATTCTGTATTATGCTCTATATATATGATGCATAGGCGGAAGCTGATTTTTATTTGTTGCATCCTACCATCGAATAATTTTTGCATAATGTAAAATCATAAATTTTTGTTTTTTTCATGAACAACAAAAAAACAATGAAACAAAATCCATGACAAAATTCTTCTTGAATGATAGGATATGTCAAAATATTAAACAAAAACTAATGTCACCAAATTTGTTTTTGAAGCAAAAACCATGAGAATCTAAACCTAGGAATATTATGTTTTTACAGTATGCTACATTGACAGCGTCTAGTTTATTTTTAGAGAAAAATTCTTAAAATTCCTCCAGTGTACTGATATCATTTCCTTGTAGCACAGCTATCACATATTCTCCTATGCCAAGGTATCCATATTTTATTTTCGAAATGTTAATAAATGAATCAATTAATGAACCAAAATTGCTTTTTCCTCATACCATGTTTTCTAACACTGGCCTAGGTTGGTTCTTTAATGTCTGTCTGTTTGAAGCTTTTGTGTTGGCAATGTTGCATAAAAAGATTTTTACTCATAAGATTTTAACTGAATTTGGTATGATGGATTACATTTATGAAATATAGAATGACATCAATTTTGACTTATATTTGCCAGAGTTATGGGACTTTAAATCTTCCTGAATGGCTCACCTCTCGGGGGCAAAGTATTTCATGTTTGTTATCTGTAAAACATTTTTTAGTATTTGATGAATGAGAATTTACATTTTTTACAGGTACCCAAGAATATCGCTACGTAATGAATACTGTCAGACTTGAGTAAGTTAAAGTTCTTATACATTTAAACCTTCTTTCATTTTCCATGTTTTTGTTGTAATTATTTATGTTTGTTGAAGATTCATACACTGGTGGGGCCACTATAATTATTTATGTTTCTTGAAGATTCATACACTGGTGGGGCCACTGTAATTATTTATGTTTGTTGAAGATTCATACACTGGTGGGGCCACTGTAATTATTTATGTTTGTTGAAGATTCATACACTGGTGGAACTGTAATTATTTATGTTTCATACACTGGTGGAACTGTAATTATTTATGTTTGTTGAAGATTCATACACTGGTGGGGCCACTGTAATTATTTATGTTTGTTGAAGATTCATACATTGGTGGGGCCACTGTAATTATTTATGTTTGTTGAAGATTCATACACTGGTGGGGCCACTGTAATTATTTATGTTTGTTGAAGATTCATACACTGGTGGGGCCACTGGCTGAGTGGTTAGAGCACCACACTTAACTTTAAACCATGAAGACTCTCACTTCCTGTCAGCGCAGGTTTGAGCCCCGCTGAAACCTTCGCTGATTTTTGTCAGAATGTTTACCAGTTTACTTGCGGAAGGCAAGTCTCTTCCCGGGTACATCTTAACTGGGCTCTCTCCTCCACCATTAAAAACTGGCCACCATTGTTGATTGCGGTGTAAAACAAAACAACAAATTGGTAAATTGGTTCCATCAGAGATTTCACACATATTAAAATCAAATCTACATGTAAATTTGATTTTATACCCAGAGTATAATCTATTTCAGGTTCAAGATTGATGAAGTCCCAAATGAAATGAGTTATAGCTTCACAGCATCTCTGAAAATTTGCTACGAGAGTTCTGGAGCGTGTGCTGTTGATACTATAGACATTATGTCTGGCGCCGTACTCCCTAGAACTGTTTGTGAATGGGGATCAGGTCTATATCGACCAGGTAAGACTTTGTTGTTGATATCCTTTAGATTAACTCATGCATCCCTAAAAACACATTTGGAATGGTCTAAGACATTGATTTGCAGAAGAGTCCATTGTTTTTCTGGGGTTGATGAGTTAAGCATGTGAGTTAAGACCAGGTACATGATATATATAGAACACTCCGAGGTTTACTATTTTACGCACAGAATATACTGCCATTTGATTGGTCAGGTGAATCCAATCATGTCCCATGAATCAAGGAGAGCATAAAATTTTAATGATAATTGTAAGTAGAAGTATCGTTACCCATTGTTGTAGTAAATGAAATGAACTGGTAAAGAACACTTTCTGAGCACAAGTTTAAAAAATGAACTCTGGTAATTTCAACTGAGTCAATCATTTAAACAATTTTGATTGTCATTGATTATTGCAATAATTTCTCAATAGTTCATCAGTATATTGCAGTACTGTCTATACTCTATCTATTTTTAGTTTAGTTTATTGCAATGGTCAAATTTGGCTCAATGGTCACCCCAATGTACATTATCTGTCTGTGTCATGTACCTTGTACGGTAAAACCTCTTTATAATATCCTGTTTCATGTGCCACCTCCCTTAATGCCAATATTTTTGAAAGTCCACTTTTCCAATGTTCCTTATAATTTCATTTAAGGCTTCACTCAACTTATTACAAAAACACATTTAAATGCCAAATTTGGGCTGAACAAAAAGTGGCAGTATAACAAGGTTTTACTGTACTTTATCGGTTCTAGAACTTACTGACCACTATGTTGTTCATGCTTTTATTCACAGACTTTTCACTCAAAACATGGGAAACCAGTAATTCTATAACTACAACGGATCTGACAAAAGTCCAGGCAGACCAACTGCTTGCTTTTCTGGCTCTGGATGAGTACATGAATCCCGAAAGCTCTCGGTGTATTGGCTCCAGTGCAGTGTACCAACCAAGTGTCAATGGATGGAAGAATGGTATGTTTATATAGAGATGCTGTGTACAAATGTTTGTTTGTCTAGAGATGCTGTGTACATATGTTTGTTTGTTTAGAGATTTTATGTACAAATGTTTGTTTGTTTAGATTAGAGATGCTATGTACTAATGTGTTTGTTTGGTATTTTATTTCTTGCTGATGAATTTTTTTTTTCACTTATATGGAGTTGTCTCCCCTTGGAATAAGCGAAGTGATTTAAATGAAGACTTATGCTAAGGGACTAGTGCTAAACACTGAAGGTTCTATGAAATGCCACAATGTGATGGTAGTAGGTCTTACGTCAAAAGTAGAAATAAATCTGTTTGATATGGCACGGCCATACAACCCACATTGTATGTTCACTTGAGAAAAAAGATGGGGGGAATTAGAAAATAAAGAAAAAAAGGCCTATTAACCGACTTGTAAAAACATGGTGGGGTGCTTAAGATATTTAAATTTTGTATGTATATTTTATATAACAGATTTTGGAGCTTGACATTCTTGCTCAATACACCTTTTCACACTGAATGTTTAGTGGGGTGGGGGCAAAATCAAAACCTATCCCACATTCTCATATTATTTATTTATTATTTCAGTTACAATATGGGAACTATTTTTTATTTTCTCATGGAAACATTAATCTTTATAAAGTACATTACTCAGCACTGCAGTAACATTTTTGTATTTTCATGTTTTGTTCAGAATGTCCTGGAGCTGCTACACCAGAAGCCCTAGCAGACACCATTACCTGTCAGATCCCGGATACGTGTACAGGTGTGTTCTGCTGTGCCAGTATATCCTACCTGAGCCGCACTATTGAAGTTCACATACTGTTAGATCCTTGTCAGAAAATCCTGAGTCTGGACATAGAGAAAATGCAGTACAATATGACTTTATCGGACTACGCCTGGAAACAAAGTGATTCCTTCTCATTACAAGGGGCCATCAGAGCTGAGTATGTAGGATTTTCAGTTGAGATCTGTCATTGTATCTCGCAATCTCGAGCTCTCTTTCTATCTCCTTTCTGTTTCTCCCTCTCATTCTGTCTGTCTCTCTCTCTCAATCAATATATCTTTCGATTTGTTTGTCTCTATCTCAGATTGGTCTTCCTAACTGTCTGTCTTTGTCTCTCAATTTGTCTCTCTTTCTGTCTCTCTATTTTTCTGTCTCTTTGTGTTTCTATCTTTTTCTGTCTCTCTTGTGCATATCTTTGTCTGTCTCACTTTCTCATTCTCTCTCTGTCTCTCTCTGTCTGTCTGTCTCTCTGTCTGTCTCTCTCTCTCTCTCTCTCTCTCTCTCTCTCTCTCTCTCTCTCTCTCTCTCTTTCTGTCTGTCTGTCTCTCTCTCTCTCTCTCTCTTTCTCTCTCTCTCTTTCTCTCACAATAAATTATCCCCCTTTGTAGTATCATTTCAGATAATTCTGATAACACTGTTTTTCTTTATTCAACAGATTCAGTATTGTGAATTTGAAATCTCGGAAGTTCTACGTCATGAACCTGAAGTTGAGCTTGTGTATGGAGGCTGCCGACCCGACAGACTGTAAATATTCTGTCAACATATTCCGCAATGTCTTACTGCCCAAAAAGTCATGTGACTATAACCTCGACTATGCTGATCCAGGTAATTTATTACTTCTACTTAGCTTTTGATTAAAGTCGATTGCCTTAACACAACTACTTTTGGAATTAAAGACCCTTGAACTGTAACTGTGGTCCTGGAACTTTGAGTGGCAAAATGATACAGATTCAAGAAACAATCGGTTACTTTAACGATTCACATCTATGTTTTTGCCCCTCAAATTTACAGGACAGCAGTTATAGTTAAAGGGTCTATTATGTAAATTAACCTTTAGCATTTTTTTAAGGTTGTAGAATTGTGTTAGGAGTATAGATGTATGTAGGGCATGAATTCACTATGACTTATCCTCCATTATTTAACAATTTATTTTTATATCAATAATTTAAGAATATTTTGCATGCTAGGAAATGTTCTTTTTTAGGAGTAGGGGGGCAATATAGATCTGGTGAATAAGAGTAAGGATTTGGTGACATGAAAGTATGAAAACTGAACTGTAATGTAGCATTTGATGGGATTAAGGATGAGAAGTCACAATTGTAATTTTTAACTACACTGCTGATAAAGGATGAGTTGTCATGAAAGTAAAACTGAACTGAATGTAGCATTTGATGTTAAGGATGAGAAGTCACAATTGTAATTTTTAACTACACTGCTATATAAGATAAAGGATGAGAGGTGTCATGAAAGTATGAAAACTGAACTGTAATGTATGGGATGAAGGATGAGAAGTCACAATTGTAATTTTTAACCACACTGCTATATGATAAAGGATGAGGTGTCACACAATTGTAATTTTTAACTACACTGCTATATAAGATAAAGGATGAGGTGTCATAATGTAGTGTTTGATGGGATTAAGGATGAGAAGTCACAATAGGATGAGAAGTCACAATTGTAATTTGATAAAGGATGAGGGTGTCATGAAAGTATGAAAACTGAACTGTAATGTAGTGTTTGATGGGATTAAGGATGAGAAGTCACAATTACACTGCTATATAAGATAAAGGATGAGATATGAAAAACTGAACTGTAATGTAGCATTTGATGGGATTAAGGATGAGAAGTCACAATTGTAATTTTTAACTACACTGCTATATAAGATAAAGGATGAGGTGTCATGAAAGTATGAAAACTGAACTGTAATGTAGCATTTGATGGGATTAAGGATGAGAAGTCACAATTGTAATTTTTAACTACACTGCTATATAAGATAAAGGATGAGGTGTCATGAAAGTATGAAAACTGAACTGTAATGTAGTGTTTGATGGGATTAAGGATGAGAAGTCACAATTGTAATTTTTAACCACACTGCTATATAAGATAAAGGATGAGGTGTCATGAAAGTATGAAAACTGAAACTGTAATGTAGTGTTTGATGGGATTAAGGATGAGAAGTCACAATTGTAATTTTTAAACTACACTGCTATATAAGATAAAGGATGAGGTGTCATGAAAGTATGAAAACTGAACTGTAATGTAGTGTTTGATGGGATTAAGGATGAGAAGTCACAATTGTAATTTTTAACTACACTGCTATATAAGATAAAGGATGAGGTGTCATGAAAGTATGAAAACTGAACTGTAATGTAGCTATTATTGTAATTTTTAACTACACTGCTATATAAGATAAAGGATGAGGTGTCATGAAAGTATGAAAACTGAACTGTAATGTAGTTTGATGGGATTAAGGATGAGAAGTCATTGAATTTTTAACTACACTGCTATATAAGATAAAGGATGAGGTGTCATGAAAGTATGAAAACTGAACTGTAATATAGTGTTTGATGGGATTAAGGATAAGAAGTTACAATTGTAATTTTTAACTACACTGCTATATAAGATAAAGGATGAGGTGTCATGAAAGTATGAAATCTGAACTGTAATGTAGCATTTGATGGGATTAAGGATGCACAATTGTATAACCACACTGCTATATAAGATAAAGGATGAGGTGTCACGTATGAAAACTGAACTGTAATGTAGTGTTTGATGGGATAAAGGATGAGAAGTCACAATTGTAATTTTTAACTACACTGCTATATATATGATAAAGGATGAGGTGTCAGGAATGTACCGATACTGTCTTTGTCAGCTCTAATGTTTAGTGGATAAAGGATGAGATGTCAAAATTGTACTGTGTATTTCAACTGCACTGTAAAATGAGATATGAATAGAATTATTTTTACACTTATAACAGGTTTCAATCTAGGACTCTGGACAAGTTCCAATGGTTACAGCTTGCCTCTTACATATGAGCAATCCAGGTCTCTGTTTCGACAACTCCGATTGGACAAAAATCTTGAACTGAGCTGTTCACGGTCTGGCTCCCTGTATGCTCCTGTTACAGTACAAGGATGGCGAGTTGATAGTGGTAACATTTGGATTATAATTAATATTTTTAGTGTTTTGGGAACATTTCTTTCCCCAAATTTTAATCATATTTGGTATGAAACTTTATATAAATATGATCTAAGATGATTTCGATGACGACAAAAATTCGGCAATAATTTCCGAACAAAAATAATTTGTAATATTTGTGTTTTTGTGAATCTCTCTGATTATTTAGCGATGTTTAATTTCATATTCTTGAGCACAAAAAAAAAATAAATATTCACATTTTGAAATTTGGTGTGAAAATTCATTTTAAACTATTTCTATACCCAATCTGGCCGTGAAAAAATGTTAATCATGATAGAGTGGATTAATGTTACATAATTTTTTTTTTTTTCAAATTAGTATATTTAAATCACCTATATACAGTTCGCAGTACAATCCTTATTTTAGGTTGCTCGGCAACACCCCAAGCACTACCATACACAGATATAAACTGCCACATTGATGGAACGTGTCTTAAAATATCTTGTTGCCTTGATGACAACGGAGTGACAGGAGAATCTTTCCAGGTTTCCATGGAGATAAATGCCTGTGATCAGTACCTGGAGATTCAAATAGAAAAGATGAAGTTTTACCTGTCGCTGTATGACTATGTGATGGGAAGTACAAAGACAGTGTCTCTGTCTGGTGTGCTGTCTCTAGAGTGAGTAGATTAAGTGTCTCTTCTGTCTTAACTCTCTCTGAATGTCTTATGAGATGGGAAGTACAAAGATGGTGTCTCTTTCTGGTGTGCTGTCTCTAGAGTGAGTAGATTAAGTGTCTCTTCTGTCTTAACTCTCTCTGAATGTCTTATGAGATGGGAAGTACAGAGATGGTGTCTCTTTCTGGTGTGCTGTTTCTAGAGTGAGTAGATTAAGTGTCTCTTCTGTCTTAACTCTCTCTGAATGTCTTATGAGATGGGAAGTACAGAGATGGTGTCTCTTTCTGGTGTGCTGTTTCTAGAGTGTGTAGATAAAGTATTTAGGACTACTGTCTCTGTTCTTTGTCGTAACTGTCTCAGTAGAATTTGAGATGGGAAGTTCAAAGACAGTGTCTCTGTCTGGTGTGCTGTCTCTAGAGTGAGTAGATAAAGTATTTAGGACTAATGTCTCTGTCTTAACTGCTTCAGTAGAATTTGATATGGGAAGTACAAAAATGGTGTCTGTGTCAGATGTGCTGTCTCTAGAGTGAGTAGATAAAGTATTTAGGACTAATGTCTCTGTTCAATGTCTTAACAGTCTCAGTAGAATTTGAGATGGAAGTTCAAAGACAGTGTCTGTCTGGCGTGCTGTCTCTAGAGTTAGTAGATTAAGTATTTAAGACTAATGTCTCTGTCTCTGTCTCTGTCTTAACTGTTTCAGTAAAATTTGAGATGGGAAGTTCAAAGATGGTGTCTCTGTCTGGTGTGCTGTCTCTAGAGTGGGTAGATGAAGTATTTAGGACTAATGTCTCTGTTCTCTGTCTTACTTGTCTCAGTAGAATTTGAGATGGGAAATTGAAAGACTGTGTCTCTGTCTGGTGTGCTGTCTCTAGAGGGAGTAGATAAAGTATTTAGGACTAATGTCTCTGTTCTGTCTTAACAGTCTCAGTGGAATTTGAGATGGGAAGTACAAATATGGCATCTCTGTCTGGAGAGCTTTCTTCAGAGTGAGTAGATTGAAAATTCAGAACTAAGATATCCGTCTTAACTGTGTCTCCGGTATCTTCTATCTCTAGAGTGAGTAGATAAAGAATTCAGAGTTGATATCCTTGTTCCCTGTTTTAACTCTCTTTGGTTTAAAGGTTTAACATTTATTATCTCCCTTTGTTCATATATATATATACAAGTCTATTTTTATTGATTTAAGGTATAACATTGATGATCTGTTTTTGTCGGAGAAGTATGTGGTCAGCCTGAAGCTGAAGCTGTGCTACAGTAAAAATGAAGCGTGCCAGGCGGAAAAAGTGATTTTACAGGACAAAATACTGACCAAGCCTCCATGCAGTACCAGTGACAGTGCCTTTGTGATACCAGGTATTGACCACAAAGTTGAACACTGAGAAATTATACAAGTCTACAATACAGCATGTACGGGGTGTTCCAAAATTCTATTTCAAAAGTATCAGCAAACTTGATTAAATTCCACTCTCCAAGTCAAAATTGTGAATCCTCTTTGAACACCCAATTCCAGTTTTCTCGAAGTAAGATAACTGTATTTGACCCATTTACTGCCTATTTCCCTATAATTGCCCCTCTCCATTTAACATATGATCGAGAATCTTTTCTAGCTGGTTGACAAGGAGACGTGGACCTGAAAAACCGTAAGTAACAGTTTGTCTGTAGACCCCCAGCAAGAAGAATGTCGATAGGTGTCCTTGGTAATAACTACAACAACTTTACCACCGTGCCTTGGTGGTGTCCTTGGTAATAACTACAACAGCTTTACCACTGTGCCTTGATAGGTGTCCTTGGTAATAACTACAACAGCTTTACCACTGTGCCTTGATAGGTGTCCTTGGTAATAACTACAACACCTTTACCAGTGTGCCTTGATGGTGTCCTTGGTAATAACTACAACAGCTTTACCACCGTGCCTTACAAAAATTGACTGTTTTACGTCAGTTTGATTATTAATTGGTCCCATTAAGTGCCCGACCCTTTTTCCTGATTTTGTAGTGCCCTGGGAGCTTAATGTATCAAATACAGTATGTCATCTGAAGAATTTACTGATATCTGAGAATTTTCTGGACTTCATCTCCTTATGTAATATGACTGACATAGAATTTTGATGAAGTTAGAATTATTGCCACACTTAAGTACTTATATGTTCTACAACCCTGGCTTATGTCTGCGTCCTTTGACAGCAGACCTATCAACTTGCCCAGAGTTCAGACCTATCAACTTGCCATGAGTTAAGACCTATTAACATGCTACAAGATCAGACATATCAACTTGCCGCAAGTTCAGACCTATCAACTTGCCACAAGTTCAGACCTCTCAACTTACCACAAGTTCAGACCTATCAACTGGTGAAGAGGTCAAGCCTATCATCTTGCCAAGAGGTCAAGCCTATTAACTTGGCCAAGCAAGTGTTCTATCAGCACTCTTAACATCTGTCTCTAGACTTTGGTCAGACTTATTAATTTGTTGTAATGGGGCTTCACTATATACACATCCAATAGTTTGTCCGATAATATGATAGTAGTTAGTTTTCTAATGGTGGAAGAGAAAACCAGGCTAACTAGGAAAATAACTCACAAAAACAACTTCAGTTTCAGCAAAGTGCAAGAGGTGAGAGACTACATGCTTTAAAGCATCATTATCCAACCATTCATGCAGCCATGGAGGTGCCTGTCCGTCTTTGAAGAAGTTAAGTGAACAACGCTATATACTGATGCAACTACATGTATTTTTACATTTGTTGATATGAAATATTTTTCACATTGTAAAACTTGATTACAATTACAGATTACTCCCTGAGCAAGACGCTCAGTGAGATGAACATTGACACAGGCACAACTTTGCCACAGTGGGCCCGTGAGGTGATTAGAGATGACCTTAATATTGCAAATGCTGTGTTAGACCCTAGCTGTGACAAGACAAGTTACCGTGCAAGCTCTAATAACTGGAATACCACAGGTAAAAATACCCTTTTCATCTTAGAATGATGGAGATGCTTTCTAACATTGATTTGTTGCACACTTTTTTCATTCTTGCAGATATACAAATTCATTTTTGTTGAAATTCATCTTCAACTGTTCATCACAATGATATATTTAAAACAAATTTCGTAAACTTGTTCTCAGTCTCAGAATGATTTTGGAAAGTATAACATTGTATAAGAAGCGGAAATTCATCTTTTAACTTTGCCTCTTATGACAGTATTAAGAAGCTTCAATGTCTAAAATATTTCAGCCTGCAGTGGGACAGTAGCCGCATCACCACTCCCCAGCCACACGGTTTGCAGTTTAGAGTCATACTGTTCCGGTGTGGAATGTTGTACAGATGTGACCTTGCTCGGCATGGCCTTCAGAACATATGTCAAGTTGGACAGATGTGGGGGCAAATTATATGTGGGTTTAGAGAAACGAGAGTTTGTACTGATGGTTTCCAAGTTCAACTTTTCTGAGTGGTACTACTATGACCTGGGCTATGTCCAAAGACTGAAGTAAGTTCAAATAAAAGATTTTGTCTTTATCATCAGAGTTGTCAGTTTCACTGTCATAGAGATGTCTGCTCATGGAGGATGATGCCCAGAAATGTATTATCTTAGAGAGTTCTTGTTTGTTATGGTCGGCCCCTTCTGATAAAAAATTGGCAGACATATTGTATTTGGTCCATCTGTTTGTCTGTCTATTCTTTTACCTGTTAATATTTACATACCCACTGTAATTTCCTTCATTACAGTTATACAGAATGACTGTATTGTTATATCAATAAAATCAGTGATCTAAGCGTTAACCGCTAGCTGGTGTAGGAATACCTGAATATCTAAGAAACCCTTTCCATGACCATGTTACGGCAGCGATTTTTCAGACAAGTATTCTCTGAACATATGAATGAATCAAGCACTTCATGCTGCACAGATTTTTTTCCATGAGCAATTGCTTTTATACCCCAATGATGTTCAAAAAATGAAAAACAATCCTTAATTGTATTATCTGGTTATACCTGTTTAGGTGGGCACTGTGCTCTCATAGTGTTGCTTTCGTAAGTAATAATTGCCATAGCGATAGTGCATCACATGACATAACCTCAGGTACTGTGCTGTTGTTTGTCCTCTACCGCCATCTACAGTACAGTAAGTAATTCTATTTATGGAAGATAACTCTGTCAAGCAAAAAATGCTAGTATCCAGCAATTGTCACAATAGTGTCAGCACCGGGCACTATGGTGTCAGAATAACAGTGACGTTAACCAATGAAATTTCTTTGATTTATCATGTGATGCACTAAATTTAAAACAGTTAATTTGTTTTGTTATGCCCCCTGAAATAAAAAATAATGGGAACATAATTATTTTTTGACAGTTTTATCTGTGTGTTAAAATGTGTCTTATTTGTTTCATCTTTCATTATGGCCAACTCAACATTTGCCGGCTCGAGTTATGGAACTTTAAAATCTTCTCAATGACTTACATCACAGGGTCATAGTATTACTTAAACACCAACTCTTGTTTCCCCCATATATTCTTTTTCCAAGATCTATACAAGCTTCAGACTTGAACATTCTCTCGTTTTGTAGGTTCATGATGGATTTCCTGGAAGCCGAGAACAAGTATGTATTCAACATCAATGTTGACATTTGTTTTGAATCTGCCGGAGATTGTCGACTGAGCTTTCCTGTTATGAAAGACGTTGATATACCTATTGAGGAGTGTGATTTTGATAAGCGACCTTTCGCAGTGCCGGGTAAGAATGTAATTTATTGTCTGATTCAAATAACTTGGTGGGGGGAGTAACTGTTTGATTATCATACAGATGATTCTACTCACTTTTAGGTTTATCAGTATGACGTATTACCTAAAATATAAAATTGTCCAGGTCAAGAAGAGGTTCGTGAGAATCTGCCCCACCAGGTCATATGAGTCATAATATGACTACCTGCCAAAATGACTAAATCGAAGGTACTTTTTTGTAAGTTGTTGGTTGTTGTGTCGGTGTGTCAAATTTTTACTTGATCCTAAACATAAGCTTTTGACTGGATGATGAATAGTCTATTTTAGGATGATATTTTGGTAAAATTGCACCAAAAATAGAATATTTTGTTTGCTTCAGTGTTGTGATTGTACACTTCAAGTTTATATACCGTATAACTGCAATATTTTTTGTGGTTCTCCAATGTTCACAATATTTTGCGATAATATTGAAATTGCAAAAATTAAAAATGCAAAATATAAAAAATATTGGATCCACTAAAGTAATGACCCAATTTATTAATGTAAATGTTAATTTTGTACCTTCTACTTGTTTTTTTTATACCTACTCACCCAAATGAATTCTGATCTTCAGCTGTTGTTTGTTAGTGTAGAGGGCATGTCCATCTTAATTATGATTTGTAAAAATATTGGAGAAAATGACAGTGTATTGATTTAAGGTAATGATTTGAATATAATAAAATTCAGTTTTGTACAGTCGGTAGAGCGCTTGACTCTTGATCGTGATGTTATGAGTTCGAGTGCAGCCTACGGCAGGTCGGATTCCTGTCCTTCAGATGAGACAGTAAAAACCGAGGTCTTGTGTCACAGTTGGTGTCGGTACGTTAAAGAACCCTCACTGCTCAATGGCCGTAAGTGCTGAGCATAGGCCAAACTTTGAAGCCCTTCACCGGCATTTGGTGACATCTCCATATGTGTGAAAGATTTTTGAGTGGGACATTAAACAACAATACAACCAACCAACCAAATCAGTTTTGTAAAATATATATGCATCAGTAAATCGCACAAGTTGAAATTGCAAAATAAAAAATAAAGCCTTTGGCTACGGAAATCACAAAAAATTCATACTCATGCAGAAATAACCAATTATATACCCACAGAGTTATTGTTCTTCGTTTATTTTTAGTCTGATGATTGTACATTTCAGGTTTTGATATTGATGACTGGCTCAGTAACAAAGGTCTTCCGCCTCTCACACCGTCAACAACGCTACCTCCAACTGTTGCCGAACAGCTTCTACAGTATCTCGCTGTGGGAGGCTTCTTTAGTTCCAGCCAGTGTACAAAGGATTCATACAAAAATATTCTGGCAAATGGGTTCTCCATTGGTAAGATTTAGTCTGGGTTGATATATTGTTCGATTGGCTATAATTGCTGTACTTGTTACTACTGTACCTAGGATGTTTATAACACTATCATATAGACAAATGAAAGATCTAAACGAAGATGAATCATCATTGTTCACTAAAATTCACTTTTTCTGTTAATTGTATATTCCTGTTATTTGCATAATTTTCTCTGACATTTTGGCTATGCAGTTAAGAGGAGTTCACTGTACTAGGTGTTTACACAAACATGACTGTGTAACAGTTGTAATGGATAAAGCCAGACTGACATGTAACAATGTGTAACAGTTGTAATGGATAAAGCCAGACTGACACGTAACAATGTGTAACAGTTGAAAGGATAAAGCCAGACTGACACGTAACAATGTGTAACAGTTGTAATGGATAAAGGCAGACAAACGCGTAACAATGTGTAACAGTTGTAATGGATAAAGCCAGACTGACACGTTACAATGTGTAACAGTTGTAATGGATAAAGCCAGACTGACACGTTACAATGTGTAACAGTTGTAATGGATAAAGCCAGACTGACACGTAAACAATGTGTAACAGTTGTAATGGATAAAGCCAGACTGACACGTTACAATGTGTAACAGTTGTAATGGATAAAGCCAGACTGACACGTAACAATGTGTAACAGTTGTAATGGATAAAGGCAGACAAACACGTAACAATGTGTAACAGTTGTAATGGATAAAGCCAGACTGACACGTAACAATGTGTAACAGTTGTAATGGATAAAGCCAGACTGACACGTTACAATGTGTAACAGTTGTAATGGATAAAGCCAGACTGACACGTAACAATGTGTAACAGTTGTAATGGATAAAGCCAGACTGACACGTTACAATGCGTAACAGTTGTAATGGATAAAGCCAGACCTTGACACGTTACAATGCTAACAGTTGTAATGGATAAAGCCAGACTGAACACGTAACAATGCGTTAACAGTTGTAATGGATAAAGCCAGACTGACACGTAACAATGCGTAACAGTTGTAATGGATAAAGCCAGACTGACACGTTACAATGCGTAACAGTTGTAATGGATAAAGCCAGACTGACACGTAACAATGTGTAACAGTTGTAATGGATAAAGCCAGACTGACACGTAACAATGTGTAACAGTTGTAATGGATAAAGCCAGACTGACACGTTACAATGTGTAACAGTTGTAATGGATAAAGCCAGACTGACACGTAACAGTGTGTAACAGTTGTAATGGATAAAGCCAGACTGACACGTAACAAAGCATAACAGTTGTAATGGATAAAGCCAGACTGACACGTTACAATGTGTAACAGTTGTAATGGATAAAGCCAGACTGACACGTAACAATGTGTAACAGTTGTAATGGATAAAGCCAGACTGACACGTAACAATGTGTAACAGTTGTAATGGATAAAGCCAGACTGACACGTAACAATGTGTAACAGTTGTACCGGATAAAGCCAGACTGACACGTAACAATGTGTAACAGTTGTAATGGATAAAGCCAGACTGACACGTAACAATGTGTAACAGTTGTAATGGATAAAGCCAGACTGACACGTAACAATGTGTAACAGTTGTACCGGATAAAGCCAGACTGACACGTTACAATGGCAAACTAACTTACTGATAAGACATCAGGAATCACGATTTATGTTGACATTACGGAAATTTTCATGTTTCACTAAATGGAAGATTGCATTTTCTGTTTGAAAGTTTGGGAGACATGTTGTGTTTGCTCTGTTTCTTCTTCTTCTTCTTCTATCTTTCCGTGCTGAACTTGTCTGTGTGTTTGGGTTTGCAGATGGCACCTATGACAAACTGAGGCTTCTGATTGGTCTAAATTTCAACATTGTCTCATTTTGATGAAATTTGGAATTTATGTGTATTAATGGATTGCGATTTCAATGATAATGGGTTTTGTTGCTGTCTATGGCAAACCAAGGCTTCTTAATTATTGATTGAAATTTCAACATTTTCAGATTTTGATGAAATTTGAAATTTATGGGTATTAATTGATTGCGCTATCAATGATATGGGTTTCGTTGTGGTATATGGAAACTGGGGCTTCTGATTGGTCAAAATTTCAACATTGTCAGATTTTGATGAAATTTAGAATTTAGGTGTATTAATTGATTGGGATGTTATTGATATGGGTTTTGTTATCATATGTGGAAACCGGGGCTTCTGATTGGTAGAAATTTCTACATTGTCATATTTTGATGAAATTTGGAATTAATAGTTATCAAGGGATTGCAATTTCAGTGACACTGGTTTCGTTACTGTCTATAGCAAACCAAGGCTTCTGATTGGTTAAAATTTCAACATTGTTAGATTTTGATGAAATTTGGAATTTATTGGTATCAAGGGATTGCAATTTCAATGATATTGGTTATGTTGCCGCCTATGGCAAATGGGGGCTTCTGATAGGTCAAAATGTTAAAATTGTCTGACTTTGATGAAATTTATTTACTGGTATTGTCGATTGAAATTTTTAAATATTTAGTCTGATTTGAATTTTTTTTATAAGAATACAATTTTTTTTTATTTAAGATGAGAAGTGCACGGAGAATCTTAGTTTACACACGCTGGCAGCAGACACCAAGTGTGAGATTGGACCCACGTGTACGTCTGTCGACTGTTGTACAGAAGTTACGATACTCGGAAAGACTCTACACACTTACTTAGAGCTAGACGCATGTAATCATGACCTGCGTATCGGGATAGAAGACTTTGAATTCAGCTTCTCGCTGATTAGCTTTGAGTTCAAAAAACAGAAAACCTTTCACATTGACAGAGTTTTTACGATTGAGTAAGTATAACGGGAAATTTAAAAATGATAATAATACATGATTATCTCCCATTATAGTAATACACAGTGTGCATAGCTTGAAAGAAATAGGTCATTGCATGCATTCCATAAATTCTTTCTACTATTATTTTTATACACCTGTCGAGGATAGGTAGTACTATGTTTTCACGTGGGCGGGCAGGCAAATATCAGTTTCTGCTCAATAACTTGAGTAATTTTCAACGGATTAATTTGAAACTTTATAAAAAGGTTTCTTGCCATAAAAGCTCAGATAAATTCAATAACCAGAATTTTTTGCCAGATATTTACGGAGTTATGGCCCCTTTAAGATTTGCGAAAAACAGTTTCCACTCAATAACTTGAGTAATTTTCAACAGATTAATTCGAAATTTTAAGAGAAGGTTTATTGCTATAAAAGCTCAGCCAAGTTTGAAAACCAAAATTTCTCGCCAGTTATATAAGGAGTAATAAACTGTTCATCGACCCATGACGGGGGTATTTTGTACAGCCGTTGCAGTATCCTTGTTTTAAAATTAATAGTATTCTTCATGTGGATAAAAAAATCATTAACAAATTTTTGTTATTTATATTTTTTAATTTAAAATTTCTCTTTCACCGAATTTCATAAAATTTTATTATTCATAAAAATTGTTATTTATTTTTTTTTTCTATCATATAATATTTCTACTGATTTAAAACTGTTGTTCACTGCATCAATGTGCATTGTTTTAGAAATTTCATCCTTAGTTTAAGAGTTTGTTTTTGATGTTACACATGTTACAGGGGAACCTGTCTTAAGAGACCACTCATGAAAGACAACCTCTCTTTTGAGACCACATTCTGAAAACCGCTTGGTTAAATAATCTTCTAGATAAAACCGCTTTTGAAAGACCACCTGTCTTGAGAGACCACATTTCAGTGACTGATGGGGATGTCTTGCAAGACAGTTTGTACTGTATAAAGTATATACAGAAAAATGTCAAATTTTAGCATTTTGTTTTTATTTTTGTTGATTTATGTTAATGCAGCTGTATTCAGCTCATCGAGTAATTTCTGAAAATGAGGTCTGAGTGAAAATAAACCTAACTTTAAAATACAAAAAATCTTTGAAAGAGCACATTTTAATAAGAAGAATGTTAAGGGAAGATAACTCTACCATTTTTTTTTTCAGTTACATGATAACAGACCTTTCTGGACAAAGACAATTTCTCATCAGTATGAATCTAAGCATCAGTTTCAGTGATGCAGCACCAAGTCATCTTATGAGTGTCATCTTTGATAACTTTCTGGTGACAAAGCCACCATGTGATTGGTACACTGGTTTTAAGGACTCCGGTAGGTTACTATAGGTTTTATGTATGTCCGAAAAAAGACAATACTAACATTCTCTAACAGCAAGGATTTTCCTACCTCCTTAATTCTAGGTGCAGGTTCTAAAAAATTGTGAAAATATATGTTTTAACTGAAACATAAAAATTTAGTTGAGACATCTGTTTGAAAATGCTTTATTTGGTAGGTTATCCAGTTTGTAATTCTCATGTTCACCAAAGGACAGCTGTTACTATAAATAGAACATAAGCATACACATACGTCAGGTGACATATATTTTGAATTTTAATATTGTTCTTTCAGCTTTCTCCTTGTTGCAGTACAAGACTGAAAACAACTTGCTCAGCACTAACGTGATTCCATCCAACCATGTATCTAAGCTACTGAAACTCTGGGGCATGGCCAAATATATGAAGGCGCCATCTTGTGACAGGACATCTGAGTATTATGAGAGTGCTTATCGTGGATGGGGAACTGGTAAGATCCATCAAGTTTTCAATGTTATATGATTTATATCAGGTTCTCTCTTTCCTGTTTTGATACTAACAGCATACAGGGAGTGAAGTACTATTACCTGAATCAAGACAGCTAGAGGGTCCACAGAGGTATATATTAAGTCGGTACATAAAGGTGAAGTCAATATTAATATGAATCACAAGATAGCATCATTAAGTATAACAAGTATACTGAATCAGTAAAGGAATTTGATGTTGAATCAGTGCTGAGTATTATATTAATGTTCTCGTGAATCACAACTGGCTTTCAAAACTAATGAATCAGTAAAGAGTATTTCAGGTGTGCTGAATTTGATCAGGGTTTGAAATGTGTGCTGAATCACAACATAGCTATACAAGTGTACTAAATCAGTAAAGAGTATTTCAGGTGTACTGCATTAGATCAGGGTTTTACATGTTTGCTGAATCACAATGTGGCTATACAAGTGTACTGAGTCAGTAAAGAGTATTTTGAATGTTCTGAATCAGACATGTGAAGTGAATCACATGTGGTTTTATAAGTGTGCTGAATCAGTGCATAGTATTTCAAGTGTACTTAATTACACCAAGGATTTACATGTGATGTGAATCATAATAGTGTATTACACTTGCATTGAATTACAACATGGTTTTACATTTGTATGCTGAATCAAGACAGGGTTTTACAAATGTACATTGAAGCAGTATAAGAAATACTGACAAGCTGTTGTTCTGAAGCAAAGTGGCCAGGGCCTGGCACCATAAAACTTTTAAAAATTTTTACTCAACTTTGGCTAACCTCGAAATTTGATTGGCTGAACTGGCCAATTTGAGAATATTCTCAGACTTGAGTAAATTCTCAAGTTTTATGGTGCCGGCCCCCTGGTACTAGTAATATACTATTTAAAACAATTTTAAAGAATTGTTGTTACATTGTTTTAAAAATTTCTGGGGGGTTGGGAAACAAGGGGATATATATTTTTTTCAATTTTATGGAGGTGGCCAACAGCAAAATTTTAATAATTTTATGGGAGAAAACTAGGGCATATATTTTTAATACTTTTTATGGAGGAATCAAGGCCAATTTTTAATACTTTTATGGGATAAATCTTCAGGTCAGATTTGTAATAATTTTATGGTAGGAAACAAGGGGAAATTTTTAATAATCTTGGGGGGGGGGGGCAAATTTTTAACAATTTTATGTGGGAAACAATGGCAAATTTTTAATAATTTTATGAGGGGAATGAGGGCAGATTTTTGATAATTTTATGGGAGAATCTGGGGCAGATTTTAAATTATTTTTTGGGAGGAAACAAGGTCAAATTTGTAATAATTTTAAAGTAGGAAACAAGGGCAAAATTTCAAAAAAAAATTATGGGGGTGGGTATATTTTTAACAATTATATTAGGGAAACAATGGCAAATTTTTAATAACTTTATGAGGGGAAGGAGGGTAGAATTTTATATATTTTATGGGGGAATCCAGGGTAAATTTTTTATAATTGTATGAGGGAGGGGGGATGAAAAACAAATTTAATGGAGGGATCAAGGGCAAATTTCTATGTCAATATTTCATCTAACATGTCCAAATACCTTGACTGTAGAGATACACTCACTTCATGTCCAAATATACTTTTGATTGTTTAAATAGAATGTGGTGAGGATGGCACAGTCATAAGACCGGCTCTTAACGAGACTTACGTTACCTGTGTACTGAGGTCATCATGCTCAGGTGTACAGTGCTGTATTGATATACCGACCCTTGACCTTTCTGTGGAGACATTCTTTGAGGTGGACAACTGCAAGCACCTGCTGACGGTGGAAATCGACAACTTGAAAGTGAACAAAACATTATACAGCTACAAGTTTGGAGAGTATGACAGATTTGACCTTTTTGGACTTGTGGTCTTTGAGTGAGTATTGCAGGAATTATTTTCATTCCAAAATTCCTGGTATTCTTGGTATGTCAAAAATTTCTTACCATGTGATCATGTCTTCTGAGAGAAGTTAATCTAGAAATTTCCACCAATGAAGCTTGTTCGTCTTGTTTTCTGTCATTAGATGCGACATGTATGTAAATAAACGAATTATAGATGAAGACAATTAATACACTGACCGAATTTCTCACGATATGATAAACAAACTACGGTAACTTTTATATTCAAATCTGTTTTCCAGTTTCGTCATCGTAGATCTGAATTATTTGGAAGAAACTGGGAAATACCTGATTAATTTGAACATCAGCATATCTTTCGAAGCCGGGAAACCTTATGACACAGTAATACCGATTCTTGTGAACACTTTGATGCCAAAATCTGTTTGTAATTGGAACACAGGTTTTAAAGATCCAGGTAATTATAAAGTGAAACAAACGCAACACTTTTACAGTAGAACCTGCCATTAGAGACCATCATTTCTGCCATTGAAATGTGGTCTCCCAAGACGTGGTCTTCCAAAAGAGTTATTTACAGAGATATTTAACTGGTTAGTTTTCAAAATGTGATCTCAAAAGACAGGTGGTCTTCCGTGACAGATGACTCTCAAGACAGTTTCTACTGTATCAATGTTCTATCTAATGCCTACCGGTCTCACTTGGAATATCTTTACAATCGGTCATAAAATGGACATAAATGGACAAAGTCAGTAGAAATGTCTGTGTTACAACAGGACAAAATAATGACACTGCAGTACATTGTAGAATACAAATAATGTACGATGAAATATTCCTTTTATAACATATCAGAGTATTTGCCAGAGTTTCGAGTAATTTCCTGCAGGACAGGGGGGGGGGGGGGTTCAAACACATCATGATCACTAATTTAGAGACATCTTGAGCTTTATGTGAAGTGACAGAAGTTCAGACCTATATTTTCCAGTAGTACAAATGCAGTGTGGGTTCTTCTTAAATGTTTCCATCAGAGAGGTGAGTTATGTCTGCAGTGTGTTTAATGTTTTATGAATATTTTCTGTCGCCCCCTGTGGTTCAGGGTTCGATCAGAGAGGAGGAAAATGATCGTTTAGTGTGAAGTGATTTTGTTAGTTTCAAATTAATGTTATCCTTCAGTGGTCTAGAATTTAACAACTGTTACAGTGACATTAAGGTTTACTTTAGCATCCATATTAGAGGATATGCATTGTCATGCCCCCTTTACACCTTTCCTGTGTATGGAGGTACGGACAGGGGACAAAGGTTTCTCAGCCTCTTACACAGGTAAGCTGTCAGCTCATTTTTTTTCTGTAATTATACCAATTTCCCATTTTATCGTAATGATTTTACATGTGTGATACATATCATGACATCAGCAATGTTAAATAGCAATGCTTGTTTTTTGTCTTTCTTATTGGTACAAATGTTCCTTGAATGTGGCCATTCATTTTTTTTTCTATATTTGTTTAAATGTCAGCCATGTTATGAAAGTTGTCTGAAGGGGGTTCCCCTTGTATCGAGGTATGAGAATGTTTATACTTTCACTGTGAGGTCGAGTCAATTTACTTGTTCATGTGAACTCAAGTGTTTATTAGAGTTACATGGGAATCGGACAATATTATTGTCAAGGTAGTTTCATGTTCGGAAAACTTTATCTTCTAGAATATGAAGACCATTTTAAGGAACGTGGTACCAGTGAGGTTCACCAAACGGCCACCATATTTATAAAATAGTAGTTTGAAAAAAATGTTCATGTCTTTTTCTTATGAGCATTTTGTGACATTTTCATAGAAAGCATCTTTTAAAAAACACATTGACTTTGCTGCAATGGAGTATTTCTGATAAAAATGAAAATTTCTGGGATACAAGGGGTCCCGCAATGCAGAAAAATAATGTAGTATGAAAATATCCATTTTTATACTGATTGATTTCTTCATATTTTACAGACTTCTCATTGGCTACGTGGCTTAAGAATCATAATTTACCTGTTGGACAGCCGTTGGAAATCCACAATGCTCGGCAGCTTGTACAGGATATGGGTGTGGCTAAGTACATCAAAGATCCAGAGGAGAGATGTGATTGGTTAAAAGACCCCTACTCTAGAGCAGATGGAAATGGCTGGACAGACGGTGAGGATATTTGTGAATTAGAAATCACCGTAATGAAAACAAAAACCCTGAGAAATTTAGCAATACAGTTAAACCTCACCTAAAGACCACCTCGCTTAAGAGACCACCTCACAATTAAGACCATGAATTTCCAGTCTCTTCATTAAAACTGTATCAGTACAGAACCTCACTTAAGAAACCACCTCACTAATCAGACCACTCTGAGTCAGTCAGTTAGGTGGTCTTAACAGCGAGGTTCCACTGTAACACCTCACTAATCAGACCACTTTGAGTCAGTCAGTTAGGTGGTCTTAATAGCGAGGTTCCACTGTAACACCTCACTAATCAGACCACTTTGAGTCAGTCAGTTGGGTGGTCTTAATAGCGAGGTCCCACTGTAACACCTCAGTAATCAGGCCACTTTGAGCCAGTCAGTGAGGTGGTCTTAATAGCGAGGTTCCACTGTAACACCTCACCAATCAGACCACTTTGAGCCAGTCAGTGAGGTGGTCTTAATAGTGAGGTTCCACTGTAACACCTCACCAATCAGATCACTTTGAGTCAGTCAGTTAGGTGGTCTTAATAGCGAGGTTCCACTGTAACACCTCACTAATCAGACCACTTTGAGCCAGTCAGTGAGGTGGTCTTAATAGTGAGGTTCCACTGTAACACCTCACCAATCAGATCACTTTGAGTCAGTCAGTTGGGTGGTCTTAATAGCGAGGTTCCACTGTAACACCTCACCAATCAGATCACTTTGAGCCAGTCAGTGGGGTGGTCTTAATAGCGAGGTTCTACTGTAACACCTCACCAATCAGACCACTTTGAGCCAGTCAGTGAGGTGGTCTTAATAGTGAGGTTCTACTGTAACACCTCACTAATCAGACCACTTTGAGTCAGTCAGTTAGGTGGTCTTAATAGCGAGGTTCCACTGTATTATTTTTTTCAATAATTTGCACTTTGATTTTCTGTCATTGTCCATCATTTTTATTTTTCTTTATTCAGGTGAGTATAGATCTACCTGTTAATGACTCGTTAATGCCAGGATAGTGGTGTGTCTGTGTGTCTTGTTCTGTGTGTGTGTGTGTCTGTGTCTGTGTGTGTCTGTGTGTGTCTGTCTGTGTGTGTCTGTGTTTGTGTCTGTGTCTGTGTGTGTCTGTCTGTGTGTCTATGTGGTTTTTTTATTTAGTACCGTACTCCGCACACTTACTAACTTTTTAGGTGATAATTATAAGTGTGACCCCAGATGTTTTCTGTGAATGATGGAAAATTTTAGTGTCTCTTTTCAGTCAGATCCAGAAATTTTACAAACAACTATTTTTTGATAAAATTAACAGTTGAGTTTGATTCTTGAGTAAATTTGGTGACTTCAGACCAAGAACACATTTCTATATGTGTATCTTTCGGGGTGGATTCATGAGTTGGGCCATCCTATGTGTATCTTTAGGGGGTAAATAAGTATATTATTATTATTCTTATATTACAGACTGTTCAACAGAAAATCTACCTGTCTTGGGCCCCAATGCCAGAGCTTATATTGACAGCAGTACCTGTACAGGTGTTCACGTGTGCGTGCTATCCGACGTGTTACAGGAGAAGTTTGATAGTTACATATTTATAGACCCGTGTACTCACAGACTCACCGTGGGGATAGAGAAATGCCAAGTGAACGATACACTGATAGACTACACATGGGGGACACAGAAGAGTTTGTCTGTGTATGGAATGATCAACATGGAGTAAGTATACGGAAACAATTTATGAAGCATCATAAAATGTAGGCTCAAGTTATTTAATTTTACCTTACTCTGCAATTGTCTGTATCATATATACAACTCTAAAAATACTTTAATGCCTGAGCATCTTTGTACAGCTACAAGCCAAAAATCAAGTTGAATACATCATGCCAGCACTAACATGACTGAAGTCCACGATAGTGTGTCTGTGTGCATGTGTCTGTGTGCATGTGTCTGTGAGTTTGTGTCATTGTATGTGAGTGTGTGTGTTTTTAATGTGTCTGCATCTGTGAGTTTGTTAGTGTGTGTGTGTGTGTCTGGGTGTATGTATGTAAGCTAGAGCAAGTTCCTGTGTCTCTAAGTGTGAAAGTGTCTCTGTAAGTGCAAGTTTCTGAGTGTGTGTGTGTGTGTCTGGGTGTATTTATGTAAGTTAGAGCGAGTTCCTGTGTCCGTAAGTGCAAAAGAGTCTGTCTGTAAGTGCAAGTGTCTGAGTGTGTGTGTGTCTGAGTGTATGTATGTAAGCTAGAGCAACTTCCTGTGTCTGTAAGGGCACATGTCTGAGTATGTGTGTGTCTGGGTGTATGTATGTAAGCTAGAGCAAGTTCCTGTGTCTGTAAGTGCAAAAGTGTCTGTAAGTGCAAGTGTCTGAGTGTGTGTGTATGGATGTGTGTATGTGTGAGTGTCGGTTTGTGTGTGCATGTGTCTGTGTGTGGAATCAGTTGCCAGGTAATGCCCGTTTGTTGTTTTTTTTCATCTCATGGATGTTATAATTTTTATTTACAATAGCTATATACTAACAAACCTGGAGAGTGAGGATGCTATAGGAATCAGTTTAAATGTCAGCATTCGCTTTGAGTCGACAGGGTCCGAAGTCAATGTACAAGTCTTCAATGAACATAAGCTGAAGAAAAAACAGTGCAGCTGGAAAACAGACTTTGCCATCACTAGTAAGTTTAATCAGTTTTAAATTGTTTTACATTTTAACTGATCTCAAAATAAATATACATAAAATTATAAATATTTTTTTTAGAATTATCTTTACAACCTTCTTTCATGTCAGTTGATGTTTCCAGTAAACTTTGATTATCGGTGTTTTATTTTGGCCAACATGCAACTGGCTGACCTATAATGTCTCCTTGGGATTGTACTGCATTATTACTTTTTAATTCTCTTTGCTCTCGTCAAGTGGTAGAGTGCTCACCTTGTAAGCGGAAGGTCTCAGGTTCAATTCCCAGAAACACTTTCAAAATGGTACCAGTAGTGACTGTTCCTTCACCAAGTGCTCAGCATGAAAAGTGAAAGTCATTGGTCTTTGAGATGAGAATTAAAAAACCCAATTTAAAAACCCAAGTCCTTTGTCACAGTACGTGTGGCACATAAAATAGCTCTCACTGTACATGTATTTGCAGCAGTCCATAGCACAGGTCAAAATTTGTTGCATTTCTCCACATAAGTTAAAAATTCTTGGCAGGATGTAAAACAACAATCATTGTCTTTTAGTTGTGTTTTTTAAAGTGTATTTTATCATAACGTCATGTTGTTGTTTATATATATATATATATATATATGTACAAAACTCACAACATTAAGTAAATATTATATGATTTGTTTAGATTTTACACTGGATGGCTGGTTAGCAGAGAGAGGACTTACCAGCAGCGATACGCTTCAGAATTACGATGTCTGGGAACTGATGCATGATCTTGAGATCGCTAAATATCTGAAAGACGATCCGTGTAACAGGAAGGTCGATAAACCATTCGTTCCCACTATAGATGGCTGGAATGATGGTAAGTACAAAAAGATCATCATAATTTTCTGTCTACGTTCTATGTACATATACTGTGAAGGGTTGTAATCTTGATCGCAAAATATCTGAAAGACGATGACAAGAAGCTCGATTAACCATTTACATGTATATCCTCGAATGTCAGCTGGAATGATGGTGAGTACATATAGGTCATCATAACACCATTTACTAATATGACTTGTGTAGGTATATTATGAACAAACTTGTAACACAACTTGTAAATCGGGCAGCTTTATGCAAATGTTCACTTTTAAAGAAACATACATTTGAACATATAAACACAACTAAATTGGCAAAGTTTTGAAAAAAAAGCTAGCTTCCACCTCGGACTGAAAATTGGATACAATATACAACAAACAAAGTCTAAAACTCCAATTAAAAAACTAATCAATTCGTCATTTAGGTATCTAAAAACTTTGAGTAGGATTGATATATTTCTATATTACATATCCATCACTATGTGATGCATTTGTAACCCATTTTCCTCCAATTTCTTGCTGTTCCGATATAAAAATGTCTTGCACAAGATAAAATGGCACGTGTTTACAAATGCAGCAAGGGCCTCCGTGACCGAGTGGTTAGAGCATGGCGCTTTAAACCATGAAGTCCCTCACCTTTAGTCAGTGCACTAGGTTCAAGTCTCACTGAAACCTTAGCTGATTATATGAGAAAGTTTGCCAGTTTACTTGCGGAAGATCGGTGGTCTCTTGCCGGGTACATTGTAGCCGGGTTCTCTCCTCCACCATTAAAAACTGGCTGCCACCATATGACTGAAAAAAATATCATATGAGTGTGGTGCAAGACCATATTAAAATTCAAAGAAATAAGCAAAATCAAATCATAACAGGGTGACAGGTAAGTTTGACCTGTGCACCCCTATTTTGTAAAATAGACTGTACTGTTTTGGTTTTTGACAGAACCAGGGTGTGCCACTTTTACCTTGGTAGATCTGTACCTCTGTAATACTTTAACATAAGGACACTGATCTCTTTAGACCGTCAACACCAGGGGGGGGGGCGGGGGGAGCAAGTGGTTTGATCATTGTGCTTTGAACCATGAAGTCTCTCACCTCTCGTCAATTAATACTCAGGGGAATGTCTTTTTCGTACATGTCTCATTATGAAATAAGAATTATCATATTGGAAATATTTCTTTTCCAGGCTGCGGAAAAGTGACATTAAGTCCAATAGATGCCGGTACAAATACTACATGCCACATTTACGAGTCCTGCACAGGTGTGAGATGCTGCTCTGAAGTTCCGCTGATCGGTCGTTCATTTGATACCACTGTGACCATTGACCCATGTAGTAACCAGTTGGTTATCAGTATAGAAAAGTTCTCTGTGGAGATGTCGCTGTTTGGGTACACTTACGGCACCACTGAAAAATATTTCCTCCAAGGTGTGGTCCGTTTGGAGTAAGTATTTTCAAGTGTTTGTTTAGAGCAAATATCTTTAATTGGAAGGATGATGTTAAGAAGATTTTTTTTGCACGAAGCAGGACATTAGGAGATGTCAACAATTGGTTTCTGATTGATATTAACTTATATAAATAAAATTACCTGATACTGTGAAATTCAGTGATAGATAATGCTAAGTACAAAGTTTGCAATTTGATTATTTTGCATCTGTCATGGGCCAGAGTTATTCCCCTTGATGTAGCCATAGATATTTATCTAGAATGTTCTCAGATTGTCTGTTACAGATGGATTACAGATAAGTGGAACTTAAAGATTCTTTCTGAATAATTAAAAAAATATTTTTAATAACCTATTAATAAGCACTAAAATATTTATTCAGTTTTCTTCGCAGCTTCATATCAATTACTTGCTATTTCTTGCTGGTTGTGGTCTAGTGGTTGAACGTTCAATTTACAAGCAGAAGGTCCTGGGTTTGATTCCTGGTACCAGAGTATGTTTTAGAATTTAACTAATCAACCCCTGAAAATCAATGGACCGTTCTCTAAATCAATGAATTAGGCCAGTCCAAATGTGTCTTTAGGGGTGAATCAGTTAAAAATGCTCAGCATCAGAAGTGAAAGTGTCAAATCATTCTGATGAGACTGAGGTGGCACAGCAATTGTGGCAGGTAACCCTCGTGGCATTGGCATCGGGCCATATGACGGGTCAAAATTTTTGGCTATTCACCTAAAGCTGGCGACATCTCTTTGTATAACTGAACTTATAAGCCGATTTCTTATCTAAAGCATTTTTTCAAATTTTATTTTATATGTGTATGATTAACTTACAGGTTAAGAATCGACAATTATCCTGGGGAAAGAAAATACAAATTGAATTTGAAATTAAGTATCTGTTTCGACGCCTTTAAGCCATGCTTAATAACAGTGCTGATCTTCACAGACAAAAAAGTGCCGAAGAAAGTCTGCAAGTGGAAAACTGACTTTGTAGATAATGGTAAGTTTAAATTACCTGACAAAATAAGCAATATAAATGCCCTGATACAACAGGCGGTATAAATGCCCTGACACAACAGGCAGTATAAATGCCCCGACTCAACTTGCAGTATATATGCCCTCAATGAAACAGCAGGTGATATAAATGTCTTGACACAACAGGCGGTATAACTGCCCTGACACAACAGGCAGTTTAAATGCCCCGGCACATCAGGCAGTATAAATGCCCTAGTATGCATTTTAGATACTAAGACCAGACTCAAGACACCATCAGAAGTTGTGGACCTACTAAACACTTAGGCTACGAAGCTCCATGACTAGCCATTAACAGTAGTTCTGGACTTCCTTGCCAATCATAAGAGAAGTTGATTAATTTTATATAACTCTTTTGTAACCACAATATTTACATTCAGAAAGGTTAGAGGTCAATCTTTTCTTTGATGTACAATAACGTAGTCTATGTTTCTACCAGTACAAACAGTTGGATGCTCGGTGATATCTTACGTTTGATATAAGACCCATTGTGACGGGTTTGACTGTAGAAGTTTCATCATAATCACATGCATTATAACCATCATGTATCTGTTATAGTTCATCCTAATCGTATGTATTATAACCAGCGTGTATATGTTATAATTCATCCTAATCGTATGTATTATAACCAGCGTGTATATGTTATAGTTCATCCTAATCACATGTATTATAACCAGCGTGTATATGTTATAGTTCATCCTAATCACATGTATTATAACCAGCGTGTATATGTTATAGTTCATCATAATCAGATGTATTATAACCACCGTGTATATGTTTATCATAATCATCCTGTGATAATTTGTCGTTCTTTACAGAATTCTCCCTGCTCAAGTTTAAGGCGGCTCTAGGACTTAGTCCGCTACAAGCTCTGTCTGATAATGAGCTGACACAACTGATGCAGGTTTTGGGTATAGACGACTTTGTGTACACTGGGGACAACAGGTGCGACAGAGGCAAAGCTCCGTTTTCCAACGCTGTCAATGGATGGTGGGATGGTAAGTCAAGTTGACAGACACATGCATATACACATATACTCACATTACATACAGACACACATGTACAGCACACATACTATAAACATACACAACACATATGTGCTGCAATCACATACACACATTACATACAGACACACATGTACAACACACATGTGCTGCAATCACACACATTTACACACATTACATACAGACACATGTACACACCTACACATATGCTATAGACATACACAGCACACATGCTGCAATCACATACACACATATACAGACACACATGTACATGCCTACACGCATGCTATAGACATACACAGCACACATGTGCTGCAATCACATACACACATTACAGACTACACACAGATACACTTGTATATAGTGGAACATATTTTAAGAAACCACATCTGCCACTTAACTTTGGCATCAAGACAAGTGGTCCCTTGAAAGGTTTTTTTTCAAAGGATTATTGAACTAACTGGTTTTCGTTCGTCAAGCTCAGTTTTAAAACCACTTTTAAACTGTTGATAATTCTCTGACAAACAAGATGACCTCTGTATGAGATCTATTAAATTGTAATTTATCCTGAGAAAATTATAGAATATTGATCTTCATTGCGACTCAGTGATAAGGGGAAGTTCTGTTTTCTTTACACATGTGTATGTAAGACTTAAATCAAGAGTTAATTTCTTGCAAGGATTTGTCTTATTTACACAAGTACAGGGTGTCTCAAAAATGTGCTCACACTCAACATGCTCAAATTGACAATAAATATTTATTAGTCTTAATGGTACAGACATACAAACACACGGTCCAGAATGCAAAATTGCAGTGTTAATTGAAAAGATTTAAGGTCAAATGCAAAGTTTAAACGAGATTTTAAATTGTTTGAACGAGTTAAGATTGTGGACTCACAGCAAATTTAGTGAGTGATGAGATTTGTCAATGTAAGTACAGTAAAACCTGCTTTAGCAACCACCTCTGTATAAAGACCGCCTGGTGACTGAGACCGTTTTTTGCTGTCCCCAATAGTACCGTTTGTGTACAAATCAACCTCTATATAAAGACCACCTCCCTATAAAGACCTGTTTTCTTGTGTCCCTGAAGAGGCCGTTATATACAAACTTCACTGTAATTTGTAACCCTATCAACACTGCAGACCACTGATAGACTGATGTAAGACAATACCAAAGAGCATACCATTAAAATACTTTTAAGGTTTAAGAGACACTATGTATATGATGTCTAAACTTTCATTGATTCAAATAATTCTTGATATATATATAAATTTTGATACTTTGGGGTGTAATATTTAAGAGACACTCTGTATATGAAATCTAAACTTCCATTGATTCAAATAATTCTTGATATTTAAATTTTGTTATCAACAGAATGCACACAACCCTTAAAGACAGCTCTTGCACCAATCACTGACCCAGCTTGGGGCCACATTTCAAGTTCCTGTAATGATCTCCAGTTTTGTATGAAGGTGGCTAACATCAGCACCACATTCGCCACCTCCCTGATGATTGATCCCTGCATGTTCCAGTTGACTGTCACCGCAGAAAAACTTTCTTTCACATCTTACTTGTTTGACTTTATTTTTGGACAAGTAAAGGAATTATGGCTGTATGGTGTTGTTAGAATGAGGTAAGGTTTGACTGTGTGGTGTTGTTAGAATGAGGTAAGGTTTGACTGTGTGGTGTTGTTAGAATGAGGTAAGGTTTGACTGTATGGTGTTGTTAGAATGAGGTAAGGTTTGACTGTATGGTGTTGTTAGAATGAGGTAAGGTTTGACTGTATGGTGTTGTTAGAATGAGGTACAGTTTGACTCTGTATATATATATATATACAGTGAAACCTCACCTAAAGACCACCTCGCTTAAGAGACCACCTCACAATTAAGACCATGAATTTCCAGTCTCTTCATTAAAACTGTATCAGTACAGAACCTCACTTAAGAAACCACCTCACTAATCAGACCACTCTGAGTCAGTCAGTTAGGTGGTCTTAACAGCGAGGTTCCACTGTAACACCTCACTAATCAGACCACTCTGAGTCAGTCAGTTAGGTGGTCTTAATAGCGAGGTTCCACTGTAACACCTCACTAATCAGACCACTCTGAGTCAGTCAGTTAGGTGGCCTTAACAGCGAGGTTCCACTGTATATGTATATATAAATGAGATATTGATTCAATTTTACCTTAAATCAAGCATGATTGAAATGATTTGCTGTCTTTTTAATTTACACAACAGTAATTTACTTTTGGATATAATGAAGTCACAGTCACTGCAGTTGTACAACAGGCTAGCTGAAAACAAAAGTTTGAGAAATACTTTGATTGAAGATTCTTTTATGGTGTGATTTTGTTGTAGTTTTACTGTATTTGACCTTGACACGGAGGGATATTACCTCATCACAGTGAGAGAGCAGACATGTTTAGAGACGGAAGATGGAGCACTTTGTGAAATGGATTTTTATCCCTTCCGGAACTATTATCTTCCAAAGAAAGTCTGTGATTGGAACACCAACTTAAGTATCAATGGTAAGGTTCTTGCAATTTTAACATGTATAAGGCCAAGCATGCTTTATAAATGTGTGTTTGAATCTTTTTCAAGAAAAACAAGTGCTTAATTGGGTTTGTGTTAGTTTTCTTTGTAACCATGACGACAGAAATTGTTTGTATTTAAAAGATTTCATCAAATTGTACATCCATAGGTATTAAAGGAGACACATATATTTATTCACTGTCTTGTTTAAACTAGAGAGAACATTGATAAAAGTGTCATGTTTAGACGGAAGGAGTTCGGTGCATACCAAAGTTTCTTGCTTTGACCAAGCAGGATATACATGCCCATGTAGACCAGGAAGGATATGTTTCTGTCTTATAGAGAACAGGAAGAAGGACATGCATATCTCAAATACACCAGGAAGGATATGTTTCTGTCTTATAGAGAACAGGAAGAAGGACATGCATATCTCAAATACACCAGGAAGGATATGTTTCTGTCTTATAGAGAACAGAAAGAAGGACATGCATATCTCAAATACACCAGGAAGGATATGTCTCTGTCTTACAGAGAACAGGAAGAAGGACATGCATATCTCAAATACACCAGGAAGGATATGGCTCTGTCTTATAGAGAACAGGAAGAAGGACATGCATATCTCAAATACACCAGGAAGGATATGTCTCTGTCTTATAGAGAAGGACATGCATATCTCAAATACACCAGGAAGGATATGGCTCTGTCTTATAGCGAACAGGAAGGACATGCATATCTCAAATACACCAGGAAGGATATGTGTCTGTCTTATAGCAAACAGGAAGGACATGCATATCTCAAATACACCAGGAAGGATATGAGTCTGTCTTATAGAGAATAGGAAGAAGGACATGCATATCTCAAATACACCAGGAAGGATATGTCTGTCTTGTTGAGAACAAGAAAGGATACAATGAACAATGGATCATTGTATACTTGATATGTTTCATGACCAATTCTTCTCTTTTATGATTATAAAATTTTTGTTTACTAATATTCTTAACTCATTCTTCTCCCTGGCAGGATTTACACTGACTCAGTGGCTGGCGGACAACTTCTACCAGGACTCTATGCCACTCAGTCCTTCTGTGGTATCCAATCTCCTGTCATACCTCGGAGTGGCAGCATTTCAAATCTCACCGTCCTGTAGTAATGTTAATACTCTGTATTCCGGAGCAAACAATGGCTGGTACAACGGTATGTATTTTATAAGAAATGAGACTGCTCGTCTTTGAAAAATTTAATTGTTCTACAGCGTCCCACTTGAACCTAAGCTGATTTTGTGAGAAAGTTTGCCAGTTTACTTGTGAAAGGTTTGTGTTCTCTTTCTGAGTACCCTGTACTCAGGTTCTCTCCTCCACCATTAAGAACTGGCCGCCGCCAAATGACTGCGAAATCGCTAAGTGTGGCATAAAACACCAAAATGTATTGTGTCCTTTGAGACAAAAGTGGACAGACTTTTTAACTCTTTAACCCTAAAGACACATTTGGACTGGTCTAAGTCATTGATTTACAGAAGAGTCCATTGCTTTTCAGGATGATTGGTGATTTAAAGTCATTTTTGAGTCCAGTTTGTAGATAGTGTAAAACGCCTTTGAGTATAAGATCAAAATTACCATAATTGTATGAAATTGCATGATAAGAAATTGGAAAAGGATGAGAATATTCTGAGGACATGAAATGTAAAAAAAATGTGAGGAAAAAAAAACTTTGTCTGTTTCCAGCATTGGCAGTTTTGCATCATTTCATGGTATGCAGTATAGACTGCCCCTAAGTGACTCCCTGTTTATAAAGACTCCCTGTCTTATGTGACTGTATCTAGTGACTCCCTGTCTTATGTGACTGTATCTAAGTGACTCCCTGTCTTATGTGACTGTATCTAAGTGTCTCCCTGTCTTATGTGACTGTATCTAAGTGACTCCCTGTTTATAAAGACTCCCTGTCTTATGTGACTGTATCTAAGTGACTCCCTGTCTTATGTGACTGTATCTAAGTGACTCCCAATTCCCTGTTTATAAAGACCTGCCTGTCTTATGTGACTGTATCTAAGTGGACTCCCTGTTTATAAAGACTGCCTGTCTTATGTGACTGTATCTAAGTGACTCCCCTGTTTATAAAGACTTCCTGTCTTATGTGACTGTATCTAAGTGACTCCCTGTTTATAAAGACTTCCTGTCTTATGTGACTGTATCTGAGTGATCCCCTGTCTTATGTGACTGTATCGAAGTGACTCCCTGTTTATAAAGACTCCCTGTCTTATGTGACTGTATTAAAGTTACTCCCTGTCTTATGTGACTGTATTTAAGTGTCTCCCTGTCTTATGTGGCTGTATCTAAGTGACAGATCCCTGTTTATAAGACAAGACTCCCTGTCTTATGTGACTGTATCTAGTGTCCTCCCTGTTTATAAAGACTGTCCTGTCTTACGTGGACTGTATCTAACGTGTCTCCCTGTTCTTATGTGACTGTATCTTAGTGACTCCCTGTCTTATTTGGCTGTATCTAAGTGACTCTTCCCTGTTTATAAAGACATGCCTGTCTTATGTGACTGTATCTAAGTGACTACCTGTTTTATAAAAGACTTCCTGTCTTACGTGACTGTACTCTAAGTGTCATCCTGTCTTATGTGACTGTATCTTAGTGACTCCCTGTCTTATGTGGCTGTATCTAAGTGACTCCCTGTTTATAAAGACTGCCTGTCTTATGTGACTGTATCTAAGTGACTACCTGTTTATAAAGACTTCCTGTCTTACGTGACTGTATCTAAGTGTCTCCCTGTCTTATGTGACTGTATCTTAGTGACTCCCTGTCTTATGTGGCTGTATCTAAGTGACTCCCTGTTTATAAAGACTGCCTGTCTTATGTGACTGTATCTAAGTGACTACCTGTTTATAAAGACTTCCTGTCTTACGTGACTGTATCTAAGTGTCTCCCTGTCTTATGTGACTGTATCTTAGTGACTCCCTGTCTTATGTGGCTGTATCTAAGTGACTCCCTGTTTATAAAGACTCCCTGTCTTATGTGACTGTATCTAAGTGACTCCCTGTTTATAAAGACTTCCTGTCTTACGTGACTGTATCTAAGTGTCTCCCTGTCTTATGTGGCTGTATCTAAGTGACTCACTGTTTATAAAGACTGCCTATCTTATGTGACTGTATCTAAGTGTCTCCCTGTCTTATGTGACTGTATCTAAGTGTCTCCCTGTCTTATGTGACTGTATCTAAGTGTCTCCCTGTCTTATGTGACTGTATCTAAGTGTCTCCCTGTCTTATGTGACTGTATCTAAGTGACTCCCTGTTTATAAAGACTGCCTATCTTATGTGACTGTATCTGAGTGTCTCCCTGTCTTATGTGGCTGTATCTAAGTGACTCCCTGTTTATAAAGACTGCCTATCTTACGTGACTGTATCTAAGTGTCTCCCTGTCTTATGTGGCTGTATCTAAGTGACTCCCTGTTTATAAAGACTCCCTGTCTTATGTGACTGTATCTAAGTGACTCCCTGTCTTATGTGACTGTATCTAAGTGACTCCCTGTTTATAAAGACTCTCTGTCTTATGTGACTGTATCTGAGTGATCCCCTGTCTTATGTGACTGTATCTAAGTGACTCCCTGTTTATAAAGACTTCCTGTCTCATGTGACTGTATTTTAGGTGCCCAACAGTATTTTCTATTTGTTAACTGATCTGTATTAAGTAAACCCCTGTATATAACAACCCCCTGTCTTATGTGACTGTATCTAAGTGACTCCCTGTCTTATGTGACTGTATCTAAGTGACTCCCTGTTTATAAAGACTGCCTGTCTTATGTGACTGTATCTGAGTGATCCCCTGTCTTATGTGACTGTATCGAAGTGACTCCCTGTTTATAAAGACTGCCTGTCTTATGTGACTGTATTAAAGTGACTCCCTGTCTTATGTGACTGTATTTAAGTGACTCCCTGTCTTATGTGACTGTATCTGAGTGACTCCCAGTCTTATGTGACTGTATCTGAGTGACTCCCTGTCTTATGTGACTCTATCTAAGTGACCCCCTGTCTTTTGTGACTGTATCTAAGTTACTCCCTGTTTATAAAGACTGCCTGTCTTATGTGACTGTATCTAAGTGACTCCCTGTTTATAAAGACTCTCTGTCTTATGTGACTGTATCTGAGTGACTCCCTGTTTATAAAGACTGCCTGTCTTATGTGACTGTATCTAAGTGACTCCCAGTCTTATGTGACTGTATTTAAGTGACTCCCTGTCTTATGTGACTGTATCTGAGTGACTCCCAGTCTTATGTGACTGTATCTGAGTGACTCCCTGTCTTATGTGACTCTATCTAAGTGACCCCCTGTCTTATGTGACTGTATCTAAGTGACTCCCTGTTTATAAAGACTCCCTGTCTTATGTGGCTGTATCTAAGTGACTAATATCCTGTTTATAAAAGACTACCCCTGTCCTTATGTGACTGTATCTAAGTGACTCCCTGTTTATATAGACTGCCTGTCTTATGTGACTGTATCTAAGTGACTCCCTGTTTATAAAGACTGCCTGTCTTATGTGACTGTATCTAAGTGACTCCCAGTCTTATGTGACTGTATTTAAGTGACTCCCTGTCTTATGTGACTGTATCTGAGTGACTCCCAGTCTTATGTGACTGTATCTGAGTGACTCCCTGTCTTATGTGACTCTATCTAAGTGACCCCCTGTCTTATGTGACTGTATCTAAGTGACTCCCTGTTTATAAAGACTCCCTGTCTTATGTGGCTGTATCTAAGTGACTCCCTGTTTATAAAGACTCCCTGTCTTATGTGACTGTATCTGAGTGACTCCCTGTTTTATATAGACTGCCTGTCTTATGTTGACTGTATCTAAGTGACTTCCCTGTTTATAAAGGACTCGCCTGTCTTATGTGACTGTATCTAAGTGACTCCCCTGTTTATAAAGACTGCCTGTCTTATGTGACTGTATCTAAGTGACTCCCTGTCTTATGTGACTGTATCTAAGTGACTCCCTGTTTATAAAGACTGCCTGTCTTATGTGACTGTATCTAAGTGACTCCCTGTTTATAAAGACTGCCTGTCTTATGTGACTGTATCTAAGAGACTCCCTGTTTATAAAGATCCCCTGTCTTATGTGGCTGTATCTAAGTGACTCCCTGTTTATAAAGACTCCCTGTCTTCTGTGACTGTATCTAAGTGACTCCCTGTTTATAAAGACTCTCTGTCTTATGTGACTGTATCTAAGAGACTCCCTGTCTTATGTGACTGTATCTAAGTGACTCCCCTGTTTATAAAGACTGCCTGTCTTATGTGACTGTATCTAAGTAACTCCCTGTTTATAAAGACTGCCTGTCTTATGTGACTGTATCTAAGTGACTCCCTGTTTGTAAAGACTCCCTGTCTTATGTGACTGTATCTAAGTGACTCCCCTGTTTATAAAGACTCCCTGTCTTATGTGACTGTATCTGAGTGATCCCCTGTCTTGTGTGACTGTATCTAAGTGACTCCCCTGTTTATAAAGACTGCCTGTCTTATGTGACTGTATCTAAGTGACTCCCTGTTTATAAAGACTGCCTGTCTTATGTGACTGTATCTGAGTGATCCCCTGTCTTATGTGACTGTATCGAAGTGACTCCCTGTTTATAAAGACTGCCTGTCTTATGTGACTGTATTAAAGTGACTCCCTGTCTTATGTGACTGTATCTAAGTGACTCCCTGTCTTATGTGACTGTATCTAAGTGACTCCCTGTTTATAAAGACTCCCTGTCTTATGTGGCTGTATCTAAGTGACACCCTGTTTATAAAAGACTCCCTGTCTTATGTGACTTGTATACGTAGTGACTCCCTGTCTTATGTGACTGTATCTAAGTGACTCCCTGTTTATAAAGACTCCCTGTCTTATGTGACTGTATCTAAGTGACTCCCTGTTTATAAAGACTCCCTGTCTTATGTGACTGTATCTAAGTGACTCCCTGTTTAATAAGACTTCCCTGTCTTATGTGACTGTATCTAAGTGACTCCCTGTTTATAAAGACTCCCTGTCTTATGTGACTGTATCTTAGTGACTCCCTGTCTTATGTGACTGTATCTAAGTGACTCCCTGTTTATAAAGACTCCCTGTCTTATGTGACTGTATCTAAGTGACTCTGTTTATAAAGACTCCCTGTCTTATGTGACTGTATCTAAGTGTCTCCCTGTCTTATGTGGCTGTATCTAAGTGACTCCCTGTTTATAAAGACTCCCTGTCTTATGTGACTGTATCTAAGTGACTCCCTGTTTATAAAGACTCCCTGTCTTATGTGACTGTATCTAAGTGACTCCCTGTTTATAAAGACTCCCTGTCTTATGTGACTGTATCTAAGTGACTCCCTGTTTATAAAGACTCCCTGTCTTATGTGACTGTATCTAAGTGACTCTCCTGTGTTTATAAAGACTGCCTGTCCCTTATGTGACTGTATCTAAGTGACTCCCCTGTTTATAAAGACTTCATGTCTTATGTGACTGTATCTAAGTGACTCCCTGTTTATAAAGACTCCCTGTCTTATGTGACTGTATCTAAGTGACTCCCTGTTTATAAAGACTGCCTGTCTTATGTGACTGTATCTAAGTGACTCCCTGTTTATAAAGACTGCCTGTCTTATGTGACTGTATCTAAGTTACTCCCTGTCTTATGTGACTGTATCTAAGTGACTCCCTGTTTATAAAGACTCCCTGTCTTATGTGACTGTATCTAAGTGACTCCCTGTTTATAAAGACTTCCCTGTCTTATGTGACTGTATCTAAAGTGACTCCCTGTTTATATATGACTCCCTGTCTTATGTGACTGTATCTAAGTGACTCCCTGTTTATAAAGACCTCCCTGTCTTATGTGACTGTATCTAAGTGACTCCCTGTTTATAAAGACTGCCTGTCTTATGTGACTGTATCTAAGTGACTCCCTGTCTTATGTGACTGTATCTAAGTGACTCCCTGTTTATAAAAGACTTCATGTCTTATGTGACTGTATCTAAGTGACTCCCTGTTGATAAAGACTCCCTGTCTTATGTGACTGTATCTAAGTGACTCCCCTGTTTATAAAGACCTCCCTGTCTTATGTGAACTGTATCTAGTGACTCCCTGTTTATAAAGACTATCCTGTCTTATGTGACTGTATCTAAGTGACTCCCTGTTTATAAAGACTGCCTGTCTTATGTGACTGTATCTAAGTGACTCCCTGTTTATAAATACTTCATGTCTTATGTGACTGTATCTAAGTGACTCCCTGTTTATAAAGACTCCGTCTTCCTGTACTGTATCTAAGAGACTCCCCTGTCTTATGTGACTGTATCTAAGTGACTCCCTGTTTATAAAGACTCCCTGTCTTATGTGACTGTATCTAGTGACCTCCATGTTTATAAATACTTCATGGTCTTATGTGACTGTATCTAAGTGACTCCCTGTTTTATAAAACTACTCCGTCTTCTGTGACTGTATCTAAGAGACTCCCTGTCTTATGTGACTGTATCTAAGTGACTCCCTGTTTATAAAGACTCCCTGTCTTATGTGACTGTATCTAAGTGACTCCCTGTTTATAAAGACTCCCTGTCTTATGTGACTGTATCTAAGTGACTCCCTGTCTTATGTGACTGTATCTAAGTGACTCCCTGTTTATAAAGACTTCATGTCTTATGTGACTGTATCTAAGTGACTCCCTGTTTATAAAGACTCCCTGTCTTATGTGACTGTATCTGTCTTATGTGACTGTATCTAAGTGACTCCCTGTTTATAAAGACTTCCTGTCTTATGTGACTGTATCTAAGTGTCTCCCTGTCTTATGTGACTGTATCTAAGTGACTCCCTGTTTATAAATGACTCCCTGTCTTATGTGACTGTATTTAAGTGCCCACAACAGTATTTTCTATTTGTTAACTGATCTGTATTAAGTTGGACTCCCTGTATATAACAACCCCCCTGTCTTATGTGACTGTATCTAAGGTGACCCAACAGTGAATATCCTAATATACAAGATATATTGACTAGTTTGTATTAAGTGACTCCCTGTTTATAAAGACTTCCTGTCTTATGTGACTGTATCTAAGTGACTCCCTGTTTATAAAGACTTCCTGTCTTATGTGACTGTATCTAAGAGACTCCCTGTTTATAAAGACTTCCTGTCTTATGTGACTGTATCTAAGTGACTCCCTGTTTATAAAGACTCCCTGTCTTATGTGACTGTATCTAAGTGACTCCCTGTTTATAAAGACTTCCTGTCTGATGTGACTGTATCTAAGTGACTCCCTGTTTATAAAGACTGCCTGTCTTATGTGACTGTATCTAAGAGACTTCCCCTGTTTATAAAGACTGCCTGTCTTATGTGACCCCTGTATCTAAGTGACTCCCTGTTTATAAAGACTGCCTGTCTTATGTGACTGTATCTAAGTGACTCCCTGTTTATAAAGACTTCCTGTCTTATGTGACTGTATCTAAGTGACTCCCTGTTTATAAAGACTGCCTGTCTTATGTGACTGTATCTAAGTGACTCCCTGTTTATAAAGACTTCCTGTCTTATGTGACTGTATCTAAGTGACTCCCCTGTTTATAAAGACTCCCTGTCTTATGTGACTGTATCTGAGTGACTACCCTGTTTTATAAAGACTTCCTGTCCTTATGTGACTGTATCTAAGTGAGACTCCCTGTTTATAAAGACTGCCTGTCTTATGTGACTGTATCTAAGTGTCTCCCTGTCTTATGTGACTGTATCTAAGTGACTCCCTTTTTATAAAGACTGCCTGTCTTATGTGACTGTATCTAAGAGACTCCCTGTTTATAAAGACTTCCTGTCTTATGTGACTGTATCTAGTGACTCCCTGTTTATAAAGACTCCCTGTCTTATGTGACTGTATCTAAGTGACTCCCTGTTTATAAAGACTGCCTGTCTTATGTGACTGTATCTAAGTGACTCCCTGTTTATAAAGACTCCCTGTCTTATGTGACTGTGTATCTAAGTTACTCCCTGTCTTATGTGACTGTATCTAAGTGACTCCCCTGTTTATAAAGACTCCCTGTCTTATGTGACTGTATCTAAGTGACTCCCTGTTTATAAAGACTCCCTGTCTTATGTGACTGTATCTAAGTGACTCCCTGTTTATAAAGACTGCCTGTCTTATGTGACTGTATCTAAGTGACTCCCTGTTTATAAATACTTCATGTCTTATGTGACTGTATCTAAGTGACTCCCTGTTTATAAAGACTGCCTGTTCTTATGTGACTGTATCTAAGTGACTCCCTGTTTATAAATACTTCATGTCTTATGTGACTGTATCTAAGTGACTCCCTGTTTATAAAGACTGCCTGTCTTATGTGACTGTATCTAAGTGACTCCCTGTTTATAAAGACTGACTGTCTTATGTGACTGTATCTAAGTGACTCCCTGTTTATAAATACTTCATGTCTTATGTGACTGTATCTAAGTGACTCCCTGTTTATAAAGACTCCGTCTTCTGTGACTGTATCTAAGTAAGAACTCCCTGTCTTATGTGACTGTATCTAAGTGACTCCCTGTTATATAAAGACTCCCTGTCTTATGTGACTGTATCTAAGTGACTCCCTGTTTATAAAGACTGCCTGTCTTATGTGACTGTATCTAAGTGACTCCCTGTTTATAAAGACTCCGTCTTCTGTGACTGTATCTAAGTGTCTCCCTGTCTTATGTGACTGTATCTAAGTGACTCCCTATTTCTAAAGACTTCCTGTCTTATGTGACTGTATCTAAGTGACTCCCTGTTTATAAAGACTGCCTGTCTTATGTGACTGTATCTAAGTGACTCCCTGTTTATAAAGACTCCCTGTCTTATGTGACTGTATCTAAGTGACTCCCCTGTCTTATGTGACTGTATCTAAGTGACTCCCTGTTTATAAAGACTTCATGTCTTATGTGACTGTATCTAAGTGACTCCCTGTTTATAAAGACTCCCTGTCTTATGTGACTGTATCTAAGTGACTCCCTGTCTTATGTGACTGTATCTAAGTGACTCCCTGTTTTTATAAAGACTTTCATGTCTTATGTGACTGTAATCTATCTAAGTGACTCCCTGTTTATAAAGACTCCCTGTCTTATGTGACTGTATCTAAGTGACTCCCTGTCTTATTGACTGTATCTAAGTGACTCCCTGTTTATAAAGACTTCATGTCTTTATGTGACTGTATCTTAAGTGACTCCCTGTTTATAAAAGACTCCCTGTCTTATGTGACTGGTATCTAGTGACTCCCCTGTCTTAATGTAACTGGTATCTTAGTAAGTGACTCCCTGTTTATAAAGACTGCCTGTCTTATGTGACTGTATCTAAGTGTCTCCCTGTCTTATGTGACTCTATCTAAGTGACTCCCTGTTTATAAAGACTGCCTGTCTTATGTGACTGTATCTAAGTGACTCCCTGTTTATAAATACTTCATGTCTTATGTGACTGTATCTAAGTGACTCCCTGTTTATAAAGACTCCCTGTCTTATGTGACTGTATTTAAGGTGCCCAACAGTATTTTCTATTTGTTAACTGATCTGTATTAAGTGACTCCCTGTATATAACAACCCCCTGTCTTATGTGACTGTATCTAAGGTGACCCAACAGTATATCCTATATACAAGATATATTGACTAGTTTGTATTAAGTGACTCCCTGTTTATAAAGACTTCCTGTCTTATGTGACTGTATCTAAGTGACTCCCTGTTTATAAAGACTCCTGTCTTATGTGACTGTATCTAAGTGACTCCCTGTTTATAAAGACTCCCTGTCTTATGTGACTGTATCTAAGTGTCTCCCTGTCTTATGTGACTGTATCTAAGTGACTCCCTGTTTATTAAAGACTTCCTGTCTTATGTGACTGTATCTAAGTGACCTCCCCCTGTTAATAAAGGGTCTGGCCTGTCTTATGTGACTGTATCTAAGTGACTCCCTGTCTTATGTGACTGTATCTAAGTGACTGCCCTGTTTATAAAGACTGCCTGTCTTATGTGACTGTATTTAAGTGACTCCCTGTCTTATGTGACTGTATCTGAGTGACTCCCAGTCTTATGTGACTGTATCTGGGTGACTCCCTGTCTTATGTGACTCTATCTAAGTGACCCCCTGTCTTTTGTGACTGTATCTGAGTGACTCCCTGTTTATAAAGACTGCCTGTCTTATGTGACTGTATCTGAGTGACTCCTTGTTTATAAAGACTGCCTGTCTTATGTGACTGTATCTGAGTGACTCCTTGTCTTATGTGACTGTATCTAAGTGACTCCCTGTTTATAAAGACTCCCTGTCTTATGTGACTGTATCTAAGTGACTCCCTGTTTATAAAGACTCCCTGTCTTATGTGACTGTATCTAAGTGACTCCCTGTTTATAAAGACTGCCTGTCTTATGTGACTGTATCTAAGTGACTCCCCTGTTTATAAAGACTGCCTGTCTTATGTGACTGTATCTAAGTGACTCCCTGTTTATAAAGACTCCCTGTCTTATGTGACTGTATCTAAGTGACTCCCTGTTTAAAAGACTGCCTGTCTTATGTGACTGTATCTTAAGTGACTCCCTGTTTATAAAGACTGCCTGTCTTATGTGACTGTGTATCAAGTAAGTTACTCCCTGTCTTATGTGGACTGTATCTAAGTGACTCCCCTGTTTATAAAGACTCCCTGTCTTATGTGACTGTATCTAAGTGACTCCCTGTTTATAAAGACTCCCTGTCTTATGTGACTGTATCTAAGTGACTCCCTGTTTATTATAGACTCCCTGTCTTATGTGACTGTATCTAAGTGACTCCCTGTTTATAAAGACTCCCTGTCTTATGTGACTGTATCTAAGTGACTCCCTGTTTATAAAGACTGCCTGTCTTATGTGACTGTATCTAAGTGACTCCCTGTCTTATGTGACTGTATCTAAGTGACTCCCTGTTTATAAAGACTTCATGTCTTATGTGACTGTATCTAAGTGACTCCCTGTTGATAAAGACTCCCTGTCTTATGTGACTGTATCTAAGTGACTCCCTGTTTATAAAGACTCCCTGTCTTATGTGACTGTATCTAAGTGACTCCCTGTTTATAAAGACTTCCTGTCTTATGTGACTGTATCTAAGTGACTCCCTGTTTATAAAGACTGCCTGTCTTATGTGACTGTATCTAAGTGACTCCCTGTTTATAAATACTTCATGTCTTATGTGACTGTATCTAAGTGACTCCCTGTTTATAAATACTTCATGTCTTATGTGACTGTATCTAAGTGACTCCCTGTTTATAAAGACTGCCTGTCTTATGTGACTGTATCTAAGTGACTCCCTGTTTATAAATACTTCATTGCTTTATGTGACTGTATCTAAGTGACTCCCTGTTTATAAATACTTCATGTCTTATGTGACTGTATCTAAGTGACTCCCTGTTTATAAAGACTGCCTGTCTTATGTGACTGTATCTAAGTGACTCCCTGTTTATAAATACTTCATGTCTTATGTGACTGTATCTAAGTGACTCCCTGTTTATAAATACTTCATGTCTTATGTGACTGTATCTAAGTGACTCCCTGTTTATAAAGACTCCGTCTTCTGTGACTGTATCTAAGAGACTCCCTGTCTTATGTGACTGTATCTAAGTGACTCCTGTTTTATAAAGACTCCCTGTCTTATGTGACTGTATCTAAGTGACTCCCTGTTTATAAATACTTCATGTCTTATGTGACTGTATCTAAGTGACTCCCTGTTTATAAAGACTCCGTCTTCTGTGACTGTATCTAAGAGACTCCCTGTCTTATGTGACTGTATCTAAGTGACTCCCTGTTTATAAAGACTCCCTGTCTTATGTGACTGTATCTAAGTGACTCCCTGTTTATAAAGACTCCTGTCTTATGTGACTGTTATCTAAGTGACTCCCTGTCTTAATGTGACTGTATCTAAGTGACTCCCATGGATTTATAAAGACTTCATGTCTTATGTGACTGTATCTAAGTGTGACATCCCTTGTTTATAAAGACTCCCTGTCTTATGTGACTGTATCTAAGAGACTCCCTGTCTTATGTGACTGTATCTAAGTGACTCCCTGTTTATAAAGACTTCCTGTCTTATGTGACTGTATCTAAGTGTCTCCCTGTCTTATGTGACTGTATCTAAGTGACTCCCTGTTTATAAAGACTCCCTGTCTTATGTGACTGTATTTAAGGTGCCCAACAGTATTTTCTATTTGTTAACTGATCTGTATTAAGTGACTCCCTGTATATAACAACCCCCTGTCTTATGTGACTGTATCTAAGGTGACCCAACAGTATATCCTATATACAAGATATATTGACTAGTTTGTATTAAGTGACTCCCTGTTTATAAAGACTTCCTGTCTTATGTGACTGTATCTAAGTGACTCCCTGTTTATAAAGACTCCCTGTCTTATGTGACTGTATCTAAGTGACTCCCTGTTTATAAAGACTCCCTGTCTTATGTGACTGTATCTAAGTGTCTCCCTGTCTTATGTGACTGTATCTAAGGTGACTCCCACTGTTTATTAAAGACTTCCTGTCTTTATGTGACTGTATCTAAGTGACTCTCCCCTGTTTATATAAAGACTGCCTGTCTTATGTGACTGTATCTAGTGACTGCCTGTCTTATGTGACTGTATCTATAGTGACCTCCAATACTCCCTGTTTATAAAGACTTCCTGTCTTATGTGACTGTATCTAAGAGACTCCCCTGTTTATAAAGACTGCCTGTCTTATGTGACTGTATCTAAGTGTCTCCCTGTTTATAAAGACTTCATGTCTTATGTGAATGTATCTAAGTGACTCCCTGTTTATAAAGACTGCCTGTCTTATGTGACTGTATCTAAGTGTCTCCCTGTTTATAAAGACTGCCTGTGTTATGTGACTGTATCTAAGTGACTCCCTGTTTATAAAGACTGCCTGTCTTATGTGACTCCCTGTCTTATGTGACTGTATCTAAGTGACTCCATGTCTTATGTGACTGTATCTAAGTGACTCCCTGTTTATAAAGACTCCCTGTCTTATGTGACTGTATCTAAGTGACTCCCTGTTTATAAAGACTTCCTGTCTTATGTGACTGTATCTAAGTGACTCCCTGTTTATAAAGACTGCCTGTCTTATGTGACTGTATCTAAGTGACTCCCTGTCTTATGTGACTGTATCTAAGTGACTCCCCTGTTTATAAAGACTCCCTGTCCTTATGTGACTGTATCTAAGTGACTCCCTGTCTTATTATGTGACTGTAATCTAAGTGACCTCTCCTGTCTTTATGTGACTGTTATCTAAGTGGACTCCCTATTTATAAAGACTCCCTGTCTTATGATGACTGTATCTAAGTGACTCCCCCTGTCTTATGTGACTGTATCTAAGTGTCTCCCTGTTTATAAAGACTTCCTGTCTTATGTGACTGTATCTAAGTGACTCCCTATTTCTAAAGACTTCCTGTCTTATGTGACTGTATCTAAGTGTCTTCCTGTCTTATGTGACTGTATCTAAGTGACTCCCTGTTTATAAAGACTCCCTGTCTTATGTGACTGTATCTAAGTGACTCCCTGTTTATAAAGACTGCCTGTCTTATGTGACTGTATCTAAGTGACTCCCTGTTTATAAAGACTGCCTGTCTTATGTGACTGTATCTAAGTGACTCCCTGTTTATAAAGACTGCCTGTCTTATGTGACTGTATCTAAGTGACTCCCTGTTTATAAAGAAGACTCTGCCTGTCTTATGTGACTGTATCTAAGTGACTCCCTGTTTATAAAGACTTCCTGTCTTATGTGACTGTATCTAAGTGACTCCCTGTTTATAAAGACTTCCTGTCTTATGTGACTGTATCTAAGTGACTCCCTATTTATAAAGACTTCATGTCTTATGTGACTGTATCTAAGTGACTCCCTGTTTATAAAGACTGCCTGTCTTATGTGACTGTATCTAAGTGACTCCCTGTTTATAAAGACTTCCCTGTCTTATGTGACTGTATCTAAGTGACTCCCTGTTTATAAAGACTTCCTGTCTTATGTGACTGTATCTAAGTGACTCCCCTGTTTATAAAGGACTTCCTGTCGTTATGTGACTGTATCTAAGTGACTCCCTGTTTATAAAGACTTCCTGTCTTATGTGACTGTATCTAAGTGACTCCCTATTTATAAAGACTTCATGTCTTATGTGACTGTATCTAAGTGACTCCCTATTTATAAAGACTGCCTGTCTTATGTGACTGTATCTAAGTGACTCCCTATTTATAAAGACTGCCTGTCTTATGTGACTGTATCTAAGTGACTCCCCTGTTTATAAAGACTCCCTGTCTTATGTGACTGTATCTAAGTGACTCCCTGTTTATAAAGACTGCCTGTCTTATGTGACTGTATCTAAGTGACTCCCCTGTTTATAAAGACTTCCTGTCTTATGTGACTGTATCTAAGTGACTCCCCTGTTTATAAAGACTTCCTGTCTTATGTGACTGTATCTAAGTGACTCCCTGTTTATAAAGACCTGCCTGTCTTATGTGACTGTATCTAAGTGACTCCCCTGTTTATAAAAGACTTCCATGTCTTATGTGACTGTATCTAAGTGACTCCCCTGTTTATAAAGGACTTCCTGTCTTATGTGACTGTATCTAAGTGACTCCCTGTTTATAAAGACTTCCTGTCTTATGTGACTGTATCTAAGTGACTCCCTGTTTATAAGAACTTGCCCTGTCTTTATGTGACTGTATCTAAGTGACTATCCCCTGTTTATAAAGACTCCCTGTCCTTATGTGACTTAGTAATCTAAGTGACTCCCTGTTTATAAAGACTCCCTGTCCTTATGTGACTGTATCTATCAGTGACTCCCTGTTTTATAAAGACTCCCTGTCTTTATGTGACTGATCTTGTGACTCCCTGTTTATAAAGACTGCCTGTCTTATGTGACTGTATTCTAAGTGACTCCCTGTTTATAAAGACTCCCTGTCTTATGTGACTGTATTAAAGTGAACTCCCTGTTTATAAAGACTTCCTGTCTTATGTGACTGTATCTAAGTGGACTCCCTGTTTATAAAGACTGCCTGTCTTATGTGACTGTATCTAAGTGACTCCCTGTCTTATGTGACTGTATCTAAGTGACTCCCTGTTTATAAAGACTCCCTTATGTGACTGTATCTAAGGTGACCCAACAGTATGTTCTGTATGTTAACTAGTCTGTATTAAGTGACTCCCTGTCTAATGTGACCAAAATCTGCAAGTCCCTTTGACAGTCACTTAAGACAGTCTCTACTGTACCTGTTATAAGGGTTTACCTGTCTGTGACTTTTTTCAATATTTGACTACACAAGATAATTATTTACAGAACTTTGGGACCTAATTTTGATATTTGGAATTCAGAATAATCAACTGTAGTTGATATTCAATTTGTTGTTGTTGTTTTTTTTTTCAATTAGCTTGTCCAAAACCATTTATCCTGGGTTTGCCAGCAGTACCAGGAGATACTGGAACTGTATGTTCGGTTGGATCTTCATGTACCAGTATCAAGTGCTGTGTGAATGTGCCGAAACTGAATCAGACATTTGAGGTCCGTCTGGAGGTTGATGCTTGCTATGACACCATGGAGGTGGGAATTGAGAAAATGTACAGAAAACAGTCCCTGACGGGTTACACCTACAACACTACAGAGAGGTTTAACCTACTCGGAATGATCAGACTCACGTAAGTTACTAAAAAAATATCTGTAATTCTGGACAAATTTTTGTAGCCCTGTACACCTCAGCATAGTAAAAATATGACACAAAATTTCTTGTAGATTTTGTGCTTTCTTTTTTTCTTCATCTGAAATAAAATGTTAAATTGAAAAGGCCAAGGTCATCCAACAGCATATGTCTCATTTAAAGGGGCATAAGTTGTATTTACCAAAAAAACCTATTTCGATTTTTTTTCTACTTTTACTAATTGTATGTTTGTTTGTTTGTTTATTGTTGTTTAACGTCCCACTCAAGATATTTCACTCCTATGGAGACGTCACCAAATGCCGGTGAAGGGCTTCAAATTTTGGCCTATGTTCAGCACTTACGTCCATTGAGCAGTGAGGGTTCTTTAACGTACCGACACCTACTGTGACACAGGACCTCTAGTGTTTACTGTCTCATCCGAAAGACAGGAAACCAACCTGCCGCCGGTGGGACTCGAACTCACGACCTCACGATCCATAGTTGAGCGCGCTACCAACTGAGCCAGGCCGGCTCTTTTTTACTTATTGTACTTGATGTGTAATAACAAATAAGAGCTATACACAGGCATTAAAAAAAATCTGATATTCCGATATATTTTGTAAAAATAATTGATCAGGTCCAGTGTGGTATGCATATACAATCAGTAACGTTGAATTAATCAATTACAAGTGATCGAATAATGACCAAACAGGGTTTCTCAAGTAAATTTCTTATAATTTATAGGAATTTACATATTTTTATGCCTGCGTATATCTCTTTTTTTAACCTTTTTTTTTTTGGTAAAAATGGAAAGATTTATTTTGAAAGAAAAAACATATCTAATGCCCCTTTAAGGTTTTGGTTCAAGTTCTGTAATGGCTGATCAGTTTTCTCACAAAATCACCTATGGTTACAGTGTCGGCTCAAGCCCACACTGACCAGACGTGAGAGACTTCATGGTTGAAAGTGTGATGCTCTAACCCCTCGGCAACATCCAGGAAATTTAAAAACATAAAATGACTTTCTGGAAATTTCTAAGTTTGAAAGTTTGATCTTCGTCAGATTTCACTGTAAGTTCCTGTAGCCAAAAACCAAAACAGTGACCTAAAGAAAACATAAATTGCAAACCTTTTAAATATAGTCACCCTCCAATAATGGCCACTAATTCATAATGTGTTTAATCATCTCATTAATAGGTACTCTGTGCAAAGGTTTAATGATGCTAGCGTGTTTGATATCTCCCTGAAAGTCGAAGCCTGTTTGGATTCCGCCATGCCGTGTGACACAGAGATCGAGCTTCTGTCCAATGTCCTATTCCCGATACTGGACTGTTCGTGGGATGCTGACTACGCTACTAAAGGTGTGTATTTCAGTTTCTGGTGTCGTCACTGAATTCTTTTGATTGTTTTTAGTTGCGTGATTTTGATTGGTTAGAAATTACATTAAATTTATATACAAATCACACAAAATCGATTATCAGCCTTCAAAAATATCCTTTAAATTAAAGATAGATAATTCAAAACATTTCATTCCTTTGATTTAAATAAGCATATACTGTTTTTCTTAATAAATGAATGATGCCATTTTTAGAATTTCATTTACATATACATTGAAAGAAATATAATTCATATAAATTAATTTATATAGAAAATATTTGTCAGTTGTCTCCTCTTAGTTTATTGACTAACCCATCAAACCCTGAGGTCACATTTAGACTCACCCAAATAAATAAATACTCTGGTCTACTGTCATAATTTAGGAGTGAACAGTTTCATATTGCATGTAAAATTATTATAAAATTTTCATTCTAAATCATACACCCCTGAATTCTGACAATGGACTTAACCTTTCATTGAAATGGGTTGACAAGTTAATTGACAAAAGTTCTTTACTATTCTGGGATCTCGGATCATCAAGGTAGATATCCAGTAATGTGTCCATGCATTATTTCAGATTTTTCCTTGGAACAGTTCAAGCGCGGGAAGCAGATCACCTCGGTGGTCCTGGAAGACTATCACATCAGTGAGCTATTTGAACTTCTGTCCCTGAAGAAATATTTGAAAACCCCACAGTGTGATAGATCCTCGACCAAGTACAGCTCCGCCGGCAGTGATAACTGGGTCAATGGTATGTATTTTTATTATATTCAGTGATCACTCTGACCTATTTATAAGCATCTACACGCATCAAATCAATCATAAACAAACACATACACAAAGTACAACATCGAAAAACACGTTATTCAACAATCAATCACAGCTCAGCCACACTAAGAAATCAGCATTATAAACTTGTCAATATTTCCGTTCTAAGTTGTTCCAATCTACCGTGGTTTATATCAATTGAATATGCAGCTTCGAAGAGGATTGAGTCCAGTCATTCCTGTGCATGGTCATTTAGCGTTATATATTTTAAAAAAAAAAAATATCTATCTGTTTGATTTGGAATATGGATTATAATTTATAAGTGCTAATTGAAGGTGTCAGATTTGAAAAGCACCCGGCTACAGGAAAAAGATGACACATATCAACTTTAAAAGAAACAACATTTAGCTGAACTTTGTTCACTTGCTGAAGACTTGCTTACATTAAATGTCATGAATGTAAATATTTAAAAAAAACAGGAAATGACCTTGGACACATTTCTGTTGACATCACATGGTCTGAGTACAAACTATTCCGACAAAATTGGACGGAGTGGAACAACTAGAAATAGGTGTATTGTGTAGGCTACATTATAATTTCTCTATTGTTTCTTTACAATTTTTTTCAGACTGCAGTGTTACCTTGCCATCATTGTCCAGTCATCCACTGACCTGTATACTGGACAGTTCCTGCAATAAAGTTTCTTGTTGTGTAGAATCTGCTTTCACTAACACTGCATTTGAAGCTGCAGTCGAGATCAACCCATGTGACAGGAAGTTGTACCTGGAGATCGAGGGTCTACACGGTCAGGTGTCACTGATCGGTTATGACATGGGTATGTTAATGTATTTTCTGTCATCATGCTGATGGCGTTTTTAATAATAAGGAAAGTATGATGGTTCTAGAGTGTCTGATATTTTCAACCTTAATATTGCAGCATTACCATGCTGGGTATTGTCGGATTTAAATAAATACAATGATATCTTGTTATCTCAAAATCCACAGGGCTGCCCCGTATTACTTTGAGAAATACAAATGTAAGTGAAATCGTGATCAACATAATTTTCTATACATAAAAATTGGGGATGGTTCATTCAACCTTGACATACGTGGAATTACAACTCAATCGATTTCAACGTAACAAGATTCCACTATGTTGACTTTAAGCAGTATTATACTAATTATGAAATCTATATCGATTTTGTTCACACAGAGAAACCAAGGACATTTTATCTGAACAAGGTTCTACGGATTGAGTAAGTGTTGTTATATATTATTTTCTATTTCATGTGGTTCCTTTATAATCTCTTATGTTTCTCATATGTTCATCTAAGAAAGTACTGAAACGTAAATACTATTATCTAATTAATTCACCTCTAAAGTCACATTTGGACTGGTCTAAGTCATTGATTTAAAGAAGAGTCCATTGCTTTTTAGGGTTTGATGAGTTATGTGGGAAGTATATAAATCCAGTTATATTTTTGACTTTTTTTCTAATTAATAGCTGACTTCCACACAGCTGTAAACACGTAACTGAGAGTCTTTGTTTTACAGCTATACAATTTACAATGCTTCGTTTTACAGCTACATGTATACAATTTACGATGCTTTGTTTTACAGCTATACAATTTACGATGCTTTGTTTTACAGCTATACAATTTACGATGCTTTGTTTTACAGCTATACAATTTACGACGCTTGGGACAGAAACATATATATTGTCAACATGAGACTAAGTGCATGCTGGGAATCGTATCAGCCATGTGCCTTCGTCGCTACGCTTTTTGATGACATATTTTTACCAAAACAGTCCTGTCCTGGTGAAATGCCTTATAAAGACAGCGGTAAGTAAATTTTCTCATGGTAGGCATAAGTAAATTTTAGTAAGTCCTTTTTTAGTACATACTTACTATTAGTAAGTAAATTTTCTCATAGTACTCATAAGTACATTTTAGTAAGTCCTTTTTTAGTACTTACTTCCTATTAGTAAGTAAATTTTCTCATAGTACTCATAAGTAAATTTTAGTAAGTCCTTTTTTAGTACTTACTTACTATTAGTAAGTAAATTTTCTCATGGTAGGTGTAAGTAAATTTTAGTAAGTCCTTTTTTAGTACATACTTACTATTAGTAAGTAAATTTTCTCATGGTAGGCGTAACTAAATTTTAGTAAGTCCTTTTTTTGTACTTACTATTAGTAAGTAAATTTTCTCATGGTAGACGCAAGTAAATTTTAGTAAGTCCTTTTTTTGTACTTACTATTAGTAAGTAAATTTTCTCATGGTAGACGCAAGTAAATTTTAGTAAGTCCTTTTTTAGTACTTACTTACTATTAGTAAATGAATTTTCTCACAGTAGCCATAGACTTCAGATGAAAAATCACATCTGACAATCTGGCTTGAATGACCTAATGCTGATATTTATCCCAATGTCATCATGAGCAATGCATGTCACTTCCTGTCAGACAATGACGTCAATGTTAGTTCTGTATTATTGTATACTGTTTACAAACAGCATGGAATAAATAATCAAGTGTTGACATCATACAATTGTTCTTTATTAATATGAAATTTTTTCGTTAAAGATGTTAATATCTTTAAAAATGTGATAAAGAAATTATCCCTCAACCCATATCAGCTCTTGGTCCTAAAGGCCCTCGGGCTGATATGCAGGTCATCGGGATAATACCGGGGCGATTTGGAAAAAACGCATGTAATAATCTTTAAGTACATCACACTGTTTGTTGTTTACAGGTTTTTCACTAGGTGCTTATGCTGCAGACAGAGGATTGGACGAGAACAACATCGCAGGATACGACTTGATACAACTGTATAATCACCTGGGCATCTACACCTATGTTGACGATCTTACCTGTAATAGATCCAGCTCTGTATATCAAAACGCAATCAATGGATGGACCACAGGTATGAATCAGAATGATTACCTTTTTGATCCCTATAGCCTTAATTGGACTCTCCCATTTCAAAGAACAATAAAGTCCACTGTCAGAATTAAGAAGTGTATGAATTAAAATCAAAATTTTGCAATAATTGCAGATGCAATTTTGACTTCCCACATTCTGATGTTAGACCATACTATTTATAGTTTTGGTTGAGTCTAAATGTGACCACATTGGTTGATGAGTTAAGTGTGATTTAGGAATCTACAAACTGGACACAAAATAAAATCATTTGTAAGTTGTAGTGTGATATGCATTTAAAAATAAACATGTCAGAAAAAAATAGAATTTACTGAGAAATTCCAAATACATCAATCAGACTCGGAATGTCTTGTGGTCATTATCAGTAGTTATGTAGAGTAAACCCATTCACTCCTAAAGACACATTTGGACTTGTCTAAGTCATTAATTTATAGAATAGTCCATTGTTTTTTAGGGGTTGATGGGGGAAAATTAATGTCATGAATTTCAGTATTAGAAACTATTTGCATGTTTTATATAACTTTGGGCTCAGAAAAACATGAAAAATAATAAAAACATTTCTTTCACAAAATATCTGATGAATGATAAAGAGGTTTCGTTTCTATGCAATATGTGGAAGCTTTTTAAGTATTAAATACTTACTACACATTTTCTTGTTGTTATGGTTACAAAGATTGCCAACACGGACTGGAAACCACATTGCCACCATTGCCGTCCACCACCAACTGTTACCTAACAAGCACCTGCAATGCTGTGGAGTGTTGTATGGATGTGGCAAAATTTAATTCCAAGCCGACCAAGTTTTATCTTCACCTTGATGAGTGTGACTGGAAAATTGAGTACGGGATCGACAAATTTGTCATTAAACCAACAGTGATTTATGACTTTGACACATGGCACGAGTTCTGGATGCGAGGAATTCTAATACTCAGGTAAAGACTGATTTAACAATATTTGGGTTTGGAAAAATCTCGTTGATGATATACTTTGAAACTTTTATAAAGAGACCACCTTCTATGCAACGGAAATGTGATCTCTCAGGACAGGTGGTCTCTCATAAGAGGTTTTATTTTGAAAGGATGATTTAACCAACTGGTTATCAGAATGTGGTCTTAACAGACAGGTTCCTCTTTATATATATTTTATTTAGTATTTCTGTATCATTTAACTTTGGATATATTTTGAAGAAAGGGCCAACAATATACAAATTTGAATTTTGAATTTTGAATTTAAAATTGATAATAGTTCACAGAACTTACTATAGATTGTTTAGACAAAAAGCATGTGCATTCTTTTGAAAGTTTTGAGGTAACGGAGTGGAATATGCCTTGTGGTTTTCATTGTTTTGTTGCTGTTTTTATTTTGGCTGTTTCATTTACCTTTATGTCCAAGAAACAGATTTAAATTTCTTTTTCTTTTTTTTATGTTTTTTTTGTTTGTTTGTTTGTTTTTATTGGTGGGGGATTCATATATCGAAGCCAGAAACATACATCAAATTTACTATTGTTTTTTTTATATGATTTTCATTATTTATCTATTTTTATTGCTGTTTGTATTGATGTTTTGATATTTTTCCTGATTTTTCACATTTTTGTGTTATTTTCAGATTCAGGGTAACAAATTTTAAGGATTTGAACAAGTTCTGTGTCACTATGAAGGTCAGTGCCTGTTTTGAAGATGCAGGATCATGTGACCAGGAAGTGGTTATATTCGATAATGCGATTTTACCAAAACCAAACTGTGACCTACGCATTGAAAATCCAATCAGTGGTAAGAAGTAATTTATATTCTTTTGGATCATCAAAAAAGTTTTTTGTTTGCTTTGCCCTGGGCAAAATACTTTATTCCTGGAAATGTTCTCCCTCGATTCTTTTTGCCTTTTTATGATAGAAAACATATTCGACCACGTCTTAAATCCGGCCTAAATCACCATAGTCTCAAATATGGCAGGAAATTGCATGCTTCAGTTAATTAACTTCATAATTCCACCTTCATTCTAAATTTGCCCTCTTCATCTAAGGACGAAATAGGCAAAAATTAAACAGAAGCAAAACATTTCCAGGCATACAATAATTCCGAATGAGAACCAGACAACACATATATGGGTCAACTATCGTAAATGTGGACTTTTATTTCAGAACTTCATTTCTGGTTGTTTTTTATGAAGTCACATGATCAAAACAACAGTGCCTTTCATCGTACACACATTCCTGTTTTTTTCATTTCATTGTAAACTGGTATGATTTTGATATCGTTAGGATTCATCCTCACAGACTGGATGTCCGGCAAAACTATCACATCACTGGACACAGTCGGAATCGCTAAGCTGGAGGAGGAGACTGGATTATTTGGATACTTGTATAACAACACCGATATGTGTGATCGTGCCACTGGGATTTTTAACGGAGCCAGTAATGGCTGGACAAATGGTATTGACTTGCTACACCTCCTGTATAATCTATAGCTTTTTTTTTTTTTTTTTGCTGTAAAAAAGGATAAAGTATGATTATTTACAAGCTTGGGCTAACAGTCTCAAAGTGCTGATATAATTAGTCAAAAAAGAAAATTCAAGAAATTTTAGCCTACTTTCAATTATAGTAATTTTTGCTCTACAACATAAATACACCGAACTTTCTATGTACAATCAGACAAATGGAAATAAAAACAAATATTTGGTAATATGTTACTCACATTGTAAGCTGTTAATTTTAACTGCATATTTCATAGTGCTAAATATTGTCTGCAAACAATAAAATCATTTTATGCTATGCATAGGTTGTTGTAATCCAGTTGATAGCTTTTGGTGATTTTTTTATTTTAGATTGTCCAATAGTATTGCCAGATACAATACAATCTATAGATGGACCAATCACCTGCAACATAGGGACTAAGTGCACAGAGGTCACATGTTGTTTGTACTCCGAAACACTACAGCGGCAAATCACAATACGTATTGACCTGGATGAGTGTCAGGATCTTATCCATGTTGGAATTGAAAAATTTACTCCGGAAATCAGGATGAGCACTTACAGCCAATGGGGTTTGTTTCTGCAGTAATTTAGCTCTCTGGAACAAAATGTCTCGAGATGGGTAGATAATGTCATAGGTCCATTGTTTGTGGCAGTATCTGTAGACAATAGCTTATTTCTTGGTCAATATATTTTGAGGTACATGGAGAAGAACTTTAATTTTTTTGTAAAATTTAAAATGTAATTCTATATGATCAGCGCTTTCAGAAAGTAACATAACTTTTGACCTCGTGACCTGTATAATGTCATTTGACTTCTTAAAATCAATCATAGTTTCAGTGTCTGCCACAGGCAAGCTGTTTTCTTCTGTCAAAATGCAAAGGCAAATGAAGAATTTTTGCAGAGAACCAGACAGTTTTGTACAAATATCAGTTTCGATCTTTTTGTTTTAATTTTTTTACATCCCAGACAATTACCTCGTTATCTGGAGCCAGCCTGGCTCAGTCGGTGGCGCACTCGACTCTTATTTGTGAGGTCATGTGTTCGAGTCCAGTCCGCAGCAGGTCGGATTTCTGTCCTTCAGATAAGACAGTAAAAACCAAGGTCCCATGTCACAGTAGGTGTCACCATGTTGAAGAACCCTCACTGCTCAATGTCTGTAAGTGCCAATCAAAGGCATTGACAACTCCGTATTAGTAAACGATTCTTAAATGGGAGGTTAAACAACAATACAACAACGACAATATTATCTATGTTTTGTTTCTGACTTATCTATGTCATTGCTACATATGATGTTAAACTAATTGATATATCTTTTTATTAATTACATTTACAGGAATGGAACAAGTTCTGGATTTGAGTCAGATTTTCAAAGTAAAGTAAGTATCAATTGTTAACAAGAAAATGATTGTTTTGTTTGGCTTTAGTAAGTGTTACGCACCACACCCGACCATTTCCTTGAGCAATAATATGGAAGCTGCCCAAATTTTAAATGGTTCAGGGAAGAAACTCTGGCCATGCAGTTACAATATACCTGGGAAGAGTCAACCAGTCTTTCACATATAAAGCTGACAAATTTTCTTGCAAAATTAGCTGAGGTTTCGTCAGGACTTCAGAACTTACCATGTCTAAAGGTGAGACAAGTCATAGTTTAAAGTGTAATGCCAGTCAAGAACAGAAACCTCTCACCAAAAGAAAAAATTATAAAATATTATCTTTTAACCCTACAGGCCATAATAGACTGATCTTAACAAAATAAAAGAGCATACCATCTTGATTTTCAGGGGTGAAAGTGATATCATCTTTTTTATTGTCTCATTAGCATTAATTTGTATTGAGGAGTCTTATCTTAGATATGTACCAGTTTGTCTTGCATGAAAGAGTTATTTCCCTTTTGAATGGTTATGATTTATATTAACTCATAAACCCCTACAAAGCAATGGACTCTTCTGTAAATCAGTAACTTGGACCTGTCTAAATGTGTCTTTAGGGGTGAAACGCTGGAACCACGGCTGATTTTTTTTTTTTTTAAAAGTTTGCCAGTTTACTTTTGGAAGGCTGGCGGTCTCTTCCCAGGTACAGGGTAACCAGGCTTTCACATCCACCAATGAAAACTGGCTGCCATCATGCAACTAAAAAATTGTTGAGTGTGGCATAAAACGCTTCAAAATAAAAATAAAAATAGGTAGTACCTAAAATTGAAATATCAGTGTAGCATCTATATTGTAAATATTGTTCATCCATTACAGCTTCACAGTACAAAATCTGGACAGTGCTAAGATGTTCCTGACCAGTATGTCCATTAGCGAGTGTTGGGATACAGACTGTACAATTTACACAATTCTTAGCAATGTCAGACTGCCAAAACAGCAGTGTAACTGGAAACAGAACTTCACACAGTCTGGTAAGTGTATCTACACAGTCCAGTAAGTCTGTCTACACAGTCCGGTTAGTCTGTCTACACAATCCGGTAAGTCTATCTACACAGTCTGGTAAGTCTGTCTACACAGTCTGGTAAGTCTGTCTACACAATCTGGTAAGTCTGTCTACACAGTCTGGTAAGTCTGTCTACACAATCTGGTAAGTCTATCTACACAATCTGGTAAGTCTGTCTACATAATCTGGTAAGTCTGTCTACACAATCTGGTATGTCTGTTTACACAATCTGGTAATTCTATCTACACAATCTGGTAAGTCTGTCAACACAATCTGATGTCTGACTACACAGTCTGGTAAGTCTATCTACACAATCTGGTAAATCTGTCTACACAATCCGGTAAGTCTGTCTACATAATTTGGTAAATGTCTACACAATCTGGTAAGTCTGTCTACACAATCTGGTAAGTCTATCTACACAATCTGGTAAGTCTGTCTACACAATCTGGTAAGTCTGTCTACACAGTCTGGTAAGTCTGTCTACACAATCTGGTAAGTCTTTCTACACAATCTGGTAAGTCTATCTACACAATCTGGTAAGTCTGTCTACATAATCTGGTAAGTCTGTCTACACAATCTGGTATGTCTGTTTACACAATCTGGTAATTCTATCTACACAATCTGGTAAGTCTGTTGACACAATCTGATGTCTGACTACACAGTCTGGTAAGTCTATCTACACAATCTGGTAAGTCTGTCTACACAATCCAGTAAGTCTGTCTACACAATCTGGTAAATGTCTACACAATCTGGTAAGTCTATCTACACAATCTGGTATGTCTGTCTACACAATCCAGTAAGTCTGTCTACACAATCTGGTAATTCTGTCTACACAATCTAGTAAGTCTCCGTCTTCTACAGTTATCTTTGCAGCCAACATGTGATGGATAGGACATGTGATTTTATTTGTCAACTGTGGATTTTCTTTCCAGTAAAATTATAAAGATATTTTTATGGGAATGTGATGAAGGTATTTAGAATATCAAACCTGAAGCTTAAAATTTTAGGATATGTAAAGTATGTCAAACTATCAAATATTATCCTCACATTTTAATCAAATTTGACACGTTGCTATATGTCAATGAGATCTAACGCAAGTTTGAGTGTAACCAACATTTGACATATTTACCAGAGTTATGGGACTTCAAAATCCTCACTAATGACATCTCTGATCATCATGTTTCTGTTTCATTTCATTTCTACAATAATTTGTTGTGTTTTGTAGATTTTGACATTGATAATTGGTTCACCAACAGTGAGTTTACGGACACAACACCTGTGGAACCAGGTAAACCATTGTTTAGTTTGCTTGAACACCTGGGCGTATCTCGATATAAAGATGACGACTGTAACGCTACCAGTGCACCGTACAAATCTTCTGATGGCAACAGATGGAACATCGGTACGTATGAAACATTGTAATTTTGCCAAAACCTTTAATTTTGAAGGTGCGTTTTCAGAGATAATTGTTCGTAGTATCCAAGTTTTATTTTGGCATAATTTCTGACGGCTTTGTGAAGCAAATGCTGTTCTATGAATTCATGATGTCTGAAGGCTTTGTATGTCTGTATCAACAATTTGGTTTAGTTGTTGCATTTATCTCTGTCTTCAGCTTTTGATATACAATGTTTCGCGATTTGGTCATACTGTTTTCAGTGGTTTCTTGTCTTTGGTTTTTACTTGGTGGGTTTAACATAACTACATTTAAATCGGCCCTCTTACTGCACCACTAAGCTAAATCTATGCCCCCTCACAGGTGTATATTATGACGATATCATATGGAATGTGTACTCAATACAGATACAAGATATAAATGTCGAAAAGCCAGTTATTTAAAATTTTACTGCATGCTTCATTTTAAATTCGTATCTAAAATGTTTGAACTGCCAAAGATAGTATCGCTTTATTTTCTCTCTCTCTTCAACAGCCTGCCCAAGTACTGTCAGTCTTCCGAGTCTTCCGGACACAATAGCTTGTCATCTCCCGGAGTTTTGTACCGGAGTGGACTGCTGTGTCATCAGTGAGAAGTTGGGTCGCAGCTTCCATACTTACTTCTCCATAGATCCGTGTACACTGGAAATAGATGTTGGAATTGATTCCTGGAAATTCAAAGACACCTTGCATGATTATAGTTGGGGTAAGAATATTGAAAATGATACTCAAAAGATAATTGTTATACTCCTGCATCTCTAAAGATGAGTAAATATATAATTCACCTTGTTCTATGTGGCCGGCTTTAAATTTGCCTTTTTGTTTACGATATACAATTAACCTAGTCAACCCTACAAACACGTTTGGATTGGTCCAAGTCATTGGTTTATAGATGAGTCCATTGTTTTTCAGGGGTTGATGAGTTAAGAAGTTTGGTAAAATGCGTAAAGGAGTATTACATCATGTTTGTCTTTTTTCAGGTTCAACATTGAGTATATGGCTACAAGGTGTGGTTAGAGTTGAGTAAGTAATAGCTTAAATCAGTAATGTCAGACAAAATGAAATCAGTATTTATCTCCCTTTGCTGCCAAAGCTTCAAAACTATTGAAAAAAAGATTTTTTATTTCTTCATAAAAAAATAGAAAAAATTTTAAATACCCCCCCCCCCCCGAAAATTCATAAATGTGTTACATTTTTTACTTTTGATTTATAACATGTATAACAATAGATTCTGTGAAGTATGATAATTATTCTTTTACAAATTTTTTATTTGATTATGTGTAATTGTTATGTATGTAAATGTTGTGTATGTAAGTGTGTGTGTGTATGTGTGCATGCCTATATGTATGTGCCCACATGTATGTTTATGTGTCCACATGTTTGTTTGTGTGTCCTCATCTGTGTTTATGTTCCTGTGTATGTGTATGTGTGTCCACCTATGGGTGTATGTGCCCACATGTGAGTATGCATGCCTATATGTACTTGAGTGATTGTGTGTCCATATGTGTGTGTGTGTGCGTGTTTGTGTATTTCAGTGACTATTTACAGTTATAAGGAATCCCCTCCCCAAGTGAACGTTTTATTTTTTTTTTATATTTATATATATTACACAGCAGCGTCACAATGTACTCTGATGTAATTATCTAATGACTTTCAGCTTCTCCGTGAAGGATTACACTGCCATAGGGAAATACCTGTTAAATATGAAGCTGAGCTTGTGTCTAAAGAGTACTGGACCTTGTGATATTGACGGTCAGCTGATCTTTAACAATGCCTTAGTGGATAAACAAGTCTGTAACTACACTGTGGAACACCCAGCTGAGGGTAGGTTTTGTTGTAGAAATTGACACTTTGTCTGACTGTTATGTCATAATGTCTCCACCATGTCAAATAATGTTCTAATATCTCCAAAATGTCAAATGATGTCATAATGTCTCCACTATGACAAATACTGTCATAATGTCTCCAAAATGTCAAATGATGTCACAATGTCTCCACCATGACAAATAATGCCCTAATGTCTCCACTATGTCAAATGATGTCATGTCTTCACCATGTTAGATGATGTCCTAATATCTCAACTATGTCAAATGATGTCCTAATATCTCCATCATGACAAATAATGTCCTAATGTCTTCACCATGTCAAATGATGTCCTAATGTCTCTACCATGTCAGATGATGTCCTAATATCTCCACCATGACAAATAATGTCCTAATGTCTTCACCATGTCAAATGATGTCCTAATGTCTCTACCATGTCAGATGATGTCCTAATATCTCCACCATGACAAATAATGTCCTAATGTCTTCACCATGTCAAATGATGTCCTAATGTCTCTACCATGTCAGATGATGTCCTAATATCTCCACCATGACAAATAATGTCCTAATATCTCCACCATGTCAAATGATGTCCTAATGTCTCCAACATGATAAATGATGTCTTAATGTCTCTACCATTTCAAATGATGTCATGTTTCCACCATGTCAGATGATGTCCTAATGTCTCCACCATGACAAATAATGCCCTAATGTCTCCACTGTGTCAAATGATGTCATGTCTTCACCATGTTAGATGATGTCCTAATATCTCAACTATGTCAAATGATGTCCTAATATCTCCATCATGACAAATAATGTCCTAATGTCTTCACCATGTCAAATGATGTCCTAATGTCTCTACCATGTCAGATGATGTCCTAATATCTCCACCATGTAAAATGATGTCATATCTCCACCATGTCAAATGATGTCCTGATGTCTCCATGCCAAATGATGCCCTAATGTCTCCATGTCAAATGATGTCATGTCTCCATGTCATAATCTGTCCAACATGTCAAATGATCTCAGGATGCCACTGTTCTTGTCATACCACCACCATCATAATTATGTAAAATAATGTCAAAATGCCTTAAATGATGTCAGATGATGTAACAGCATGGCAAATGATGTCATAATACCTCCATTTTATTACCTGCATTCTTATGTGTATTTGTCTGTTTTAATACTTATTTAAGTGTACATGTATTCCTGTAATTGTCATTTGATATGCCTTCCTGATTTTATATGTTTTTATAAAAGATTCTGTCCCCATTATGTTTACGGTAAGTATGGAAGTTTTCTGTCCTATGACCATATATTATCCAGACCGATTTATCAAATATTACTCACTTTCAGGTTTCTCCCTGGTAGCCTGGAAAAACAACAATGGTTTTGGAGATGTGGATACACTTCCAAATTATGCTAAGGGTCAAGTCTTTGATTTGTTGGATCTTCCGAAGTATGAGAAAGTTCCAAAATGCTCCAGATCGAGTTCACCATACAACTCGTACATTGGCTGGAATGATCAATGTAGGTCATTTTTCTTTGTTATAATACATTTCGTCTGTACCCTGTTTTCATAAAAAGAGGTACTAGTATGAATTTGACCTTATCATCTTTGACCTTAAAACATAACTTTGAACTGTTTCATCAGTCCAGGGGCTCGTTTTACAAATAGTCTTAAGTCCTAATTCCTAAGTCTTAGTCCTAATTGTCATGGGACTGACCAATCAGCAATTTGTTGGCACGGTAGATAGGACTAAAAGTTAGGATTTAGGACTTAGGACCTTTCGTAAAATGGGACCCTGAATCTTAACTCGAGTCTTTGGTAAGTTTTGTTTATTTTTAGGTCTTGATTGTTTATTGCTGCGTGAATCAGTTTCTATTTTCAAACCGTAAGTTTGAAGATGTGCTTATTGTTATGCATAAGTGTGTTTGTTTGTTTGCGATATTCTTGTCAAATAAATACCTTCCTCAAGTTTTTACCGAATTTAATGTGTTGCTTCATAAAAAATTCTATAATGAGTCTCATTGCAGCCACAAATATTGCCAGAGTTACGGATCTTTAATATTTATCATGAATGACTTTGTTCTTTTTTATTATAAAATGTACATGTTTTGTAGATGGTTGTAACCTGAACGAGCTTCCATACAACAAGGAAAAGAAGACGTACTGTGTAATTGAGAGTACGTGTAATTTTATATCCTGTTGTACCGATGACGAAGCGATGGCGACAACCTTCAATTGGTACTTCAACTACGATGTCTGCAACAATGTTCTGAAAATCGGCATAGAGAAAAAGACGGCTGAAATTTTATTACAAGCTGTTCAGTTTGGTAAGAATAGATAACTTTTCATGTTTCCTGTATCTGCTGGTAACATGGTGTCTTCTAAATGGCAGTATATATGCTGGGCTATATTTAGGAAGACAAAATGTTGCCCAATTTAAAAGGGCATCAGCTGTGGTTTTGTTTTAAAAAAAAAATTATCTTTCTTTTTTGACTCCTTAGATTGATGTACAATAATAAAAAAAGAGATATACATATGGAAGAACAATGCTGACATTCCTATATATTTTGTGAAAATTGCCAGAGAACTCCAGTTTGGCAATTATCTGTTTGCAAATGATTAAATTGACCTTACTATTTGTACATGTATATGCATACCACACTAGACCTGATATCATTTTTTACAAAATACATAGGAATATAAGAATTTGTATGCCTGTGTATAGCTCCGATTTATTTTTGTACATCAATCTAAAATACAAAATAATTTTTTTTTAAAATAAATAAAATACAGCTAATGCCCCTTTGACATCTGTTTTTTCTACTCACAATTTCAGGAAATATTCAGATTTTGAAGGACATAGAAATTTTCATGTTTATGAATTTATTAACATTATAAATATATAAAAAGTTGTTCCTAAAGGAATGTGATATAATTAAGAAAATTAAAAAAATTTTGGGGGAGAAATAGGTTGTTACCCATTGAGAATTACTAGTGTTACTGCAATAACATCAATAACATGCGGTTTTGATTGTTTAATATCTAGAGATTTTATTTTTCCTCCATATTCAAGAAAATTCAAGTTTTAAGCAAGAATAAAAGATGATATTGATTAGAAATATTTAAAAGAGAACTTTCAAGTTAGCCCGGATTACCATTATAATCCTGCTTTTATTATCGTGATTCTAAAAAAAATGTTCCTCAATGTTATTTCCGGTTTCGATAAAATATAGATAGCCCCCATAGCACAGTTGGTAAAAGAACCCTGCAAGTGTTCGGAAGGTCCTGGGTTCGATTCCCGGTCTGTCCGCACATTTTTCTTTGCCTGATACATTTCAGTAGTTTGGCATTCAGCTAAATAACACACTGTGGTATGTATTAAGAGTCTCTTGGGTTTCTTAATACAAAATAAATTTAATGCGCTAAAAAGTAAAAATATTTCCATTTACTTTACATACATTGTGAAGGTAAATATGCAAACCGGAAGAACATATGAGGAACAAAATCGAGAAGGCACGAATAAATGCCGGATCATAATGGTAATCCGGGCTAACACGAAAGTTCCCTATTATACACCTGTAACAAACTCTCTGTGACTAATGATAACTTGGTTTTATCTGACACGCAGATGTACAGCAGCAGTTCTGGCTCCAGGGTGTGTATCGTCTGAGGTCAGTATACTTCTGATATATACTTATATAAATGTATTATCGTAACTGCATGATATTACAATATCAGATAAATAAAAAAAAAGAAAGATGTGTGTTAGGATACATATCTATTTCAACTAACTATAACCAAAGATGTCACCAAAACTACAATGTCACACCATATACTAACAAGTTTTACATTGATACAATAGTGAGCCAATTAATAGACCTTTTATAATTCACGACATGTACATACCTTATTATATCGTATATATCATGCACTGTTTACATGGACATTTTCGCTCCCGTTCCAATTTTTGCTATTTTTACCCTAGATGAGAGGGCGAATTCAGATTAAAAGCAAACTTTTCAAGGGAAGTAATTGAAGCATTTTCAGACTTTTGTAATTTAGGGCAAATTTTGAGATGAGGAGAATATGTTTTCTATCGTAAAAGAGGGAACATAACCAGGGGAGAAAATTTCAAGTTACTATTTCAAGTGCATAGTGAAACGTGTGTATAACAACCTCCTCAGGTACACAACAAAACTGGTCTTTATAGGGAGGTGGTCTTTATATAGAGGTTGATTTGTACACAAATGGTACTAGTGGGGATAACAGGGGTCTTTATACACAGGGGGTTGCTAAATCAGGTTTTACTGTATTGTCAATTTACTGCTTCTTTTTCCTATTTATCATGTAGGCAAAATACCTTTAAAATTCAATAACATGAATTTCAATTTTTGCTATTTTTTTTCAAATTTTTTAACTTAGCTACACTATCAAAGATTTGGATAGATATTTCATCGTAACTATTGATGTCCGAGTTTGTTACGAGCCATCATCTGCGAACTGTTCACTGACCGAAAACATACTGACGGACTTTATGTTCCCAAAACAGAATTGTGTTGGCAAAACTACAGATTACAATGAAGCAGGTATGGAATACCCTCTCCCCATCTCTCTTCTCTTCCCTTTTTTATTCTCTTTCTCCTTTAATCTGTTGATTCCCCTATCTCTCCACATTAAATATCACATTTTCTTTCATTCTTGTGTATGTAGCATGCATCTGTGAATGTCTAATAAGGGACCTCTGTGGCCTAATGGTTAGAGCATCACGCTTTCAACCATGAAGTCTCTCACTTCTGGTCAGCAGAGGTTCAAGCTGGGCTTGAATCTAAGCTGATATTTGTGAGAAAGTTTTCCGGTTTACTTGCAAGTCTCTAACCTGGTAATGGGGTTCTCTTCTCCACCATATATAACTGAAAAATTGTTGAGTGTGGGGGTAAACATTAATCAAATTTGAAAAAACGTAGCATACATATTTGAATGTCTAACATGCTTATGTGTTGTATGGTGTGAAAAGTTATTGGAGATGTGTCGAGACGTGTGTATTGGTTGATGTGATGAAGTCTATATGTAAGCACTAATCAGTTACAGTTGTATGTATTCATAAATCGCCCATCAAATTTACATGAATGCAGTGCCCACCAGTATGTATTGATAAATCGCCCATCAAATTTACATGAATGCAGTGCCCACCAGTATGTATTGATAAATCGCCCATCAAATTTACATGAATGCAGTGCCCACCAGTATGTATTGATAAATCGCCCATCAAATTTACATGAATGCAGTACCCACCAGTATGTATTGATAAATCGCCCATCAAATTTACATGAATGCAGTACCCACCAGTATGTATTCATAACTCGCCCATCAAATTTACATGAATGCAGTACCCACCAGTATGTATTCATAAATCGCCCATCAAATTTACATGAATGCAGTACCCACCAGTATGTATTGATAAATCACCCATCAAATTTACATGGATGCAGTACCCGCCAGTATGTATTCATAAATCGCCCATCAAATTTACATGAATGCAGTACCCACCAGTATGTATTGATAAATCGCCCATCAAATTCACATGAATGCAGTACCCACCAGTATGTATTGATAAATCGCCCATCAAATTTACATGAATGCAGTACCCACCAGTATGTATTGATAAATCGCCCATCAAATTCACATGAATGCAGTACCCACCAGTATGTATTGATAAATCGCCCATCAAATTTACATGAATGCAGTACCCACCAGTATGTATTGATAAATTGCCCATCAAATTTACATGAATGCAGTACCCACCAGTATGTATTGATAAATTGCCCATCAAATTTACATGAATGCAGTACCCACCAGTATGTATTGATAAATCGCCCATCAAATTTACATGAATGCAGTACCCACCAGTATGTATTGATAAATCGCCCATCAAATTTACATGAATGCAGTACCCACCAGTATGTATTGATAAATCGCCCATCAAATTTACATGAATGCAGTACCCACCAGTATGTATTGATAAATCGCCCATCAAATTTACATGAATGCAGTACCCACCAGTATGTATTCATAACTCGCCCATCAAATTTACATGAATGCAGTACCCACCAGTATGTATTCATAACTCGCCCATCAAATTTACATGAATGCAGTACCCACCAGTATGTATTCATAAATCGCCCATCAAATTTACATGAATGCAGTACCCACCAGTATGTATTGATAAATCACCCATCAAATTTACATGGATGCAGTACCCGCCAGTATGTATTCATAAATCGCCCATCAAATTTACATGAATGCAGTACCCACCAGTATGTATTGATAAATCGCCCATCAAATTTACATAAATGCAGTGCCCACCAGTATGTATTGATAAATCGCCCATCAAATTTACATGAATGCAGTACCCACCAGTATGTATTCATAAATCGCCCATCAAATTTACATGAATGCAGTACCCACCAGTATGTATTGATAAATCACCCATCAAATTTACATGGATGCTGCTGACCTACCTGACTCTTACATGAATGAAACATTCTTTGGGTAAACATGCATAAATGGAGCACCAACTGTTGGGTTGTACGGCATGATTGACTTGTTGTGTATGTTAATTAGTACTTATAGGTCTGGCTATGTGTTTAAGCCACATCCATTGGGTAATTGTTGACCCAGCTCCTGTGACTTATAAGTTTCAGTCATAATTCTATAAGTTATATATCTGATAAAGCACACATTAATTGACTTAGATTTTAATTTATGTCCACTAATTGTGACTATAAATAGCATGTCACATGTTTATGTAGCATACACTTAATATCCAATGATTTTGTATTTCTTGTGCATGAAGTTTTCAATTTTTTTTTTTTTTTATATATATAACATAGGTTTCTCATTCAGTCAATATCTGGCTGAAAATTCTCTGTCATCCGGGACACCTCTACCGGAGCATCTTGTGATTGAGTTAAATAAAATCTTGAACCTTTCGCCATTCATGAAAGAGGATGTTTGTAGTGCTGGCACCGGTGTGTACAACGTAACGTCACATGGATGGAATAAAGGTAGGTTGATCATTAACTCAATCCCCCCTAAAGACACATTTAGACTCGCCCAAATCTACTGCCATAATTCAGGAGTGAGGAAGTAGATATTGCATGTAAAATCCAAAAAATCCAAAAGCATGCACTCCCCAATTCTGACAGTGGACTTTACCATTCTTTGAAATGGGTGAGTTCAAATTTGGCTACAGGGGTCAATGAGTTTTAGAATTTACATGATACCAAATTTCGTCTTCTTTTTCTTAGTAATTATTGGGAGGTGACTTATTCTCGCAAAATGTCAAGTGTTTCCAGGACATCTCCTTTGTCTTAGTAATTATTGGAAGGTGACTATTGGGAAGTGTTTCCAGGACAATGGTTTGAAAACTAATGGCAATATTCTGATATTCCTGCATGGACATATACCCGTCTTTTGACGAAGAAAAAAATACTTATCCAATGTTGACTTTTATGGTGCCCGTGTCTTAGGATATGTTGACCCCTGTGATAGATTGACAACAGAGTCATTGTATCACGGGGTCAAAATATTATATGACACCGACCTCTGTTATCCGTATTTGTGGCCAATAAATAACATTTATAATAACCTTGTTAAAGTGTCTATAGTGTGCATGAGGTAAGTATAGCGTGCATGAGGTAAGTATAGCATGCATGAGGTAAGTATAGCGTGCATGAGGTAAGTATAGCGTGCATGAGGTAAGTCTAAATACAAACCACTGCTAGTTTAGACAAGCAACATGTGAAATTTTTGGCAAGATATATAGAACAAAATGAAACCATTAAAATATCTCAATGGCTTCAGACAGAAATATAAAAAGTACATCTAACAGAATTTTTTGTAAAATATTATAATTCTATGAACTATGTGCTTTTATGGAGGCAAAGATGAAGAATATTTTTGATGCTATATGTCAGTTGAAACATTTGAATGCGAACTTTTTTCTTTCAGAGAAATGCAGCCTTGATGTTGAGACCTTTGCTCTGCCACCTGAAGTGGTGTGCCACATACCTGCCACCTGTACAGCTGTGGATTGTTGTCTGGACGCTATGTCACCACTTGGGCGATCCCTTAATGCACGTTTGTATATTGATCCCTGCAATGAAATGCTGTCTGTTGGAATAGAAAATTATGTCAGGAATGAATCACTACATTATTTTGAGTGGGGTAAGTTTACCAGTACAGTGAAACTCGTATATAAAGACCTCCTAAGGGACACAAGAAAACAGGTCTTTATAGGGAGGTGGTCTTTACATACAGGTTGATTTGTACACAAATGGTACCATTGGTGACAGCAAAAAAATGTTTTTTGTGACCAGGTGGTCCTTATACACATGTGGTCGCTAAAGCAGGTTTTACTGTACTTCTGTTGGGTGACTAGGTTTAATTGGAGGGAAGTTTGGGTTTTGGTGAGTAAGACAAGGTTTAAGTAGGTGACTAAAACTTGGTTAAAGTTGGAGTAAAGTTCTCTGACTAGGTTTAATTGAGCAAGTTAGACTGGGTTTAATTGAGCAAGTTAGACTGGGTTTAATTGAGCAAATTAGACTGGGTTTAATTGAGCAGGTTAGACTGGGTTTAATTGAGCAAATTAGACTGGGTTTAATTGAGCAAGTTAGACTGGGTTTAATTGAGCAAATTAGACTGGGTTTAATTGAGCAAGTTAGACTGGGTATAATTGAGCAAATTAGACTGGGTTTAATTGAGCAGGTTAGACTGGGTTTAATTGAACAGGTTAGACTGGGTTTAATTGAGCAAGTTAGACTGGGTTTAATTGAGCAGGTTAGACTGGGTTTAATTGAGCAGGTTAGACTGGGTTTAATTGAGCAGGTTAGACTGGGTTTAATTGAGCAAGTTAGACTGGGTTTAATTGAGCAAGTTAGACTGGGTTTAATTGAGCAAGTTAGACTGGGTTTAATTGAGCAAGTTAGACTGGGTTTAATTGAGCAAGTTAGACTGGGTTTAATTGAGCAAGTTAGACTGGGTTTAATTGAGCAAGTTAGACTGGGTTTAAATGAGCAAGTTAGACTGGGTTTAATTGGCGTATTTATGACAAGGTTTCAACACTGTACTGGCAACCACATTGTCTGTGAACTTATGAATATGTTGGTATATCTGGCCAAACAGGATACCAATTCTTTATATATTTGGTGTTTAGCATATTAAAGATCAGGTTTAATAAATTGTGACTTTCATGGCGCCTCCATCAGGGGTTTTGTTTTTATAATAGGGAAAACGACAACAGGTAAGGCTCTTTAGAGATGCCGTCATTTTTTTTTTTTAATTGTGTAGATGAAATGAGCTAAACTTTATACATTGATTTCATTTATGTTCTTTTGCAGGTGTTGAGCAGTACTGGTATCTTGAACATGTTGTGCGTATTAAGTAAGTATTTTATAGTGTGACACCATGTTTTATATCGTTACGGTTTGATCTGACTTGATATGGGACTTGATACGTGTGTTATTGTGGTGTTGTGATTTTATAAAGGTGTTTGACGGTTTGAAATAATTTATAAAGAGAGAACCTAAAATCGTAAACAGCAGTAATGAAGATCAAAGTTATTCTTAATTTTTGTTGACATTTATCCAGTTTGTCAACAAATTTGAGGAGTTGGTGGTAAAAATGATTTCGACAATCATAATAAGGGTTTTTGTGATACATATTATCACATATGGCTTGATGTGTTGTTTCTATTTTTAGGTATACTATACCATTTTACTATTTGGACTTGATGTTTGTATTTTTAGGTATACAGTGTACGACATCGTGGCAACCAAATATCCTGACCTATATTACATCATATTTTAACATTTGGACTTGATGTTCCTATTTTTAGGTATACTGTGTCGTGGAAGAACATATAATTCGACTTAAACTGTATCATTTTAATATTTGGACTTAATGTTTCTATTTTTAGGTGTACTGTGTACATCTTATCGTGGAAGAACATAGATTGCAACCTGCGTTGTATGATTTTTTCAGCATTTGGACTTGATGTTTCTATTTTTAGGTATACTGTGTACGACTTATCGTGGAAGAACAAGTATCAGGTCAGCCTCGACATCAGTCTTTGTTTTGAACAAGACAGTTGCGTGGTTGTGGCACAGATATTTAATGATACCTTACTCTCTAAGAAGCCATGTCAGTTATACACCGGTTTTATCTCACCTAGTAAGTATAGCAGTACACATGAATTCATACATCTTTTTATTTTTTGTCTGGGACATTATCTCACAAGCCACAAAATGGAGTGTTTTCAAACATCACACAACAGTTGTTCTCAATGAGGCAATGAGTTGTGACCTTGACCCTAGATAATACTTCAAAGTTCAAGGTTACCATGACAGTCTAACTCATACTAACTTTTCCATAATACAGAAACTCTTTCACAATGTATTCATGATGGGCGTATTATTATGTACTGTTTGCGGTACTCTTGTGAATTATCATCTCATATCTGTGAAGTTGAACGGGAGTGGGGCATTATAGCTTTCATCTGGTGTAGGCATTCGGTTAAGAGGCCGGGTTGGTGGAGGTCAAACTTACCTGAAACTACTACTTGTATATCAACTGAATTTGCTGTGCTATGCTTCAGATGTTAGATTAGTCCTGTTTTTTTTTTGTTTTTTTTTTGGTAAAAAAAAAAATGTCCTTGATTTGGGCTTGGTCTCTATTTATTGATGTAATTAAGAAAATTAATTAAAGTCCAGTTAATTGGGAGATATAAAATATGTTGATTGACACAAAAATTGGAATATTTTAAGAATCAAAAAACAATTTCACGTTTGTTTTGGATTTCTTATGTACCAGAGTTATGAAGCTTACGCACCAGTCAGTTTCTACCAGTAAATGGGAACCTGTCTTGAAAGAACACCCCATCAGCCACTGAAATGTGGTCTCTCAAGACAGGTGGTCTCTCAAGAAGGTTTTATTAAAGGATTAGTTAACCATATGGTTTATAGAATGAGGTCTTATAAGACAGGTTGTCTTCCATCAGAGTGATCTTTCAAGACAGGTTGTCTTCCATCAGAGTGATCTTTCAAGACAGGTTGTCTTCCATCAGAGTGATCTTTCAAGACAGGTTGTCTTCCATCAGAGTGATCTTTCAAGACAGGTTGTCTTCCATCAGAGTGATCTTTCAAGACAGGTTGTCTTCCATCAGAGTGATCTTTCAAGACAGGTTGTCTTCCATCAGAGTGATCTTTCAAGACAGGTTGTCTTCCATCAGAGTGATCTTTCAAGACAGGTTTCATTGTAGTAACTCATGGCTTCTGAAGTCTTTTCAGACCTTGTATTCCCCATTCATGAAAAAAGGATTATGATTTTAGTTTTCTATAAAATGACCAAATTTAATCATAGATCAGTGATCGGTAATTATTTTGAAAGGATTGGCTATCATATTTTTCTTATTTTTAACTTTTTCTTAAAAAAAAAAGTTTGTACACTTTTTGTCAGATATGATATGGGATTGCGCTGGACGGCTCTACTCACGTTACATTTATATTACAGATTTCTCCTACTCAAACTGGAAGTCTCATAACAACTTGGCTGGGGTCGTAGATCTGACCTCGGCTCAGCAGCTCCTGCTCCAGGATGAGCTCGGCATTGTCGATTACATGAAGGATGCGTGTGGGCGTGGTGTTGGGGACTATTCATTTGCATCAGATTACTGGAGTGACAGTAAGAATCAAGTTGTCTCCCTTTCTTCATCAGGGTATCCAGTGTCTAAAAACAAAATCTTGAGGGGAGATTTTACATGTATATAGGGTCAGAGTCAGAATTAGATTGTATGGTATTAATCCTATGTTAGAATAAGAGCTAAGATTAGATGATATGACTAATGTATGATAGGTTAGAATCATTTGATACATGTGTGTATCAAATTACAGGTACAGCAAGAATTAGATTACTCGTTAAGTAAGTATGAATCTTATTTTGGGGTTAGAGTTAGATGATATATGAGTGTATCATATGTTAAGGTTAGATGAGACGTAAGTTAGTGTCACTGTCAGGGTTAGATTATTTGTATGCGGTACAAGGGCTGATTGATGAGTTTTGAGCTTTGTATTGAAGGGCAGTTAAGCAGGCTTTGCCCATTTTCAGCCCCACTGTTCTCCAGATGTTTAAGGCTGACATTGTGACATTGGTCATTTTTTAAGGCTGACAGTGTGACATTTGGTCACTTTTTAAGGCTGACAATGTGACATTGGTCATTTTTTAAGGCTGACAGTTTGACATTGGTCATTTTTTAAGGCTGACAGTGTGACATTTGGTCATTTTTTAGGGCTGACAGTGTGACATTTGGTCATTTTTAAAGGCTGACAGTGTGACATTTGGTCATTTTTTAATGCTGACAGTGTGACATTCGGTCATTTTTTTTTCAAAGAGGTAACATTCTAAAGTAAACAGGGCAAGTGACTTTGGCAAAATGGACAAAATTGCTGAGAGAGTAGTGATTCAATAATAATTCTAGAAAGGTCTAGCACCAAAGGCTATTCATGCTGACACGGTAACAACACTTGGAGAGTATGTCCTTTCATATGTCGCGGCCATGATATTGTTATGGGTGATATATTATCCATAAACTTCTTAGGCAGTTAAGTGAAAAAATTAAGATCAAGCACCATAGAAAGCTCAGTAAAGGTATCTTCCTTTGCCAGGACAATGCCCCTGGTAAAAAAAATTCTGCCATTGCTATAGCTGCCTTTAATGATGGTGGCTTTCAATTGATTCAACACCCCCCTTACTCACCTGATCTCACTCCATTAGACTTCCATCTGCTCCTAAAATTGAAAAAAGCCATATCTGGTACTCCTTTCCAGACAGATGATGATGTCATACATGCAGTGGAGGATCCTTGATTTTCTTAAATCACAGTGTTTGGACAAAGTAAATTAAAAAAAAAGATTTAGCTTTCAATGTTATTTACCATGACCCATTCATCAGAAAGACACAATTTCTCTATGTTCACATTCCATAAAAATCCTGCTGCAGTGTGTTGCTACGTCTGTGAATGGATTTCTTTTGAGATCTAATAATAGATAATCACATTTTCACATTGATGTACAATATAACTGTTGATATAACAAAATCACAAATACTTTATTCTGATTTTCGATATCTTATTTTAGGTTGTGGGAAAGTGAGTGGCCTACCGACGTTTGTTGCATCACAGGGAATCAATTGCTATCTGGGTCCAACTTGTACATACATCAAGTGTTGTATGAATGTCGAGAAACTACAGAGAACGGTTGAATTTTCTGTTGACCTTGACCCTTGCAAATTCCTCCTGACCTTGACTATTGAGAAAAGACAAGAAGTGATTTCATTGTTTGATTATCAATGGAGTAAGTATGGGCACCATTTTTACAAGTATCAAGTCTGGGATGTTGATGTCTTATATAGGTCACAAGATACAGCTGCTGGTCTGGGATGTTGATGTCTTATATAGGTCACAAGATACAGCTGTTAGTCTGGGATGTTGATGTTTTATATAGGTCACAAGATACAGCTGCTTTTCTGAGATGTTGATGACTTATATAGGTCATTAGATACAGCTGCTGGGCTGAGATGTTGATGTCCTATACAGGTCACAAGATACAGCTGCTTTTCTGAGATGTTGATGTCTTATATAGGTCACAAGATACAGCAGCTGGTCTGGGATGTATATAACTTATATAGGTCTCAAGATACAGCAGCTGGTCTGGGATGTATATGACTTATATAGGTCACAAGATACAGCAGCTGGTCTAGGATGTATATGACTTATATAGGTCACAAGATACAGCAGCTGGCCTGGGATGTATATGACTTATATAGGTCACAAGATACAGCTGCTGGTCTGGGATGTATATGACTTATATAGGTCACAAGATACAGCAGCTGGTCTGGGATGTATATGACTTATATAGGTCACAAGATACAGCAGCTGGCCTGAGATGTATATGACTTATATAGGTCACAAGATACAGCAGCTGGCCTGGGATGTATATGACTTATATAGGTCACAAGATACAGCAGCTGGTCTGGGATGTATATGACTTATATAGGTCACAAGATACAGCAGCTGGTCTGGGATGTATATGACTTATACAGGTCACAAGATACAGCAGCTGGTCTGGGATGTATATGACTAACACCAGTGTTCTGATTTGAACTTACAATCAGTTTCAACTGTTTTGTAAAACTTGTCATTTTCATCGGCTAAAATCAAGCCCAAGAACAATGTATTGATCGTTTCAGTTTCACTTTCAGTATCAGGTTAGAAAAGTAAGCAAGAATTTTATTTTCATGAGAGAGAACTCTTAGCATAAATATAATTCTGAGGATTCACAGGTTTTTTTTTTTTATTAATGTGGAAAATTTACATAATTTACATTTTGCCTTTTTTCAGCCAATCTGACGAAGTTTGATCTGTATGGAATTGTTGTACTCAGGTATGAAACTTTTCTTATTTCTGTCACATAGATCTGGTAGGAGTTGTACAAATGTGCGTAGTTAAAGGGGCAATTCGACTTTAACAATCTTATATTCCTATATATTTTGTGAAAATAAGGTCAGGTCCAGTGTGGTATGCATATACAAATAGTTGGGTTGAATTGATCAATTAAAAGGGAATAATTGCCATTTTGAAAATTGTTTCTCTGAAGCAATGTTCAGAAAGTGAGTCGGAATTTAAGAATTGATATGCGTGTGTATATCTCTTTTTTTGTTATTGTATATCAATCTAAGTTCTATAGTAGTAAAAAAAGGAAAGAATATTTTTGAAAAAAAACACAGCTATTGCCCCTTAAAGTTTTTATTACGGTTAATAATCAACTGGAAATTCTTTACAGCCTAAATGTGGACAATTTTTACAAAGAGAAAGAATACCTGGTCAGTCTGAGTGTGGATTTGTACTTTGAAGCTGGGCAAGACAGTGAAGTCAACATCACAATTCTGACCAATGATTTGCTTCCTAAAGTGACATGTGACTGGTCACCTGACTACACAATAGCCAGTAAGTTCTCTTCAAACATCATTACATTTTCATGACTGGTTAATTGAATTTGAGAAACATTTTCATTACTACAGTGCAAGTATAACAACTTAAAGTGACCTGTTTCACACTTATAAGTATCATAGAGAACACATTCTTTTTTTAATATCTAAATATTTTAATGTCTTTATCATTTTTTTGCATTTCTAAGCATTTTCTGGATTGTTGTGTCATCACTTTTGTGTATACTTATATTTATACAAGTGTATTGAATATTTATTGCAAATTAACTTTTCTAAACATTTTACATAAGAACTTGCTCCCTTCAGAATGGAACAGGAAACTTATTTTAAGTGACATCTAGTGGCAATTACCAAAGAACAAATTTCAAAGTAGCTTGGTACTTTTGTATACTTTGATTATTTTATTTCTTGTCAGCTTAACATTTACTATGAAAACTGAAGAGTTTGCGGCTTGATCATTAATTAGACCATAAAAGAGAGATTAAGGTGTAAAGGAAAGAGAATATTGTTCGGTTTTCCTCTCATTGTTTGTTTATATTTTCAACATGTAGATACTGTAATTACCTTGGAATTTTGGCTGCCGTTTTTATGTTTTTGCCATTTTTCGCCCTTAGATATGAGGGCGATTTTAAAATCAAAGTGAAAATTTTGAGGTAAATAATTGAAGCATGGACATACGTGCAATCCATGTAACCATGGCGATTAGGGGCCGATCTAAGACGGGATGATTATGTTGTCTGCTGTAAAAGGGCAAAAATAAACAGGGGCGAAAAATTTCAGATATACAGTATTGTAAATGGAATTATGAATTTTCATTGAAAATTTTAGCCCTTACCGATGTACAAGAATGTTTGACAAATTTTTGGAGATTGAAATGAAACTTAATTTTCTGAACAGATTTCTCCCTGATGGAGTACAGGCTGGCTAAGGGCCTTGGATCTGGGGCCATACCCGAACATGACCTACTAAGATTAATGGAGGAAACTGGCCTATGGGCTTACGTAAAAGATCCAGAATGTTCAGCCACTGATCATATCTATGGTGGTGCAGTCGATGGATGGAAACAAGGTAATGATTTGAACGAACATACGGAATTTTATTGTTTAATATGCGATTTAGATTGTGAGAGGAAATTGTGGATTTGTTTTTATATTACCATGGTAACTTGAATATGATGAATTTTGTATTCATACTCCATTAAATTTATCAGGAAAATGTAATCTTTATGCACTGCTTGCCTCGTAGATAATTTTGTGTATAATGCTGCTATATTCTTGTTTTGAATAACAAAGGAAGACCAACAGCCTTCCACTGAGTAAACTGGCAAACTTGCTCACTTAACAGCTGTAAATCCGGTAATTTTCGTGGAACTTTATTTTCGCAATACACAAGTTCTATATTTATTCACAAGATGATATCATCAAGATTTTGAATGCCCATTTCATGGTTTAAAGTATGATGCTCCAGTGATTGAGTTATGAAGGTCCATAATTGCCTTTGATCTTGATATTACTTACAGGTTTGTTACTGACTGTCCACGGGAATATGTCTGGTTGATCAAGTCCATGGAGGGCGAAGCCAAGCCTTCCATTGACTTGAACAATCTGACATTTTCCTGCAGATGGTCAGTAATAAGCCTAGTAAGTGTTCTATTTTATCAAGGGCAAAATTCTCATTTAGAAAATGTCTTGTAGAATTGTGTATAGGATCATCCGCCATTGCCATCTATTTTTTGCTGCCAACCATCCATAAGAACCATGGAAGACAAGTCACTTGATTCTTTATACCCAATGAAATAACATCATCTTAGTCTGAGGCATTAAACAAAAAAATTAATTATTTCCTTCAACAGATTGTACAGCTAATTTGACTCTACCAACTCTGGACTCCTCTAAAGTGACTTGTCACGTCAAGGACCTCTGTACAGGAATTCAATGTTGTATCCATGACGACACGCTACGACGATGGTTTGAAGTGTATCTAAAGATAGACCACTGCACCAATCAACTGAGTATCCACATTGAGAAAGTTTTCCATAACAGAACTTTGACGAGTTTTGGGTGGGGTAAGTTTTATGTGGAATCCTGAGAATGTAGAGCTGGCCTGGCTCAGTCGGTAACACGCTCACTTCTAGATCGTGAGGTCGTTTACCCGTCACATTCTTAGGTTGTATGTTGTTGCATTGTTGTTTAATGTCCCACACAAGGTCCAGCCGGCGGCAGGTCAGTTTCCTGTCCTTCGGATGAGAAAGTAAAAACCGAGGTCCCGTGTCACAGGTGCAAAATTGTTTAAGAACCCTTACTGCCAAATGGTCATAAGTGCCGAGCATAGGCCAATTTGAAGCTCTTCACCGACATTTAGTAACGTCTCCATATAAGTAAAAGATTCTTGAGTGGGATGTTAAACAACAATACAACAACATACAACCTAAGAATGTGACAGGTAGATATGCATCTGAAGGAATTGGAAGACATATTGAAAGAGTTGCATGATCTACTAATTAGTATGATGAATGTCTGTCCGTGTGGGATTATAATGAGACATTTTGTTATGTGTCCACGAATATTTGAATTGTCAATTAAGTGGTATTTTAATCAATTGTAATTTGTGAACTGAGTTTGAAACTTCTGAACAAATTGTTAAAATTTGAGCAATTTCACTGGTGTCTCCCTTAATAATATGCGATTGACCACTGAATTATAAAATGAGTAGATGGAGTGCTTTTTGTTTCATTGCTGCAAACACATAAATCAGTGCCATAGGAAGCAAATCAAAAGTATTTGGGGGGAAGGGGGGGCAAAAATTTGTTGTATGAAAATGTTTTCCTGGCGATTTAAAATTTGTTTCCATATGCCTTTTGATTATGCAGTTTACAATTTCATTTGAAATAATTTGCTAGCGTGTTGATAATGTAAGAATTTTGCTTGAATGCTGGCCCCTCGTTCCTACGCCTATGTATGTATAATTCTTAAGCTAGCTTTCTCTGTATGAATTTCAGGCATACAACAAGAATTTGCGTTGAATGGCATATACAGAATAGTGTAAGTATAGTTACCGTGGTTACATGTATGTCTATTTTACTTTGTTAAAAAGACGGTGATATAAGAGAGATACAGAACTTCTAATTATTTAGTGTCAGATGATATTTCAAGGATCAACATGGCCTATTTCAGTATAGCTGTGCACCACTCTTGAACTTTTTTGGACACCCTCTGATTTATCCCTGCTACACTCTGATTTTCCCTACCACAATGATTTTTTTCTGCCACCCTCTGATTTTCTCTGCCACACTGATTTTCTCGGCCACTCTCTGATTTTCTCTGCCACACTGCCAGGCGTTAGGACCTAAGGTCAAAGCCCAAGTGACAAAACTTGTCAAGAAATCATATCCAGTATTTATCTAGTTACGTTGTTATTACAGGTACACGATATATGAACTGAGGACAGCTTATGTTGTAGACATGGATGTTAAGACTTGTTTTGAGACGGTAGATCCCCAGTGTTCCAATACATTTACTGTTCTGGAAAATACCAAAATCCCTAAGGATTTGTGTGACTGGAAACATGATTATGTGATGGATGGTAAGTGTTCGTGTTATTTATTTCTTATTAAAGAGGCATTTCCTGTTTCTAATTTTACTACTTGTACTTGATGTACAATAACAAATGAGAGCTATACACAGGCATAAAAATCTCATATTTCTGTATATTTTGTGAAAATAAGGTCAGGTCCAGTGTGGTATATATATATACAAATAGTAAGGTTGAGTTAAAATATATAGGAATTTAAGAATTTTTATCCTGTGTATATCTCTTTTTATTTATATATCAATTTAAGTAGTAAAAAAGGAAAATTCCCCTTTAAATCTTTCTCTCAAATAGTAAATACAATTTTATCTGCCCTAGAAACTCACAGTATTTAGTCATGTTAGTGTTTACCTATCTTGTGCTTCCTAAATGAAATCCTCCCAAAATATTTTCCTGATATGTAAATCACCTGATTTTAAGCAACTATAATTTGCGCAACTATCGACCGTAATTTTTACTTACAAAGTGTTATAACAAATTTTATTAGAAGACTTTAATATGACATGTTGTCTTGCATACTCTCGTCCCGTGAACGTTTTTGTAAGTGACCTATTTTTATTATGCATACATGTATATGTCAAGAACTTACATAATTGATACATTGCTCCATGGTGAATCAATTAAAATATATGCACATGTATACGTGATCTCATTTGAACAGACGAAACATTTTGAATCTAGTGATCATTTAGAATACTTGTTTACAAATGATAAAAAAATAGTTATTTCATTTGAATTCATTTTTTCAAAATTCTTTGAAAGCTGAATTAAGTAGACCCTCTGTTACATGTGACCTTTTTGCATATTCCCTTGAAGAGTATCTCAAACACATGTGACTACAAGTTAGAGTTTCTTTCATAACTAACTTGATAGTCCAATTGGCTTAAACACATGGTTTAAGAGTGTTTTTCTCAATACATTAGCAATACTTTAGAAAAATACATGTTTTTTTTTTGCCTTTTTCTATTCCCAGATTTCTCGTTGAACCAGTGGATGTCGGACAATAACATTGCGGACACTACCCAACTGATGACTCAGGACTATTCCTTATCCAAACTTTTTGATGACCTCACCATAGCTCAGTACCTGGACACCTCTCAGTGCAGCCAATCGTCTGCCTCGTTTACCAATGCTGTGAACGGTTGGTCCACATGTAAGTGATTGCAACAGTGTGTCAACAGTCAGTCATATCTCTTGTACTTTCATTTGTATTATTTTAGATAAATTTCTTTTCTGTTTCTTACATACCATATTTATGGCATAAACATATGACCTGTGTAATACCATATTTATGACACGATTTTAAGACAGGTGTGTAATGCCATATGACACATTTGCATTACAATATTATGACATGACACATATGTAGTACAATATTATGAAATGAACATATGGCATGTGTTATACCATATTAATGTTATAACATGACTGTGATACATGTGTAATACCATATGACATGACAATATGACGCATGGTAATAATATCATATGACATGTGTCATACCATAATACTAAATTATGACATGGTACATTTAGTACAATATTATGACATAACCATATGACATGTGTAGTACAACATTATGACATGACCTTACTTATCACACATGTCATATGGTAATACTAATTTATGACATAACCATATGACACAATTCTATGACATAATTATTTATGTGATGTATGTAAATTCTGCATTGTAGTAGCTTGTGCTAAAACATTAGATACCCTGCCGGCCTTGGATACTGCGTCAAACACACTTTGTCATGTGACCTCTGATTGTTTGGGAGTCGAATGTTGTTCAGAAATAACATTCCTGAAGCGTACATTCAGGACATACCTCCAGTTTGATCCCTGTGAGTTCCAGATGTATTTCGGTATCGAGAAGTTTGCCAGGAATGTTTCTCTGGTCAAATATGAATATGGTAAGTTGTGGTACCATGGAACTTGTCTTAAAGAGACCTCCCCACCTGCCACTGAAATGTAGTCCCCAAAGACATGTGGTCTCGGAAATGAGGTTTTATTTTAAAGGATTATGTAATCAAGTTGTTTTCAGGGTGCGATCTTAAAAGACACAGGTGGTCTTTTATAAGAGTGGTCTCAGAAGACAGGTGGTCTTTTGTAAGAGTGGTCTCAGAAGACAGGTGGTCTTTTATAAGAGTCGTCTCAGAAGACAGTTTCCACTATACTTGTTTGATTGAGTTTGTCAGATGATACTTGCATTATTAGTTGCCATGTATACTTTTCCTATTTCATAATTTGATTTTCTGATACATGTATAACATAAGTCATGTTAGTCCCCACTTCTGTCACATCTCTATATAGAATGCTTTTATGTAGTGGCCTCCCTAAAAAGAAATAGAGCACCACCTCACATTACAAAATAAACCTGCATTTAGAGGCCACCTTTGTATCTAGATCACCATTGGTATTGTGACTTGGTGCTACATGTACTTATAAACTGATAATATATACTGTACTGTGGTATAATGAAATGTTCTGATATCTTGTAAATACGGAACACAGTGTTGACTTGTATACTGTGGTATAATGAAATGTTCTGATATCTTGTAAATACGGAACACAGTGTTGACTTGTATACTGTGGTATAATGAAATGTTCTGATATCTTGTAAATACAGAACACAATGTTGACATGTATACTGTGGTATAATGAAATGTTCTGATATCTTGTAAATACGGAACACAGTGTTGACTTTTATACTGTGGTATAATGAAATGTTGTGATATCTTGTAAATACAGAACACAATGTTGACATGTATACTGTGGTATAATGAAATGTTCTGATATCTTGTAAATACGGAACACAGTGTTGACTTGTATGTTGGCTTTTATGTCTGTTTGTGTATGTGTGTTTGTTAGTTTGTGTGTGAGTGTGTATGTTAGTGTGTGTGTGTTAGTGTGTGTGTGTGTATGTTAGTTTGTGTGTTAGTGTTTAAGTGTGGTATATGTATAAGTATCTGTTTAAATGTATTGTGTGTGTATGTTTGTGTGTTTCCTTGTTTGTTTGTCTGTATATGTGTGTGTCTGTGTGTACATGTAAGTATGTATGTATGTATATATATATATATATATATATATATATATATATATATATATATATATATATATATATATATATATATATATATATATATATATGTGTGTGTGTGTGTGTGTGTGTGTGTGTGTGTGTGTGTGCTCCAATTAGATTTGATGAAATCAATAGATGTTTAATTATTATTTTTGATTTCTGTTTACAGAAAAGCTAGAAAGTTTATGGCTGGCAGGAGCAATCAGACTTGAGTGAGTAATTGTTTTATTTCATAATTCAAACTTAGTATTTTGTCATACCTGTGTGACATGACTTTTTCAGTAAAAGAATAGCATTATTCAGTAAATTGAAAACAAATTCATAAAAGTGTATGAAATAGCACCTTAAGATGAAAACTTTGTAGCAGGATATGAAGTATTGAAAAATGCAAATACATGTGCATTAGAACTTCAATGAGTTAAATTTCTCAATGTTTCAAACTATTGACAAAGTCCCAAATAATTATGTTATTTAAAGCTACTAATAAACAATTTATAATTCAAAGTTTTATAAATCAAATTTCTCAATATTTCAAATAAATTTTTGGGTCCATCTAATATAAAAACATACAAAATTCCTATAAATAATTCGAAGTCAAAATTTACATGTGTACAAAATCGCCCAATGACAATTCTTCAGCTTCTCATAAACACTGAATGTTTTAATTTCATGCAAATTAAGTTAATTATAAGATTTATTTTAGATATCATGTCTTATGGTTTCAAAGTAGTCAAATACTTCTTACAGAACTTTCGAAACTAAAAATCTGTTATCCTTGGTCACCATTCATGAGTTGAAGTCCTGAATCATGTTTCGAACTTTTCTTGGTAGTCCTATGAACTCCGACTCATCCAAGTTTTACTGTATTTAATTTCAATTGACGGGTGGACATATTTTTATTCCACATTTATTCCAGTTTTACGGTTGAAGATCTCTACGGAGCAAAGAAATTGTTGGTGAACATGAATGTAAGCTTTTGCTTTGAGTCTCGGACAGCGTGTAATCTGACAGTCTCCATACTTAACCAGTCTCTTTTCCCAAAAGATGTGTGTGCCTGGAACACCGATTTCTACATACCAGGTGAGTAAAAAATTGATCTGTAAAAACCCAGACTCCATTTTCAAAAAATATATGTGCCTGGACTCCTGATTTTTACATACCAAATGAGAAAAGCAAATAACTTTTAAATCAAACTCTTATTTTCGAAATAAAAAATGTACATGATATATGTATAAAAAAATTAATTTTACATGCCAGATAAGCATTGTGTTTACCTGTCAAAAGCCAAACTCTTCTTCTAGTCGATATATGATTATGCCTTTACCACATATATGCACATACATGTAGGTGTCCAGGGAGCGCAGTGTTTAGCTCACTCATTTGTCACCATAGTGACCTGAGGTCTATCCTTTGATTGGACAGGGAAGTATGTGAGTTCGTATGGCAACACGGACATGTGACTTTTCTCGGTTTCCTATCACAGCAAAAACTCGCACACCAACGTAAGAGCTAACAAGAGACATCTATATAAGTTGCATCAACGTTTTTGATAATCGTTGTACAATAAAGTTTATATATTTATTTATTGTACGTGTAATTTATATACATGTATATGGTATATTGTTTACGTTTTTACAGATTTTTCCTATGGGAGTTGGGTACTTGGACATGGACTACAAATTGCAGATCCATTACCCAAGTGGGCAGACTGTCTGCTTTTAGAGGAATTAGGAATTTATCATTACCTCCAATCCCCGCAGTGTCAGAGAGGAGTGGGGCTCTACAAAACCACTCTGGCAGCTGGCGTGGACACAGGTTTCAACTTGGATACATCCTCCACTAAAGGTATGTCATGTCTGTCCCACAATAAAGTTTTAAACAGTCTTTTTAGATATATACTGTATACCTGGAGTTTTATTTACCTGGATATTTTCACAATTATCACTGAACTGTACAAAATATCTCATAAGAAACCATTACATATACACAGTACTATTATTACTATTAACTGAATCGTGTATTAAGTGATCATCTGAGTGTTTGTATCTATTGCTTTGCTTATTACAGTTTGTCAACTGCAAAATGACCTTGATCAAAACCTTTTTGCTAGAAAGGCAGTCATTAGGATATCTTGCTACTTACCAGAAACTGGCACTGCCATGACCTCATTCAAATGATTGTATCTGTTGCTGTACTTTTTGCACTTAGTCAATTGCAAAACGACCTTGATCAGAACCTTCTCACCAGTAAGACAGCCTCTAGGATCTGTTGTCACTTATCAGAGATATGTACTGCCTTGACATTTTGTATATAGATCATTCAAGTGTTTGTATCTATTGTTTTATCTTTCACAGTTTGTCAGTTACAAAATGACCTTGATCAGAATCCTCTCACAACTGAGGCCGCCTCCCGGATATCCTGCTACTTACCAGAGATCTGTACGGCCGTTGACTGCTGTGTTGAGTCGTCTGTTCTACGTCGATCATTCCATGTCTATGTGTATATCGATCCATGCGCATACGTGTTGAGAATTGGAGTGGACAATTTCTTCTTCAACAAAACTCTGGACCAATATACATTTGGTAATACATATTTTTTTCTTTTTATGCCCCAAAATAGGAGATTAAGGGGCATATACTACAGTTTGTCTGTACGTAAAAACTTTAATCTTGGCCATAACTTTTTGATAGTTATTGATAGGGCTTTCATATTTGCCATGTATATTACTTGTGACAAGAGCTTTTTTGAGACCAAAATTTTTATACTTCTGACCTTGACTTTAACGTTCAACCATTTTCTTCAGACTTTGTTGCCAAACGGACATTTGTGTTTCACAAACACATCTTGTTTGATCAGATTCCATAAAGCCTGCCTTAAAACCGAACTACTACAATAAATGCACAAAGTTTGCATTTTTGTGAGAGAAATCAATAAAAAGTTTGGTGAATTTTTTACTCATTTTTTTTAATTCTATAATTGACCCTCTCATCCCCAAATACTTAAACACATTACTGTGTTCTTTTGATTTGTAACAGCCTTTTATTGTCCATTGGAGTAGAAATCATTAAATGTGTTAAATAATTGTTTTTTCTTATCATGTTCTTATTAAGATGTGTATTGCATGTCAAAAATCTCTTTTACAGATGATTATTGAACATTCATATTCTATAAGTATATAAATGTTTGGGTTTTTTTTTTGTATGTTCACAGGTACTGTTGAGAAATTTTCATTTGGTGGTGTCATTCAACTTGGGTAAGTATGAATACATTATGGACAGTCAATTCTTGATAAACCACCACCTTTTATTATGTAGAAATTATGGCAGTACAGTGAACCCGCTTTACAACGACATTCATTATAATGGAATATTCGGTATCCGACAAGAATTGCTCGGGAACAAACGTACATGTACATATAAAGTACTCATTACAACGGAATATTCGGTATCCGATTCCGACATCAGATTCCGGGAACAAATGTACAAAACTCAATGTAAATAAACTCTTTACAACGGCATAACATTGCGATACATTCCACCCCCTAATCCGGCTATTGTTTTCAGTCTTGATTTTCTTCACGGTTGAGATCACAGGTAAACATAATTGTGTCAATAAAACAATTACACCGTCAATTGTTTTTAATCTGCACTGATAGGTGATTGTCTAGGTGTCAACGATTAGCGCTTGAATCATCCCTACCTGTAGAGTAGGCAGTAGGTTTCCTTAGAACTCAAGTGACAGGAAGAGAAATATAAACTGTGTACAAAGTAAACAAAAAAAGTTAAATAAATAATAAATAAATAAACATTGTTGACAAGTTCCGTTATGCTATATGTCCGTGCTGATGTCGTTACAATAGCGGATCTTTAAAATACTTAAATACTTACGATAATCGTAGACATTTTAGTAAAACTTTATTTGTGAACCGCAATCAGTGAGCTTTTTATTTAAAAAATAATGAATCTAACTCAGAATCAGGAGATATACTATTACATTTGGGCATTTTGTACATGATCCGTGCATTTCACGACATCACCGATTATGCCTCTGAAAAAATAATTGTGCATTGATGTTTACAATATTAACATGCATAAGTATGACTAGTAGAAGGTTGACAATAGTATGAAATAAAATAATGATATTTGTTATTGTAAGTTTATTTATTTATATGTACATATATGCGTAAATGATACTCAATGGAGCTAACTATGAAATGCCCACTACATCAAATTCGTTACAGTGACAAATTCGATATAACGTCACTCCTAGGTGGGAACAAACACGGTTGTTGTAAAGAGGGTTCACTGTATATCGAGTTTGGTGATGAATTGAATTCCTGCATCTTGGAGAGAATGAAGAGAAAACAGGCCATCCATTTTAAGTAGATACCCTTGCTTGTTTAATTCTTCAACAACAGTGACCTCTGGTAGCCATTTAGCTGTCTCATTGACCACGATCTTCGAAGGCGGTATATTGAGATAACTGACACAATGAAATGGACGTTTGTTCGAAAAATGGAGTGGCAGATGGCGATGATAAATTTGGCATTATAAAGAGAATTTTATATAGCAGAAAAATCATTCCTGAAAAAAATGAATTGTGAAAATGATGATGAATTGAGTGGTGATAAATTGAGAATTGACAGTAGAATGTAAAATTTTGTAACACAAACACACACTGTTGAAGGGTTGTTGAAATACTTCATTTGAAATTTAATAGGGATATCTATAATATACAGTAAGTCTTGATATGTCTTTACTTGATGTAGATATCAGATATGGGACCTTACAGATGGGGATATCTAGACAGTAAGTCTTACTATGGCTTTACTTGTAGATATCAGATATGGGACCTTACAGATGGGGATATCTATACAGTAAGTCTTAACATCAGCACCTGTACGGAGAGTTTGGGATGTGATACCAACGACACCATACTGGAAAACAGAATGTTGCCCAAACTACAATGTACATGGAATCAGGGAGTTGATAACCCAGGTAACAAAATTGTTTTAGCCTTCCCATACTGTCTGTATAACATTTCTGTCACTGGTTTGATTGGTGAAAACAGAGATCAAGAGATATTGGTCACTACCTTCACAATGCATTAAAAAAAACAGCTAAAACTTGTTCGCTTTCCTGTACAAAAATTTCTTGACTCTGACAAAAAATTTAATCAGATATCAAGCTCATTTCAAATTTTTACTTAAAAAATCTGAAGAAAAGGTAATTAATTTGACATGGCCTTATGATAAAATTGAGTTGCCATCTACATTATTTAAAAAATAGTGATACACATAGAACCTGTTATATCGATTCTCATACCATTTAGTTCTGAAACGCTCTGTTTATAAACATTCATAATTTACTTTCAGACTTGTCAGTACATGACTGGACAATGGTGAATGGCTACACGTTGCCGTTATCTGATGCCGAGTCCTATCAACTGTTAAATGATATGAAAGTATTGCCCTACCTAGTGGCCAATCCATGTAACAATACAATGGATATATATAGCTTTGCTGTACAGGGCTGGAACAAGGGTATGTAGGTCATATTAATATACCCCCTTTGTTAGATTCTTAATCCTTCTTGGACAAAGGTATTCATGTGACCAGGAACAAAGATGTCAAATCTCCCTCACACGCTCCATTTTCCTTGTCATATGTGTCTTGCCGTGGGTAAACAAATCCTCATATATCCCTACAACCAGGTTAATGTGTATGTAGTAACTTGAACACAGGTGTGTACATCACAGGTGTGTACATTAAATAGTTGTCAGTTGTCATGTTAACTGGAACACAGGTGTGTACATCAAATGGTAGTCAGTTGTCATAGTAACTGGAACACAGTTGTGTATATTAAATAGTAGTCAGTTGTCATGGTAACTGGAACACAGGTGTGTAAATCAAATGGTAGTCAGTTTTCATGGTAACTGGAACACAGGTATGTACATCAAATGGTAGTCAGTTGTCATAGTAACTGTAACAGACGTGTACATCAAATGGTAGTCAGTTGTCATAGTAACTGGAACACAGGTGTGTACATCAAATAGTCAGTTGTCATAGTAACTGGAACACAGGTGTGTACATCAAATAATAGTCAGTTGTCATAGTAACTTGACCACAGGTGTGCATCAGATAGTAATCTGTTCTTATGGTATCAGACAGGAAATTTGTTAATAATCAATATTTACATAGAAATCTATTTTTTATCATCATTGATGTTTCATTGTATTTCATAAGTTCATGACCTTGACACTGCGCTACATGAGTCACAGTTTCAAGTTTCATATTGTGTACAAGAATTGTCACGAAATTTGAATAATCTTTTGGATTTTTTACAGGTTGCACTAGAGAGGTGTCACTGACAAATCTTAGTCAGAACTCAACCGTTTGTCTCCTGGAGTCTGATTGTGTGTCCGTGGATTGCTGTTCTCAAGTGGATCTGATTGGCCGAGGACTAAATACTAAACTGTCGGTTAATCCGTGTACACAGATTTTAACAGTTTCTCTGGAAAGAGTTAAATTTGAATTTGACCTTTTGACCCATACCTTTGGTATGTATACAGTATTGATTTGATTTCTGTCTATCCATAACTCTTCATCCCCTGAGAAACAATGAACTCTTCTATAAATCAATAACTTGGGCAAGTCCAAATGTGTCTTTAAGGGAAACCGAGTTAAACCTGGGTAAATATCTCTTTTCAAGGATTTTTTCGGGGTATCGGTTTGTATGTAATCTCCATAGGCATGAGCTATCTGCACTATTTTTATGTTTAACAAACAATAATAGATAAATAGATGGGATAAAACAGGCATTGCATCTATCTTACCTACTTGAAATTGGAATTTTTGTTATATTTATAGGGACGCCAGAAAGATACAGTTTGAAGGGATTACATACTGTGGAGTAAGTTTATAGAAATCTTTATCAAATAAACTCTAAATGACCTTCAATAGGGCAAGCATCAATTTCAATAAATTGAACATAGTTTTATGAATTCATCATTCTAACAGAAATTATGCATAAATGCAAATGCTGGTCAATATTTAAAAGGAAATGTAAAACTTTCTTTCAATAAGACCTTTAATACATAAAATTGAAAAGTTTTGGGATTTTTTTTTTCATTTGCTAAAGCAATAATTTTGATGAATTGTTTGAAAATAAAAATCAATAAAATAATTACAATACAGTGAAACAATGCTACTAAGACCACTTAAGTCAAAGAGGCCTGATAAGGGAGTGGGCACTTAAAGGGGCATCAGCTCTGTTTACTGATTTTTTTTTTCTACTTTTGGTACTTGTACTTAATATAGAATAACAAGTAAGAGCCATCATACACAGGCATAAAAAATCTTATATTTCTATGTATTTTGTGAAAATAAGATCGGGTACATTGTGGTATACATAGACAAATAGTAAGGTTGAATTAATCAATTGCAAGTGAAAAAAGTGCCAAACCTGGGTTTCTCAAGCGATTTTCACAAAATATATAGGACTTTTAAGACATTTTATGCCTGTGTATATCTTTTGTTATTGCATATCAATATAATTAGTAGAAAAAGTCCAGAACATTTTTTTTTTAAAAAAAAATGAAACACAGGTAATACCCCTTTACCGGTTTAAATGTGACGTGTTATCCTAAGTGGGGGAGTTTCTAGGCAATATAGTCTACTGTCATTTATGCTTTTAAATAATCCCCTGCCCCCCAAAAATGTATATATAATGTTTTTATCTATGCGATTCTCAGATTTACATTGAATGACCTGAAGGGTCATCTGATGGTGATAATGTTTTTCAGATTTACATTGAACGATCTGAAGGGCCGAGGAAGTTATCTTATCGACATGGTGGTAACTGTCCGATTTGAAAGTAATGTCACGAGCATAGTAGCGACAGTTTTCAATCAGACAATATTACCAAAGCCGACATGTAATTGGGACTCGGGTTTATCAAGTAAGATTTTTTTCATTTTCCTTTCTTTGTTACTCAGTCAGATGTTTACGTCTCTTGACGATTGACTGTTCAATCATTACATTTACATATTACATATTTCATATTGAAATACAAAATGACGAGATTAACATATCTCGCCTTAATTCTGATGGGTCTGGTCTTGATGGAACAGCCATGTTCAAGGTAAAAGAATAAGAGTCCCCTGTCAGTAAAATGGTGAGGGGCTTTAGAATTTTGTCAGCAGCTATTTATCTGTCCGGTGAAAGTTTTGGTTACAGTTCTGTAATTGCTTAATTACCATCAATCATTTAATAGTTCCACAGAATTAGGGGACATGTATTGATTTATCATTGGTCTCAGATTGGTCAAGTTTGGTTTAATTATTACAAAATGTTCTGTTTAGATCACGTCTGGTTTTGCAAGAACTTGTAAATTTGTATTTTCTGAAATTGTAATGTGTTGATTTTCAGCGTTTTCACTGAAGAGCTTCCTTGAGAATCTAGGACTAAACAGCACCACCAGACCACTTCCTGACTATGTGGAGTACCAGTTGTTTGAGGACCGTGGCATCGCTAACATGATGAAAGAGACACCATGTGACCAAACTACCGATAGTCTGTACACTACACCATCACCGGTTAATGGCTGGGTCAAAGGTTTGTGCTTTGTTTAAAACTGTATGTCTGAAAATGTTTTACAATATAATTCTATCTCTTAATGGTCATGGTGGTGGTTATATCTTTTTTGTCTGTTGATTTGTCTGTTTTTCCTTCTATTGACTTTCTCTATTTCCATGTGCTTCTCTGCCTATATCTCTGTCTCTCTGTATTTGTCTCTTAATGTGTCTATCACTCAGAGTCTGTCTTTCAATATCTCTGTCTCTCAGTATCTCCCTATGTCTCTGTCTCTCAGTGTGTCTCTGTCTCAGTGTGTCTATGTATTTGTCTCCGTGACTGTCTCAGTATCTATCAGTTTCTGTCTCTCAGTGTCTGTTTCAGTATCTCTATTTCAGTGTCTCTGTCTCAGTATCTTTCTGTCTCTCTATCTCAGTGTCTGTCTCTAAGTATCTCTGTCTTTTAGTTTCTCTATATCAGTGTCTCAGTATTTCTGTCTCTCAATTTCTGCCTCAGGGTCTCTATCTCAATGTCTCTGTGTCTCTTGTCTTTTTGTGTCTCTACCTGAGTCTCTCTCAGTATCTCTATATCAGTGTCACTCAGTATTTCTGTCTGTCTCTTTGTGTTTCTGTCTCTGATTATGTCTCTGTGTCTCTTTCCCAGTATCTCCTTTTGTTTGTCTCTCACACTCTCTCTCTTTTACTTTGTCTCCCAGTGTCTGTCTTTCTATCTCTTGTCATTTTATGTTTCTTCTTTTCTTTCTCTCATGCTGTCTCCGTTTATAGGCAATATATATTCCCTTACATATCACTGCTAATATTTGTACTTTTATACAGCTTCACATATGTAAATTAACATCTACATGCAGTTACATTTATATATACATTTGTCTTTATTTATCCATCTCTCCCTCTGTCATTCTCTGTCTCATCTTTCACAGTTTCCATGCCAATTACCTGTCATTCTTAGACATAAATTATGAAAGCACTTTGACTGTAGAGTATGATTTTCAGGAAGGTATATTTTAGAAACATATACCATCAATAATCAATTTCTTATTTTGTTTTTTAGTCTGTGCTGCACCCCCAACATTGCCTGATCTCAATTCGGGTATTACTTGTAACCTGCCAGAACTATGCAGTGGTGCCACCTGTTGCATGACCATAGATCGCCTGGGTGACCGCTGTATTGAGACCTCTTTCATGTTTGACCAGTGCAGTAACTACTTGGAGATCAGTATTGAGAAAGTTCCCATCTCGTATCAACTCACTGACTTTGATTTTGGTAAACATGTATCATCTTATCGGGAAATAAATAATATCATGAGGGACATTAAAAACAAATTTCTGTGGTCATTTGAAAAAAAATATCAGTCTGCAGAGGAAGTAGAAATGTTTTTTTTTACAGGAAGTTGTAACTTAATGATTTATATAGCTATGATTGTTTAATGTTCCCAAGATCGGAAATCGGGTGACATATTGTTTTTAGTCTGTCCGTTTGTGACATTTTGGTTTCAGTCATATGACTCGAGTTTCGTTCCTCGAATAATAACAAAATGTAAGACATGCTAGATGTAGCTTGATATTAATAAGATCTAAATTGAATTTGATCAAGGTCAATATTCGGCAGCATTTACAAGAGTTATGGGACTTTAACCCTTTCAACCCTATGGATCATAATAGACCGGTCTTAAACAATAGATAAGAGCATACCACTCAGATATTTAGGGGCGAAAGGGTTTAAATCTCCATGAATGATTGATCTCCGAAGCGTGGTTTTTCAAAATACTTTTTGTTTTCACTTTTCTGATTTCCTCCTACTGGAAAAAGTTTAAAATATTATTTACAGGCCTGTGAAAAAGAATTCTGTAAAAAGTTTAAAATATAATTTACAGGCCTGTGAAAAAGAATTCTGTAAAAAGTTTAAAATATTATTTACAGGCTCGTGATAAAGAATTCTGTAAAAAGTTTAAAATATAGTTTACAGGCGCGTGAAAATGAATTACATGCTATAAATACAAGAAACATCATTTTGATTGGATTGTACAATTTTTTTTTATGTTTTACAAATTTCAGAGGTATAGGACGTTTCATCTAGATTAATGATTTCTGTTTATTTTCATTTTTTATCTTATCCTGTTCTGTTTTTAGGTTTGGAACATAAAGCCTCACTTCAGGGAATTTTCGAAATGAAGTAAGAACTTAATCTATTTTTAGATGTTTAGAATTTGTTATTCAACCAAATAAAGGTAAATAAGATATAAGAGTATACAATTGTAGTGTGCCCGGGGTCGACCGAGTGCATCACATCGGACTGTCACCCATCCAGATGCTGATCGCGCCCTAAACGTCCAGCCACAAAAGCTAGCTTTATCCATGACTGTTACACTACCTCCATCCGCCAACAAGCTTCGTAGGTTCAACCTGGAATTCACAGCTTACACTATGCCCTTCAGCCTTATCTCCTAGATTTCAGGCTCTTTTGCTGCCACCAAATGAAACGTACCGGGGTCGACCGAGCGCATCACATCGGATTGTTACCCATCAAGATCCTGGTCGCGCTAGCTGTTGTTTAACTTTGGTACATGGATACAAAAGCTAACCATCCAGCCAGAAAAGCTAGCTGATGGACTCGACATTTAATCTACCTATATCCATGATTGTTACACAGTGGAACACGTCTTGAGAGACCACCGATTACATGTATTATGAAAGACCACAAATTTCTTTATAGAAACCACAAATTCCTTTATAGAAACCGCAAATTCCTTTATTATCACCATCCTTGATTTTACAGGTATATGGTTACCAAGGATACTGAAAACAACAAGTACTACTTTGACCTAAGCGTTTCTGCCTGTTACGAGTTTGATGAACCATGTGACCAGATATACGTCATCTTTAACCAGACGGAATATAACATCAAAACGTGTACTTATAAAGAAGGCTTCCTTGATCCAAGTAAGTAATGCCAGCTCTAATGTGTGTGAGCTGACATCAAAACATGTAATTATAAAGAAGGTTTCCTTGATCCAAGTAAGTAATTCAAGCTCTGATGTGTGTGAGCTGACATCAAAACGTGTACTTATAAAGAAGGTTTCCTTGATCCAAGTAAGTAATTCAAGCTCTGATGTGTATGAGCTGACATCAAAACGTGTACTTATAATGAAGGTTTCCTTGATCCAAGTAAGTAATGCCAGCTCTGATGTGTGTGAGCTTTCAGAGAAAATTGATAGTTTGACAGTTTGTCATCTCCATGATGTCCATTTCAGTTTTGGTTTATGAAAATTAAAAACATTTTAATATATATAAATGTAAGTCATATATCAAATAGAGTTTATATATCTGTTAGACCATGTACTTTTTAATCTTGATTGTAAAGGTCAAGGTCATTCGAAGTTCATTCTGTATGTAAAGGTAATTTTGTATTAGAAAGGCATGACCACCCTGCATTTAAATGACATCCTGTCTATCAGTGTCATTTGCATTTGAAAGTCATCTTGCATTTGAAGGTTATTCTTCAATTGAATATCATTCTGCATAAGGTCATATTGTATTTGGAAAATCATAATTTATCTTTATGTATTTTGTATTTGAAAGTCATCATCAAAGTGAAGGTCATTTTGCATTTGAAGGTCACTCTTATATTTGTTTCCAGGTTTCTCTTTGAGTCAGTGGATGTTGGACAGATCCATCGGAGATATCTCGGATATAACTGAGGTAGATGCCGATGTCCTCGGTGAACAACTTGGATTACATCATTTTCTGGGGACGGAGGACAGTTGTTCTCTCACCAATAGCATATATAGTAACATGGTGTCTGGTTGGAATAATGGTATGTATGGTTGCCATGGCAATATATAATTCAACTGAACTATCTGGGTCGATACCCTCTGCACCACTACAGTTTGATTTATTAAGTTTAACTCATCAACCCCTGAAAAACAATGGACTCTTCTATAAACCAATGACTTAGACCAGTCTAAATGTGTCATTAGGGGTAAATGAGTTAACAAAATAACTGCAGTACAGAGAAATGTTTATCACATGAAACTGACTTCTATTTGGCATGTTCAGTTTATGGAAATATTTACATATAATTTTTCAGTTCTGTACAGTTTGCATGTTTTGACTGATATTTTTTGAAATTTTATTTGAACAGAGTGTACTGCGTTTCCCAACTATACCCTCCCCAACATATCAGATTCACGGATAGCCTGTCACATCCCATCTACCTGTGATATAGTGTCTTGCTGTGTGTACTTAGAACCTGTTAGACGACATGTCAAAGCACAGGTTACCATGGCAACCTGTTTCTATGAGATAGCGGGACAAGTTGAAGATCTTGAGGACAAGGACAGCACTGTTGGATATGCATGGGGTATGATTTTTTAAAACATTGTAATAAACGGATCTTATGCTTTCATATTTTCAGTTTTTGACATTTCAGTTTTGATTTCACGAATACATATTCAATAGGGAACTTTCAAGTTAGCCCGGATTATCGTTGTGATCCTGAATTTATTCGCGCCTTCTTAATTTTGTTCATCATATGTTCTTCCGGTTGTCATATTTACCTTCGCAACTTATGTAAAGTAAATGGAAATATCTATAATTTTTAGCGCATTAAATTTATTTTGTATAAAGAAACCCAAGAGACTCTTAAAACATACCACAGTGGGTTATTTAGTTGAACGCCAAATTACAAATTACAAATTGTGCTATGGGGGTATCTATATTTTATCGAAACAGGAAATGACATTGAGGAACATTTTTCAAGAATCAGCAGGATTATAATGATAATCTGCGCTAACTCGAAAGTTCCCTATTGTCTATTGAAAAAATTCTGACTTAAATGACATACTGTAAAAGGATTTAATTTTGCACAGTAAGTACTCAAGAGCTCCAACTGCTATAACAATTTTGGAAGTTTCAATTTTGCACTTTGGACTCATGATTTTCAATGTCTTTCTTTTCCAGATAATACTGTGTTTACTTAGTGACATTTCAACTATCCCAGTGTAATAAATGTTTATATATATATATACACTATTAAGTTGGGGTGCTACAGATTCCTCATCATAGAAATAATTTTTAATTTTTCATATTCTAGGAACACAAGAAGAGATCGGATTACATGGTGTGTTTATATGGAGGTACGTTGACATGTTTTTTTGTTGTTTAAATATTTAAAATACTTTATCAAGCCAAAGCTGCCATTTTATTTCATTTCCTGAAGTGGTTGAAAACTGTATATGCACATTGCTTGCCAGCATTTTTTCTTTTGTTGGACTTTTTCAAAGATATAGAGTGTAACGATTTCTTTAATTGTCAAGTGCCTTTAATTAAGTACCATACCTAAGGAATGCTAATACACTCAATGTTACAAGATCCTAAAACTTCTTCAATATAAAGCATGTGCTTTGTACAAAAATATTATTTCTATGTTTTCATTTGAGTGAATGGTTAGAGTATCTCATTTTGAATTGCAAAGTCTCTCACTTCTGGTCAGCGTGGGTTCAACTCTCGCTGGAACCCAGGCTGAATATTTGAGGAAGTTATAGTGTGACAGTCCAGCGTTCTCTTTCCAGATATGCTATAACTGGGACTTTTCTTTCACTATTACAAACAAACTGCCACCATATAGCTGATAAATTGTTCAGTGTGGCATATAAAAAACTTCAAATCAACAACAAAATTTGAAACGCCTCATTTGAGTAAGGTTACAGCAGTGGTGGAGAAATAAAGTATTTTTGCTAATTCATTGTTGTTGTCCTTTATCTTTAACTATATATAGATATTTAGTACACCACCAACCCTCTGACACCAAACTGACCGTTGATCTGGAGGTCAAGGTTTGTTTTGAGAGTGCAGGGGCTTGTGCCATTGACGTTGCCATTGCCAACGATTTGCCGCTCGGTTACCAATACTGTAATGAATCACAACAAATCCAATATCCATTCTCAGGTATGTCGGTAGAACCACTTATATCTCACTTGCCCCCCTTTCCTTTCTCTCTATCACTCTCTTTCTGTTAATGACTCATTCTGTCTCTCTCACTTGTTCTGTTTGTTCATGTATTCCTCTCTCTCTTTCTCTCTCTCTCTCTCTCTCTCTCTCTCTCTCTCTCTCTCTCTCTCTCTCTCTCTCTCTCTCTCTCTCTCTCTCTCTCTCTCTCTCTCTCTCTCTCTCTCTTTCTTTCTTTCTTTCTTTCTTATAATGTCTCTTTCTTTCACTATCTGACTCGCTTTCCCTATACTATTCAGTCTGTTGTCAATGTAATTTGTGACCAGTACCTTCTTTCCGAAAATAATCTTTTGAGGTTCAACACTTTTGTGAGCAAAAAAAAAAAACTCAATCAGTAGTTATGGTATGAGGTGTACACAACTTCCAAGCACTAGATTTTTACTCCATTATCACTTGAGTATTAGTCTAAATATTTTACTCAACTTCCTGAAATTTGATTGGCTGAGCTGGTAAAGCTAAGAATGTTCTTAAGAAAGTGTGTCAGTTTTCAGCAAGTTTCACTGTGGACTAAAATACAAAAACCTTCATGGATAAGATTTTTGTGTTTTTTATATCCTATACCATACTACTAGCAATGGCAACTAGTTAGGAAAATGATTTGGTGAACATTGCGTATGTTAAGTATATTTCCTGAAACGCTGTAAAATTCACCACTTGTATTAGTCTGTGTTTATGTAGCTTTTCATGTTGCCATGGTGATAGAATACTGAACTATTCTGAAATCTTATAGGTGTGTCCTTTGATTTGTGGAAACCGACGCCTTGTGCTGCGACTACTTATGTGGCTTCAGGTAAATTTCACTGATTTTTTGGTCATCTTCATATACTATACTTAAATGCCTATAATATCTGTCAAAATAAATTGTTTTTGTTTGTGTTAAAAGTTTCAAATATTTTATGTTAAATACAAATAAGATGTTCTTAAAAAAAATCCCAGGTTGAAGAAAAAACTTGTTATGAAGTTGTAATTTGTAAAAAGAAATTGAATGCGAATAATATGCAAGTAAACATTAGATTCTTCCATGGATAGAATGACTGTCAATTGCTGTTGTATTTCATTCATTCTAGGCAATTTATGCATGATATGTTAAAAATTTCTACATCGATATGTATCGTTTTAGTTTTTTTTTAATCAAAGTTTAGGTCGAATTGCAGGATATCTATTTTTTCCCTCAAAATGACAGCCTGTATACCTTTAAATTCATTATTATCAGATTATGTCAGCTGTATATGTTTCTTATTAACGATCTTCAAACAATTAAAATATTCAATTCCTTTAATTTTGTTGTTTTATCTATCATCCAGATTGTTCGTCAGTTTCACTTCCCAGTGATGCGCAGACACACTGTCAATTTCTTGGAGACTGCTCCGGAATCGAGTGTTGTTTCGACCTGACCTACATATACGGTCAACACAACACATATTTTAAATTGAGCCTAGATCATTGCAGTTCAACGTTTCATTTTACCGTGGAGAGGAAAGAAGTAACGAAATCACTTTCGGCCATGGCTGATGGTAAGATGAATATTGTCTGTCATGCTTATAGTTTACGTCAGTTTTACTTTATTTTGTCGAGCTGGCCTGGCTCAGTTGGTAGCGTGCTTGACTCTTGATCATGAGGTCATGAGTTCGAGTCCCGCCGATGACAGGTTCGTTTCCTGTACTCTGGATGAGACAGTAAAACTTGAGGTCCCGTGTCACAGTAGGTGTCGGCACATTAAAGAACCCTCACTGCTGTAGGTGCCAAGCATAGGCTAAAATTTGAAGCCCTTCACCGGGATTTGGTGACATCTCCATATAGTGAAATATTCTTGAGTGGGACGTTAAACAACAATAAACAAACAAACAAAAAACTTTATTTTGTCATTGTCATAAAATGCATTTTATACACTTTCATCTTCATAGTTAAATATTAAATGACCATCTTTTATCAAGCAAATGAGATATCACAAATCTTCGTTTCCTATTTCTGGTATTTTCCCCTATATCTATAAATGAATATTAAACTAACCATCTTTAAATATCAAAAATAGATAAAAGTATGTTGAAAATTGCAAGTTTTGGTTTTGTGTTGTTAACATATAAACTTATCGACCTCTCAAGTGCACAAAAAAATGGTGTCTTTTGGATACTATTTAAAGGGAAATTTAAGAAGAGATGGTGGCCAACATTCAGCAACATTTGCCAGAGTTATGGGACTTTTTCGCGGATGGCATAAATCTGTGGGGCTTTAGTGTTTCTCAAAAACATTTGGTTTAACTTGTTCGTCAGCTACTTGTGAACTTTTCTTAGAGTGTTTGTCACTGTCTGCACTAGAGACTCAAAACCGCTGCTAAATACTGTTAGGATTTTGTGGTGATTCCATAGTTATCTTTCAAAGTTAAAAGTATACTTCTATGCAGCATAATCAATTTATCTCCAAATTCACAGGACCATCCTTATTACTTTGAGATATCAGGTATTCGAGATGACCTAAATTTTAAATTAACCGATTTTTCTGTCTGTAAAAAAAACAGGACCCGAGCCTTTCAACATTGACATATCCAGAATTTCGACTCATCCAATTTTGACATACTGAAATTCCTCGGTATTTACAAACACAGCACGTCTAAATTAGATAACTGTTCCAGGTCTGACCTGGGCTCATTTTGGCACAAAAATATGAAAGCCACAGTAATACATTCAAACTTGTCTATAAAGGCCACTCAGTGAACAAGCTAAAGTGGTCATTATACACAGGTGGTCTTTATAAAGAGGTATATTTATCATAAACAGATTAACAAAGGTAATGTTTCAACGGCCTTTATAAACAGGTGCCCTTTACACAGTGGTGGCCTTTAATGCAAGTTTGACCGCATGAAATCTGATCAAGGTCAAGTATTTTACCTGTACACCCTATTTTTAGATTGTAGACAGTATTACTTGGGTTTTTGACAGAACCCTGATGTGCCACTATATTTTGGGTGATTTATAACTATCTCTGTCATCTGATTTACAGGAACTGCGTACACGGAGGACATAGGGGATGACCCTACGTACCAGCTGACCTACACCAAAACAAAGACGGCCACTCAGTACATAGTGGGAGCAGCACTACAGGTCTGCGGGATTTCTGGAGCTTCACCGTGTCAGACTTTTACACTGATGGACTCTAGTACAACACGAATAAATCAACCGACATGTACAGCACGGAGGAGGCGGAAAAAGAGATCAACTTCATCCATTGATGAGTGAGTGTGCTTTAGACTAAAAATAGATGCACAGTCCAGCTTCATGTTGCTAGGTTACCAGTATATATCCTAAAGTTACCCTGGGTACAATAATAGTTAATGAGCTTTTTTTTAACACACGTTACAATTATTTTTTAGGATTACCAAATTTACAAATTAGGCATAAATATCTAAATTATTTGAGTTCTGTATACACATGGGAAATTTTTCGCCCCACTTTGTTTCTGCCCTTTTGTCACAGAAAACATATTCATCCCATCTGGAATTTGCCCTTAATCACCAAAGTGTCATGGGTGGCATGGATTTTCATGGTTCATTTATTTAGATTGAAAATTTTGCCTTCATTTTAAATTCGCCCTCTCATCTCGGGGCGAAAAATGGCTAAAATTAAACAGGACTGAAAATTCAGTATCTTCTTGACAAAATGTTTGATTTGTTTGACCCTAGGTTGAACTTTTTTTTCAAACTTGCAAACTTGCATGTGGCAGTCCTGCCCTCCATTGAAGATGGCTGCTGTTACTATAAATAAACATTTCTTTAATTACATGATCAAAATTTCTAGTGTTTTGAACAAGCAGTCCTTTTTCAATCATTAAAATTGTAAATTTGCATATTCATTTATTCCTGAGTATGCATGATAAGGTGAGTACACCAATCAAAGTTGTCGTGAAATACAGGTGGTTTGCAATATGTGGTACGTTGCCATGATAACCTCCTATGAAGTTCAACTGAATGCCAAACAATCCATATATTGTTTTCTTGTTTGAATTGTAGCTTGGATCCATCAGACTTCAAAACTGGATTGCGACTCCTTATAGAAGCCGGAGCCACCGATGAACAAATTAAGACATTCAGACAAAACGTGGAAGAATACGCGGTATGTCACAAAAATGAACAGTTTATGTTTTCCTGTCTTCAGGGCTTTTTCGAACCTTCTTAGGAACATGGCCCATGGTGCTGGAATTTGAAATTTCACAAAATTTTGACTCAAAATTTGGAATTTTTCTCTTATTTTTCTATTTTTTTTTTATTTTGCTATTTGCTTTTTTATTTATCTTTTTTATTGTCAAGGCTGCTGTGTTTCACCTTTCAAGAAAAACAATGATATCAGCATAAAAATGAGAAGTAATGAAAAGATGTTATTTTATATCCATGATTCAGAATTTTTGGCAAAAAATTTGGGGAAAAAGATGATTTGCGTTGGGAATATAGCCGAATATCGACCATTAATTTGGAGGGGAAAAAAGCCCTGGTCTTAAATACTCTATATCTTCATCGATCATTTGTATTATCAGGTAAAACCCATTTCTTAAAAGTGATTTTGTCAAACAATTAAGCTTCAAAGTCGTTTAGTACCACTTCGTTCACTGGTTAATTGTACGATAATATTAAATTTTAAACATAGAAACAACAAGAGGAAGCCAGTATGGTTGGTCAAGATCTTCCAGAGGACGATGTGAAAACAGGATTAAGAACGCAAGTAAAAGCCTTGGGTAAAGGAAATCCCTTTACATTACAAGTCTCAGGGGACATAACTCTGCCTGATGTGATACAAGGAGGTATGTGTTAATATGTTTGCACTTGTAAGTAGAAAACTAAAAGGAGTGTTAGCTGTGGGTTTTTTTTTTCAAATTTTCTTTTTGTTTTTTACTACTTAGATTGATATACAATAACAAAAAGAGATACACGCAGATTTAAAAATTCTTAAATTCCTATAAAGTTTGTGAAATTTGCTTGAGAAACCCAGGTTTGGCACTTGATTAACTTAACCTTACTATTTGTATATGAATGCCACACTGGACCAGACCTTATTTACAAAATATATAGGAATGTAAGATTTTTTTTAGGCCTGTATATAGCTCTTATTTGTTATTGTACATCAAGTAGTAAAATTAGAACATATCGAAATTATTTTGGAGGGGGGGGGGTAAACATAAGTAATGCACCATTAAAAATCTTGTGTACTAGTGAATAAAGTTTTTTTTTGTATTGTAATAAAAGATGTAATTTTGAAAATAATCGGCAAAGACAATGGGGATTGTGATATACTCTGATTCACGTAAGATGGCAGGGCGGAGTAATTTTTTGGTTGATTTCAGATGATTCTGCTCACTCTTCACGGGAGAAAAACATTCTATTTCCTCATTGGATATTCTCTTATGTATGGTGACATTTTAGTAGGAACAATTGCGCTTGTCAATGTAATTTCAATGTTATGCTTATTACCTAAAATTTGAATTTGTCCAGATCAAGAAAGGGTTCACGAGACTTTGTCTTTTTTTTTCAGCTGCAACAATTGCAAACTTACTAGGAGGAACAACTCCCATGAAAGGGAGAGAGAAACAGACTTACATCATAGGACATGGATTGTCCGGAGAAGGGATCAAACTCTTGGCCCAGAAGCTGGCCTGTCTGACCATTGGGGATCTACAATCTCTTCTAGAGGTCAATACTGTTGACCCCACAAAAGTGGCAGCATTGATGCTACAGCTGAGAAATCTTGGGAAGACATTGGTAATGTGTTGTCTCTACATAGTCTGTTGTTCATATAACTGAACATTCTTAAAATTTTGATTCATTTTTCTTACTGTTCTTGAAAAAAAAAGTGGTAAAAATTTTGTCAAAACACCTTTTGCATACAAACAAATAATTGGAAACAAAATTATTTTGATAATAATTTTTGTAAATTATCAGGATGGTGGTTTAGTTTTGGGTGAACCTGAACTCCCTATCCCCTTAACTAATAGCCATGGTTATGGTACTTGTGTTTGACGTAATGTTTTCTGATTTTTTTTTTCAGTATTCCGAGTTTACGACCAAAATGTCAACTGAGGGATCAGATATATTCAAGAGCTTTGACTTGACACTACAGGGTGATTTCTCATTTCCGCGACAGACTGTGAAACTCTTTGAGTACAATCAGATCTTCTTTGTTGGTGGACTGATTACTATGACATTTGGTAAGTCTGCAGTAATCTCCCCTTCGTATATTACGTAAGCATCAGTATTAAGTCTCTTAAGTCTGAACTACGAAGATTAAAAGCTTTTTGACTTCTAATAATAAAAAAATGTGTGTTGAAAAAAATGTTTTGAAACATTCCCACTTCATATCCCCATACAGCTGACATCTTTGTAATTGTTTCTCCAGAAAATCAAGCCCCACAGCAGGTATAAAAGGCGGATTAGTTATATTGGTCATCATTGTATGTCTGTACTCACAACTCGAGAGGTGCGAAGTCCCAGAGGTCAAACAATACTCATCGATTCTGACCTGTACTTTTGTGTATACCGTGTCTACAGGCATTTCTACAGAAATATACATCTGTGCATCCAGTGAAGTTTTCATCAAAGTACAAACAGCAAATGAACAAAAAAAAAAAGCAACAGAGAAATGGTTAGTTCATCCATAGTAAATCCAAAAGTTATTCCATTTTTCTAAAGATCATGCCCCTTCCAAAACATAAACAAAGTGATCTGCTTCCTACTGTCATTTGGCCATTGAGCCATGTTTGTTCTTGCGGAACACCTTGCTGTTTACCGGAAGAACAAACATGGTCTTTGGAAAATCTTTGGTCTTGGAAAACTTCACTGGATGCACAGATGTATATTTCTGTTGAAACGTCTGTAGACACGGTATACACAAAAGTACAGGTAAGATTTGATGAGTTTTGTTCAGCCTCTGGGGCTTTGCATGTTTCACATTGCGAGTACAGATATACAATGACGACCAATATAACTAATCCGCCTTTTATACTTGCTGTTGGACTTGATTTTCGAAGAAACAATTACAAATATGTCAGCTGTATGGGGATATGAAGTAGGAATGTTTCAACAAATTTTTTATTTTATTAAAAGTTCAAAAGCTTTTTATCTTCATAGTTCAGCTTTAAGCAAAATATTCAGAGTTGTCCCTCTTGATAAACTTTTATCCATGTTCCACAATGGGTACAATTTTGGACCTCAGAAGGGATGGTGATCTAACTTGTAAAGAGATTAGTATTTTCTTTTAAAATGCTGCTAACTTGAGAATTGTCAGTTGTTGAGGCATGGAGCCTGCAGAACTGTTGTCTGGAGAACTGGGTCTGCATAGTGCTGATAGGTCATGGGCATCAGTGACCTTGACATTTGACCTTCTGCATAGAAATGTTGTAATGTTGTAGTGATATATGCTATGGGGTCATTAGAAATGAGAGCCAGAGGATGTGACCTTCACAGTCATGACGATCTAAGATGAAACAGATTATACAAAATTATTTAATATTGCCTGGGAGATCGGGTGCCCTTTTGTTTTTAGTCTGTCTGTGTGTGTGTGTGTGTGTGTGTCTTTGTTTGTTTGCAGCATTCCGGTTTCCATCAGATAACCTGAGTTTCTTTCACTGAATTTTAAGCAAATTTGATATGTTACTCTATATGATGATAGGATAAGTTTAATTATGGATCATAATTCAGCAGTATTTACCAGAGTTATGGGACTTGGAATTGTTCATGAATTTGATTTTGAATATTGTTTTACACCACATTCAACAATTTTACAGTTACAGTGAAACTCGTAAAAAACGACCCCCCGAAGGACACAAGAAAACCAGTCTTTATAGGGAGGTGGTCTTTACATAGAAGTTGATTTGTACACAAATGGTATTGTTGGGGACATCAAAAAACGATCTTTGTGACCAAATGGTCTTTATACACAGGTGGTCACGAAAACAGGTTTTATTGTATATGGTGGTGGCCAGTTTTTAATGGTGAACGAGAGAACCTGATTACCTGGGAATAAACCATCAGCCAGCCTTCCCCAAGTAAACTGGCAAACTTTCTCACAAAAATCTGCATAGGTTCCAGCTGGACTCGAACCTGTGGTGACCAGAAGTGAGAGACTCCATGATTCAAAGTGCAGTGCTCTAATTACACGGCCATGGAGACCCCTGTTCATTTGGGGCATAGTGCTTCTCAAACACATCGGTTTATTTCTATTTTTAAGGTTTTGGAGCTGATGCATATTACGGGATGCAGTTTATTGTCGGGGCTAAAGTCATGGACATGAAAGTCACATGTGGTGTGGAGCCATACGGTGGTGTTCAGGTGTGGGGAGAGCTTGGTGTAGGACTACTGCTGTACGGAAAGCTGCAACTGGTGGGTAGTATAATGGACATGGGATTCCCCACAACAGCTGAAATTGGATTCAGCAAATTTCCTCTAGATGTCAGGTAAGTCCATATACTTAATATGATTAAGCACTTGGAAGTCAATATGCTTTATGTGTACAAGTTTGTAAGTCAGCATATCTAATACTGACTGTAGTCAATGTTTTATATGTAAACCTGGGTTATTGACCTTTAACCCTTTCAATACTGCAACATCACAGCTGCATAGTGACGTTATACACTCTAGCAGTTTACATTTTCTGCAGTCTGCTCACTGTAGCATATTTTCATCATGATGTTGTTTTGCTGTGCAGTCTGATTTCTGATTTAATTATGGGTTTATGAGAGAAATTTTAAGGGTATGATGTTATTTTAATTAAATTTTTTACAAATAGAACTTTTGAATGAAAAACTTGAATAAATTATTCTAAATTGTTGTATAGTTTTTATTGTATACACAATTTTTCCTCTGCATTCCATATAAAAATTGCATGTTTACTCATCATGAAAAAGGAGATAAAAATATGCTAACTCACTTTTGACTTGATAAAACATCCAAATTGTATGTTGGACCAACAATTTCCGCTGTAAATGTGTTAAATTTAATGCTTTGATTTAAATTATTTGTCGACGCAGGTTTCGTGAAGGAGGTTTCTGCATTGAAGTTGTCCGTAAAATCATCATCACTGCTAACATTTTATTTGGAATCGATATCTATCTCGGATTCTGTTTCTGTAGAAATAGGGTTTATAGGTTGTTCATGTGTAGAATCATCATCCAAATCTGATACTAAATTCATTTTTAGAGTCCGAATCAGAGTTGAAAATATCTAAAACATCTTGAAGGAATCTCGGATGCATAAGCGGCATCCATTTTTCGATGACTTTCAGTCACCGATTTCAAAATAATGGCACTTTTATATTCGTCATAACATGCTTATTTTCGCCGGCATCCATTACATGTACATGTGATAATATAGACTAAAATCTCATCTAACTCTCGTTATGTTCGTGATTTCCGGTCATAAAGTGAAAGTGGAAAAAACCCGAATTGAAAGTGAAGCAACCTAAAGGTGAAACACGAGGCGTTTTACGACGTTCTTGTATTCAGCGGTTGTACTTCTACCGGGCGATCTCGGACGTTATCAGGAGTAGTGAACAATGAATTTAGTGGGCGGTTTAATCACTATCGTTTTTCTGGATAGTACATATATTTTTTCATATCAATTTATTGTATTGTCAGAAATAAAATTGAAATATATCATCGTATCGGTGTATTGTCACACTACTAATCAATGAGATTCAGGAGAAGGAGGGGGCCTCCATGGCTGAGTGGTTAGAGCATTGCGCTTTAAATCACAAGGCCTCTCACCTCTGGTTCAAATCCCACTAGGGTCATTTCGAATTAAGTGGGAAAGTTTGCCAGTTTTCTTGCGGAAGGTCGGTGGTCTTTACCCGGGTAACTGGGGTTTCTCCTCCACCAATAAAAAACTGGACGCCATCATATGACTGAAAAATTGTTGAGTATGGTGTAAAACAAAAAATCAAAATCAGATAAGGGTGATTTTTGGTCAACCCAGTATGTTGTTAAATGAGTTATGGGACTTGAACAAAATTTTCACAAATAGTTTTCATCTGGTACATGTCAAGGATATTGTCTGTTGCTCATTTAATTTTAGAAGTTTTGTCCATTATATACAAGTGTATCTTATATACAGGTTGGAAATGTACCTCAGACTGACCCCAGTAAAGATCGACTTGTATGCTCTGGTTACCCTGGAAGTTAATCTCGGTTTTACTAGTTTCACCAAAACACTTTATAAGACCAAGCTTTACAGTTACAAAGCTGAGACGATCGAGAAAAAGTTGATCGATGTCTCGACTAAAGAGGAAGATGCATCTCCGCCGGAAGTCGAAGGTTTTGGAGTAAGTACATATTTCCCGGACATTATAACAAATTTTCTGATTTCGTTTTTGAATTTACTTATTGTTTTGGAAATTTTTTTTCTGAATTTTTTTAACCATAGCCTAGAGCATTTCTGATTTTTCAGAAATACTTAGAGTCATGTACATTTCTGAATTTTTCTGAACATTTTACTGGCAGTCTGCTAGATTTCTGATTTCTGAATTAAGGACTACACCAAGTATTCAAAATCATCTGTAGGAACGTTTAATAAAGATCTACCAACCCACCCATTTTTATACGCCTTTGTCGGCATATTTTCTAAAGAAAGGATATAAAAGGTTCCCCTTATCTGGATATAAGCATGTCCATCTGTCCTTCTTTCTAAATGTTGACCGGATTATTATTTTCTGGATGTTTTGCAGGGTTCTGCTGGGGGACGATGCACAGTGATCCAGATTGCAGGTAGAGATCACAAGGAACCGGAGATTGAAGTCGCAATTAATGCTGGAGATGATAAAAGTCAGGTTGATCTATTTCTCCGGATTGGAACGGTACCGGGAGGAAATGATGTTCTCCCAGACCTTTCCTTTCAAGGACCAACAATGATACTCAAAAATGTAAACAAAAAATCTTATTCATTCAACTAAGCTTGTTTTATTTAAAAATTTCTTTAAACTTTAAACTTTAACCTTGGCAGTGTTCGGGACTCATTTTCAGAATTATTTTTGAAAAAAATGGAATTTTTATATTTCTTTGTCATGTAAAAAATGTAGAATGCTATAAATGTTGAATTTTGTAACAACTCCAGCAGAGCATACATTAACTCATTAACCCCTGAAAAACAATGGACTCCTCTGTAAATCAATGACTTAGAAAACAATGGATCAGCATGGGTACAGTGGAACCCTCTGTAAATTCAATTCTGACTTAGACCTCTTTTGAGAGATCAGTCTACAATAATTGTCTGTTGTTATCGTCTTAAAAGTTAAGTCTCAACAATTTTTGAAAGTGGCAAATAATTAATTGTCGTTGTTATCTCGCCTAGCCGTTGACTCAACTGTACTTTTCTTGTTAATGTTTGTCCACTCAAGTGATCAGTATAGCTTTAGTGAGCCTGAATGGCAATTTATTTAAAAAAAAAAATTACTCTTTGTTTCACAGAGATTCATCACCGGAGTCAAACTCTACTTTACCGTCACAATCACAAATGATGCCGGCGTTTCAGTCTCGGCCCCTTGTGAGCTAAACACGTTTGACATGTCACTTCCAGATGGACGATTTACTGCAGATTTCGCCAGCACAAGTAATCCCGCCATATTAAAAGCCTCCGTCATGGTCATTGAAGATTCTCCGATAAAGGATAATATGGTTGCCGTGGGATACGGTAAAGGTACATATGGACAACAAATCGTAGGATGGAATCAACAAAGCCTGGATGATAGTAATGCCATCATTGATATAGGTGAGTCAATAGACAATGAAAAATCCAAAATCTATGGTGTTTCTCGATTAAGTCTTAATGGATACGACTCTTATCCAGATAGTGCAGCGGTTAGCACACTTGTTTGATCCTTGGATTGGAGTATGTGAGATGGTATGGTGGTCGCCAAGTCGGACACGTGGGTTTTCTCCCTGTATTCAGTTTTCTCCCACAGCAAGTAGCCCCTTATTCAAGCGTCAGTGCCAACAAGAGACATTTATACAAGTTGACACAACTTGTTTGTTAATCGTTGTAAAATGAATAAAGATTAAATTTTATTTTTATCAAAACATAGACAAAACTATACATATGTATCTATCCGTACAATTAGACTTTGTACAATCATTGTAGCATAGTGTAAATCGAGTTGAATCCATCCGCTACAACGATCAAGTGCAGTCTGATGATACAGATAGAAACATTTGTGTGGTTTTGTATTTATTACATGTCCCATCATTTATCTATATTTGTACAAAAATTTAAATTTCATTCTTTTTTAACAACACCATCAAATATTTCTGATAACGTGAATCCCATTTAGGAAAGTAGCTCCGGTGAATTTTCTGTATCCAACTGCAGTGCAATATGACGTTACATATTGCATGGGCATATTGAACTCTGGATTGTAACCGTATAATTACACATTCATGTAATAAAACTTAGATTTCAAGGCTTGGCACCATAAAACTTGAGAATTTACTTAACTCGGAGAATATTCTCAAATGGTGCCTGCTTAGCAAATCAGATTTCATGATTAGCCAAAGTTGAGTAAACGTTTTAGACTTGGGTGTAATTTTTTTATGGCATCAGGCCCAGTTCCCTGACTGTGAAAGGGAATACAGAAAACATACTTTTGTTCTAAATTTCTGCTGTCCATTTCTGAAGCTGTAACTTCTGTTAAATCAAGGGTAAACAACATTATGCACTTTTTTCTTGTTCTTGCAAGTTTTCCGAGTAACAACAATCGTTATAAGGCAACCTGGCTCCAAGTCTCCATGGAGCCCTTTTTCTTTTTTTCTAACAGGATCTGACCCTCTGAATCAGAAGGTGATGACCCTTTTCACTGGGGCCAGAATCGGAAGATTGTTCGGTAAAACAATAGTGACAGCTGAACATCGTGACATTAACTCTGTCGGATCCTGCGCAAAACTGTGTCATGACATGCCCACCTCCAAATGTCGCAGCTTCAATTTTGACTTTGGAACATCCGGTCACTGTGAATTGACGGATGCCATTGAAAATCAGTATTACACAGTATCAAAGGTGAGAGATGTCAATATTGTTGTTCAAAAATGTAACATGCACGCTTTACGCAATTTATGTATCGTGGATACATTTAGGAAGATTGACAGAACTTGGATATTTCACACAATTTATGTAACTTGGATATTTCACGCAATTTATGTAACTTGGTTGCTTTACAGAATTGTTTACTGGGCAGGTTTTTGGGGGCAGCCAGTTTTTTATGGGGTAGGGATTGAGAAAAGCTTTTTCTGGCCCTTTATTGTTTTACAATATACTAGTGCCAAGAAAAAAAAGACCACCAACCTACTGGATAATAAACTGGCAAACTTTCTAGACCCTAGCTCACCTTCATCCCCCTATTGTCAGATTATAGTATTATCTACCTTTCACAGGATAATTTCACAGATTATATAGCACAGTGAAACCTATATATAGGGGCCACCCAAGGGACCAGAAAATATTGACCTTTATGTGCAGGTGACCCTTATACACAGGTTCAATTTAGTTGAAGTATGCCGTCAAGGGACTTGAAAAAATTGGCTTTTATAAACAGGTAGTCCTTATATAGAGGTGGCCGCTATAGCAGGTTTTACTATATTATATACTGTATTATCTTCTTTTCACAGGACGATTTGTACATGCACTACGAGAGACATGGAGTCGGACAGACGAAGGCATTTGAATACAACTCACTGAGCCTTGTACATGACCACTTGTACTACTTTAACTTTATGATCACCAACACACTGGAATTCAACAATATCATTTCGTCGGAGGCGACCATGTACGACAGTACACCACCAGCTCCAAATTCATGTGAGTTGTGTCCCTTTAACATAATACATTGCTTAAGGGTCCTTACCTTTTGACACACCAGCACTGGCCAGATTTTGTCAATGTTCCAAAAGTGAATCATAATTTGAAAAATATTTTCATCGTAAATAAAAGATTAATTTTTTATTCTAAAACTTCATTTTTTTTTGTTTCTGATCAGTTTTAGAGCCATAATTTGAAAACTTTGTTTCTTAAGAAAATGAAAATCCTAAATTCAGTTTTTTTGGCAGTGTCTGTAGTAATAATAATACTGTTGAATCATGGGAAGGAACCCAACCCAGAGCAGGTGCCAGTGTGACTATGGTCAGACAACTTACCATTTACAGAACTAGCTGGTACCCTCCAGTCTGTTCTGGTGAATGGTAAGGACTGTGAGAGTAGTCAATGCTTTTAAATTTTGAATCAAGCCTTGCCTCTACAGAACAAGTCCATATTTTTTTTTATCAGATGACTGTGTGTGAATGCGCCTTCTGATTGGTTCATTTTATATATTTTATATAACATTATATTTACTTCATGTGCTTCCCAGAGGTGAATATAACAATACAGCCAAACACAATCGTCCAATCAGAATGCAGTTTTTTGTCTGTCATTTGGCATATCCTGTTGTTGGAGCTTGTCACTTAAATCTTTTAAACAGATTTTGATATGACATTATATTTACAGGGCAGATCAATATTACAAATGACATTTTACTTAAAAATATGGTGACATTATATTTACAGGGCAGATCAATATTACAAATGACATTTTTAAGAGGGAAGACTGTCAGAACATAATGCCCAACAACAGAAAGAACTGGGTAAACATCTACTGTATAGGAATAAATGACCAGGTGAAAAATCACAGGTATGTCAAAACATAGGTAACCATCTACTGTATAGATGTAAATGACCAGGTGAAAAATCACAGGTATGTCAAAACATAGGTAACTATCTACTGTATAGATGACCACAGGTGAAAAATCTATCTACATAGATGTAAATGACCAGGTCAAAACATAGGTAACTATCTACTGTATAGATGTAAATGACCAGGTGACTGTATAGATGTATAGATGTACAGGTGAAAAATCAAGGTATGTCAAAACATAGGTATGTATAGATGTAAATGACAAAAAATCATATGGTAACTATCTACTGTATAGATGTAAATGACCTGTAAAAATACAGATATGTAAAAGGTAACCATCTACTGTATAGATGTAAATGACCAGGTGAAAAATCACAGGTATGTCAAAACATAGGTAACTATCTACTGTATAGATGTAAATGACCAGGTGAAAAATCACAGGTATGTCAAAACATAGGTAACTATCTACTGTATAGATGTAAATGACCAGGTGAAAAATCACAGGTATGTCAAGTATCTACTGTCCAGGTGAAAAATCACAGGTAGTCAAAACATAGTAACTCTACTGTATAGATGTAAATGACCAGGTAAAAATCACAGGTATGTCATAGGTAACCGTCTACTCTATAGATGTAAATGACAGATATCTCAAAACACAGGTAACTGTCTAAAAAAATGACACAGGTCAAAACATAGGTAACTATCTACTGTATAGATGTAAATGACCAGGTGAAAAATCACAGGTATGTCAAAATACAGGTAAACATCTACTGTTACTAAAAATCACAGTATAAAATACAGATGTATAAAATAGATGGCCAGGTGAAAATCACAGGTAAAATTATTTAGAAATTGTTATTCTAAATCATTGAATTTGAAAACCATTTTTTGAAATGTGACTTCAGCTAAAATACTAAAAGTTTTATTGAGAAAAAAATCATTTTTAAAACTCTTGCTTTAATTTTGATGTGTTCCTGAAAAAAAAATAATAAGATCATATAGATGATAAACTAATTTGTTTTTCTGGTTCATTTTGGAAAGTCTGTTAGGTGTGTTTCTCTTTCACGATGATTTGTTTATTTTTTTCACCTGTGTTTTCTGTATGTGTGTATACATTTGCTCTGTTTTAGATACATCACGGATGGAGAGAATTCAGAAATTGTGTTCAATGGTCATGAGTTTAAAACTGACATGAGATATACCCGAGCCAACAGTTATATATCAGGTGTGTATAAATCACTCAGTAGTTTGGTTGACGTACAAATCTGTACATCTAAGATAACAGAATTGTTGACATTGTGATGTGATATTTGTAGCATGTATGTCATGGTTGTGAATGACTGATAATCATGTCATATCTGTGACTATATGACTAATAATATTGTCATATCTTTGACTATATATGACTAATAATCATGTCATATCTTTGACTATATATAACAAATAATCATGTCATATCTGTGACTATGACTTATAATCATGTCATATCTGACTACATATGACTGATAATCATGTCATATCTGACTACATATGACTAAAAAAATCATGTCATATTTGTGACAATATATGACTAATAATCATGTGATATCTTGGACTTTATATGACTAATAATAATGTCAAATCTGTGACTGACTAATAATCATGTCATATCTGTGAATATATACGACTTATAATCATGTCATATCTGTGACTATATATGACTAATTATCATGTCATGTCTGTGACTATATATGACTTATAATCATGTCATATCTGTGACTATATATGACTAATAATCATGTCATAACTGACTATATATGACTTATAATCATGTCATATCTGTGACTATATATGACTAATAACCATGTCATATCTGAATATATACGACTTAATATAATGTCATATCTGACTATATATGACTAATAACCATGTCATATCTGAATATATACAACTTATAATCATGTCTGACTATATATGACTAATAATCATGTCATATCTGTGACTATATATGACTAATAATCATGTCATATCTGTGACTATATATGACTAATTATCATGTCATATCATAATAATCATGTATAAGTGATAGTCAACTCCCAATAGTCCATTATATTGCATGCTCTGATAGGGTGTAAAATATGATTAATAAAAATAACATTTTTGAACATCTTATCGGTTTTGTTTTATTTTGTATTTTTTATGCTTTTTTAGTCAACTGGGATGGTTTTCAAGACAATGAGACCGATATCCGAGCTTATGCAGTGACTATTGGACTGACACCTTGTGATGACACGGTTCATAAGCATGAGGACCCACATTTTCACCTCATTGATGAGAGTCAGTGGACCCAAAGTGCTATGCTTTCACCACTAGAACAGCCGTATACCATACTACCAGGTCAGTTAAGAGTTTTCCGCTGGTTTGTAGAAATGTTAATGAGAATATATATAACAAATTTCCTTGTATCACTTAAAATTACAAAATGGGGATTTTACTCCCTTTCATATTGGGGCAGAAATACGGCCCTATTGCATATTTTAGACATGGTGGTTTAACTTGTCCTGTGTATCCAACGGTTACATGATGTGTAAAACATGCAGCTTATGACTGGAGCACTGATCAAATATTGTTTGAGTTAATCTAACAAAAACAAACCAAGAAATGAATGTAGAATAGAGAATGTTACAGTGTAAGGAAAATGGAATCTAAATTTACAGTGAACACCCCAGACCATAATGGACTTGTCCAAGACAAAAGAAAAGAACATGTCATTTAGATTCCTAGGGGGTTAAAGGGTTAAACAATAATTGAAACATGTTATATTTGTGATGACCCTCAACTTTGGTCAAATACAACTTGAAACATCCTTGAAAAAGCCTTGATTTTTTTTGTGAAAATATTGAAATATCTCTGTTTGGATTGTTTGCAGACGGCCCTTATCACGCAAGCGTCAGGGCAATAAACAAAGTGGAGTATGGAGGCCCATTGGCGACAACAGTTTGTCACACAACACCATACATTGTGGATAACACACCGCCTGTTATATACGAACTTTACGACATCAAGTACGATGAAACCACATTTAACCTAAGTCTCCGACACAACTCATCGTAAGTATCGTATGCGCTATTTTTAGCTCATCACAAAGGCGGGAGGGGGCATTGTGCTGTCGTGATAGCGTTCAGTCAGGGACATTCGTGGAGGGCAGGTTTACCTGTTCCTTAACTGCCCATATATTAACTTAGCTTGCCTTGCATTTACTGTTTTATTTCGGTATCTTTGAAAAAATTACTTCCTTGGTATATTCCATATTCAACATTATAAGTGCCCAGGGTACTACAAAAATAGAAAAGAAATGGATGGGCACTTATTTTGACTATTTAATAGTCAAATCGATGTAAAGCATTTCATTTTTCTGGGGAACGGTGGTAAAGTTGTTGTAGTTAAAAGAGTTGACACCTATCCGAGTATTGACGTTCTTGTGTTGCATGGGGCTTGAAATAAACTGTTATCTATGTTTTTCTGGTCCACATCACCAACCGACTAGAAAAGATACTTGATTGTGTATGAAAAAAGGGGGAGGGGTGCTTATAGGGACATAGGCATTTATTGGGTGGAATACGGTATATCATGTGATTCTAAGCACATCTCATACTTCAGATGCTGAACTATAATTTTTTTTTTTTTTTTTTTAAGTCAGGATTATTATTATTTTAAAACATGTTTGTATGAGTTGAGATTTATAATCTTCCACTTTTCTATTCATCACTTTAAAAATCAACTACTTTAATTTGGGCCTCCATGGCTGAGTGGTAAGAACATCTCGCTGTAAGCCTTGAAGTCTCTCACATCTTGTCCGCGCAGTTTCAAGCCCCACTGGAACCTCAGCTGATTTTGTGAGAAAGTTTGCAAATTTATTTTGCGGAGGGGCGGTGGTGTTTTCCTAGGTGCATTGTTATACCTATGTTGTAGGTTTGGCAAATTCTGTCTAAAATTATAGCATTCCTATTTGATCAGAAATAATATATATTCTTTGGGGTTCTCTCAGAAATTTTATCTCTTGCTGTGTATCATGACTCAAACGTGTATCACAATATATCATGTATATTGTGATATATGAAAACCGTATCACTATGTATCATAATATATATATCATGTTGTTAGGAATATTCTGTGTAACATTGGAAAAAGCTGTGTGAAACACAGAAAGAATGAATGTTGGACTATTAATTATTCATTACATCTTGTAAATTGGTAACTTATTTTAGACAAAAGAGATAATTTAATGATGTAGTGCTTAGGTGCCACCAACAGACACCAAAATACTAACAAAAGAACCAACATAATTCTGTATTTTTTTTCACAGAAAACATCAATTTTTTTATTATCAATATATTTCATCGTCAGAATAAAATCGCAATATATTTTTGTATCGATGTATTTTTACACCACTATTTTTGCCCTCAATTACAGCAACCCTCAACTCCAGTTTAATCTGAAATGTCATATGCCTTTGTGTTAACTCTCAAAACTATTAACCTCAATTACAGAGATCCTCACTCCGGTTTGATCCGAAATGATATATGCTTTGGTTTCTCAACTCGAGACTGTGATGCATTGCAGTGGACTCCAATTGACTTCAGCGAATTTGTCACCTTAGTGCACAAAATAGAAGATGGCGAACCTGTATGGATTAAGATCAAGGCAGTGAATAACGGTACGCTTATAAATGTCAACCTCATGTTTAAGTATCGGTCAAATGTTTAACTCATCAGATACTGAAAAACAATTGACTTTTCTGTAAATCAATGACTTACACCAGTCTAAATGTGTCTATAGGGGTGTATGATTTCATTTCACATAAATGTCTTGGTGAACCAGTATGGATAAAAATCAAGGCAGTAAATAATGGTACACTTACAAACGTAACCGTCAAGTATTGGTCAAATCTTTAATTTCACATTTATTAATGTTTCTTCAAATATTGCTTGATGAGTTGAAAGTTATTATTTTGAGGTAAAACAACAGGAAATTATCACAATAACTTTTATACAGTTGAACCCCAACATGTTGAAATAGAGGTAGATTATTTCAAATTAACAGGGTTTCAATATGACAGGTTATAATGGTAATAAAGAAATTTGACTGGAGAATCAAAATCATTTCAAATGGATTTCAGTTTAACAGGGTTCAATATAAGTGGGTTCAGCTTTATATTTTGAGACGTCTCTAAGGCGTCTGAGATGATCTATACGTCTTGCAGAGCCATTATGTCTCTTAACTCGTTCAATCCTAAAGACACACTTGGACTGATCTAAGTCATTGATTTACAGACTCTTTTCTTGAAAATAATAAAATTTTTATGATGGAAAAAATAAACAGAAATTTTGAAAATTTTTATGAACAAGCACCTGTTTATGGCACATATATATGATACTTGACATAATTTGTTCTCCTTATTACAGTTGACCTACGGACTATTGGCGTGTCAGATTCACCACTAATAGTCGACAGTACACCACCAACGGCGGGGACAGTCAATGATGGAAGCACTTACAATTCTGATCTTGTGTATACAAAAGAAAATGATAAGGTGCACAGCAATTTTTGTTTTAATTTTTTTCTGGCAAATTGTTACTGAAGTAATGTTATATGTAGTTTAATTGTAGCCAAGGTACAGCACTATTTGCCAGAGTTATGGGACTTTTAAAATCTTCAAAATCGATCTTGTTGACATATAAACCTTACAAATAGTACGATTTTATATATATATATATATATATGTATTGAGAGAGAGAGAGAGAGAGAGAACAGATTTAAGATGAATTTGATAATGACCAAAGTGTGCTCTCTCTCTCTCTCTCTCTCTCTCTCTCTCTCTCTCTCTCTCTCTCTCTCTCTCTCTCTCTCTCTCTCTCTCTCATTATTATTTTGTTGTTTTTGTTTATTCAGATTTGTGCCAACTGGAATGGATTTTATGATGAGGACTCTGGAATTGCCATGTTTATGCTCAGCTTTGGTTCGACACCAGAAAGTAATAATACAGATGTTGTCGACTTGAAACAGTTCTCCACCAGTACTCTGTTTGCATGTGAGAGTCTGGAGGTCGACAAATACCTAAGTCACGGACAGATGTACTATGCCTCGGTGACCGCTTTTAACGGTGGACACAAACAATTGAACACAACAGCTACATCAAATGGAGGTAATGAGTAGTTTAATTATGAAACTGTCATTCTCCCTGGGAGGGGGGTGTCGTATATTTAATTTTGGATCTTAAGGTGTTGTTCATATGTAGTCATTCTATGGTTAATGTCTTTATCATAGATATATAAACATGATACACTCTGTACATTTGAATAACTACTTGCTGAAAGGCGGTGGTCTCTCTATCAGATCATCTGAAGTTTTGTCACCACTCCTCAAGTCTGGTGTGGTGTGTAATAACGTACTATTCTGGTGTAATATGTCATTTATTCCAGATCAGTTTATACAAAATTAAGATCGATGAATGATAAGATATATATTTGTATCAGAGTCAAACTTTAACAACAACAATCATATCTTTTTCTCCAGTTTTGGTAGATTTGACGGAGCCAGAAGCAGGAGAGGTCGTAGATGGTTTAGACGGCAATTTTACAGACCTGGCTTTTACTTCCAACCAAGCTACCGTTCAGCTGCAGTGGAGAAATTTTTATGACCCTGAGTCTAACATCAAGAATTACAATGTGACAGTTTATAGGGCCAAGTCAGTAATCCTTCCTATCAAATGTATCTGAGTCAATTGTCCAGTGTTACAGCATGCACTTTACTTCAGCAGAATTCTTTATGGTGCCCCTATTTTTATCTAGTGGGGATTCCCCTTCAACTTAATTGGCAGAACAAGAGACCTGTAAACCAGATGTCCCGGGTTTAAGTCTCATCATAGGCAGTATTCGTCTCTCCTATTCTTACATTTGGTGTTCATATTTGGGACCTGGGTTCTTGCTGTTTTAGTGAAAGTGAAGAAAATCGTCTCACAGTTGATAGCAATCTAATATAAGAGAATTATGATTACTCTTTAAATGGGTGGGATAATGTGGCACAGTTATGTCTGGAAAGACCACCCTTACTGCCACTGAAATGTGGTCGTAAAAGATAGGTGGTCTCTCAAAACAGGTTTTATTTAAAGAATTATTGAACCAAGTGGTTTTCAGAAAGTGGTCTCAATAGACAGGTGGTCTTCTATGACAGTGGTCTCTCAAGAGAGGTTCCACTGTATAGTACTTATAGCTTACTGCTGCTGGCTTGAGCCAGCGCATCAGACTCTTAAATTACAGGTTTCAGGTTCAAGTCCTAATAGAGGCAATATTTGTCTCAGTTACACACATCTTACTAAATTTATTTTTCTGTTTATCTGATAGCATATTTTAACTTAAAAAGAAATTAAGCATTTATCACGTTTGTTATATGACGACTTAATGAGATTCTGTCTCTAAGGATTCTTAAATGCAGTTTCTAGATCTAAGTTGTTGTTTTAAATGCCTAATTCATTTTTCTCAATATAAAATGGTTATGTGTTTATATGCAATTAATATTTTCTTTGAAAATATGTGAAAATGACTTAATTTGATCTGAGTCATGACAGAACTGATAAAAAAAAAGTTTTGAGTTAAGGTAAATTATCTTAAAACTTGCGACTAAATGACTTTTTGATGAAATATTAGTGCAGAAATTTACACCAAACTACACTCTTGAGTCTTCTTTTCTTATGGTCAGCCCTGATTTTGGAATTCATATCCGTATCAAAATAATATTGGTAACTGTTCTAATTTCAGAAATCAGAGCGATGACTTTGAAGTGATACGTGATACGACAACCTTCGACAGTAATGTTAATCAGGTTACCTGGCTAAATTTTCATTTGAAGCACAAAGACCTGGTCAAATCAAGTCTGGAAATAACAAATGGAGCTCTGAACAGCATTGTGAGAGAGACTAATGGATTTGTGGTGGACTTGACGCCACCCAAACTAAACTACATCCGAGACGGCTTAGGTGCCACTGATTTAGGCTTTCAGGTAAATATTGTTGGGATTTGTTAATTTCAACGATGCATGAATGTATAAGCATGAAAAATAATACAAGATTAACTATTTATTTCTAACTTGTAAGGGAGACAATTCACTAATTATTTTTCAATTTTGTTCAATGTCTTGTGAAAATTTAATAACAGTTGGTTTCTGGATTTGGTCTGTGAAATATGTCCAGAAACCCAATGTTGTTATGTCACCAGAATGTTGAAAAAATGAAAATTGTTCAGAATATTTGCATTTTGTACTTTATTAGATATAACTAGAAAATCTAAACTCGCCTATGTGGGTTTTTTTTTGACATTTACAAATCGTGCAATGATGTCATATACATAATAATAGGTCCGAGTGTTTGTTGTGTTTATGATAATGTTAGGAAGAAGCAACAAACAAATTAATTTGAGTATTTGATTTGTGTGAAATGTCTGATTTATTGGCCAGATTGGCTTGACCTTTGAATTCAGTGCTTCAAATTTCTACCATACCACTTTTGTAAAATTCATATGACATGTCTGAATTATATGACTATGATTTATATGACATAAATATTTGTATGACGTTAACATATGACACTAATATTTATATACTGCATGTCAAATTTATATGTCGGAAGATTTCTTTGCTTTCTTTCAGTCGGACCTCACTCAATTATCTGTCAGCTTTAGCTATGAAGACCAGGAGTCTGGAGTCGACCATTACAAGATACAGATCTATGAGTTATATCATGGAGTTAGACGGCAAATGTTACCCGGTTTGTTGATATTATTTTTGTTTCTCTGGTTTTATATATTTGGTACATTTTTGTTTGTCTGACTTAACAATATTACAGTTGAATGTCATTTTGAATCTTGGGATGTAATATTGAAATACTATATTTGACTCGCGTCCCTCCCCCTTTTTTATGGAGCACCGCCGTTTTACTTTTTAATACAAGTTAGTGATATCACTCATTCGAATAGGTGATATCACTTATTCGAATAGGTGATATTACTCATTCGAATAGGTGATATCACTTATGCGAATAGGTGATATCACTTTTATAAATTCTTAAGTGATATCTCTTATACAAATGAGTGATATCACCTGTTAGAATGAATGTTATCGCCTATTCAAATGAATGTGTGATATCACTTATTCTGCTAAGTGATATCACCTATTTGTTTTGTAAAGTGATATCACCTATTCGAATAGTTGATATCACTTATGAATCATTGCCAATGAATGCTCCCTACACAAAAATAAAATATATTCCTGGGTCTAACAAAAATATGACTTGTGTCATCTTGGGCATTATAAATCATTTATTTTTTTGCTTCCTTACATTTTGTCCGAAGAATTATCTATTATATTATATATATATTATATAAGTTCAACCACTTTTAAAACAACTTTGTGCCGAAATTGGACCCTAGTTCAAAATGGCGGGTGTCGGCAGTGTGGTTTTGGTGGCTCTGTCTGCTTTGAATGCTGCACTCTGTCCAAATCCTACTACAGACACGGGAGACGATTCTGATTCTGCCGCGCTGTGCCTTTATCACGATACCGTAATACCGTCATTTGCGCTTTCTTCTTCCATAGATATAGGCCTAGTGATATTCACTGCAGATCTACATTTATGGAAGAAATGGGAAGCATAAGGTTTTTACTGTTTCCAAATTTGAATAAGTGATATCTCTTATTCGAATGAGAATGAGTGATATCACTTATTCGTTTTGTAAAGTGATATCACCTATTTGAATAGGTGATATCACTTATTCAGATAGGTGATGTCACCTATAAAAATGTATAAAGTGATATCTCCTATTTGAAAGAGTGATATCACCTATTCGATAGAGTGATATCACTTATACGAATAGGTGATATCACTTATTCGTTTTTAAAAGTGATATCACTTATTCTTATAAGTGATATCACTCTTTTGAATAGGTGATATCACTCTTTCAAATAGGAGATATCACTTATTTGAATAGGTGATATCATTTATTTGGTATTCCAACTGATGATATCAGCCATTTGAATAGGTGATATCACTTACTGAATAAGTGATATCACTTATTTGAAAAAGTGATATCACTAACTGGTATTAAAAAGTAAAACAGCACCCAAAACTCTTTTACAACAGAAAATATGTTGATAGATGTCCTCGGTAATAACTATAATAACTTTACCACTGTGCCTTATAAAAAATTAATTGTTTTACATCAATTGGGCTATTATTTGGTCCCATTAAACGCCCAATCCTTATTCCTGATTTTTGTAGTACCCGGAGCGCTTAATAGGTCGAATACGGTATTCATGCTTGAAGCCAAAACAACAAAAGCCTACTCTTTGACACAATAAATAAATTGAAATCCAGGTACGAACTTTGTACAGTAAAACCTGTGAAACTGTGAAAGGACCACCTCCTGTGCCACTGAAATATTATCAGACAAAACTGGTGGTTCCTCAAAGGAGGTGGTATATAAAGGATTTAAAATTTTTCACAGATGGCTTACTTATCAGGAGGCATAATATTTCTGAAACATATTTTGTTTGCTCTTTTTTGTGACAGCTATAAAGAATGACTGGGTTGAACTGACAGGAAGTGGTCTTACGTCTGACACACGGACAGGCCTCGGCTTGAGAGAGGGCGCTCTATACAGTGTACGCGTAGGTTCCATCAACAGAGCAGGATTCCTGGCTTCAGCGGAAACTAATGGCGTGATTATTGATACGTCGCCACCACTAGTAAGTACAAAGATTTGTTTACATTTCATATGATAACTTGTACAGTTTTGTAGGAACATCGAGTATTAACTCATCAGCGCCTGAGAAATAATGGACTCTTCTGTAAATCGATTACTTAGATCAGTCCAAATGTATCTTCAAGTTAAGTTAAGTTAAGAAAATGAGGCACAAGGCACCTGCCTGTGTGTAAAGTTGTAAACTCGGGAGCAAAATCTGAAAAATCAGATTTGGTTTTAAATCAAAAGAAAACTAAGACATCAAAAACAATATTCTCTTTAACTCATTCATCCCTAAAGACACATTTGGACTGGTCTAAGTCTTTGATTTACAGAAGAGTCCATTATTTCTCAGGGGTTGATGAGTTAAAGCTCTTAACCGTGTGAACAACCAAATGTGTGACACATTTCAAAATTGTAGGAACAATCATCTAGGAATTTGTATAAAATATATGTAAGAACAATAAGATAGAATTATTGTAATATCTGAATTTGTTCAACTTTAGCTAGTTGTTGCTTGCAGGAATATTAAGAAATTCATATCAAAAACATTAAAATTTTAAAACATTTCAGAAGTAAAAACAAACTATGTAAGCTTGATTTTCAGGTGGGAAATTGTTGCAGAAAAGAACACCAATACCATTTGAAGTATTTGTGAGTGTTGATATTTCATGATTTTAGCAAATAATATCACTCTTTCATCACTGATTTCATTCATTTGGTCAGGGCTGTATGTGTCGACTTTGGTGCCAGTCTATCCGATGTTTCCTGCCAGTCTATCCGATGTTTCCTGCCAGTCTATCCGATGTTTCCTGCCAGTCTTCCAACTTGAATGTGTTTATTGTTCCATACGTATATAACTTGTTTCTTAACAGTAGACCATTCGCGGTTGTCTGATGGTAGAGTGTTGGACTTGCAAGCGGAAGGTCAATTGGGTTTGATCCCTGCAGGTATCGGGTTATACCTGAGATTGTAAAAAAAAATGGTAGCAACTGTTTCCTTTGCCTGATACACTTGGTATACAAATAGAAAGTCACGGGTAGTCCTGTAAAAACTGAGGTCTCATATTATAGTAGGTCCAACACATAGAACAAATCTCACTGCATTGGTGTCACTGTCCTTAGCTCAGGTCAAAATTTGTGGCACTCCATCTAAAGCTGTTGTTAAAGAATTTAAGTGAGGTACATGTTTCTATTTTTAGCTACAATGGCTTCGAATAGGGGTAACAGGTGGTGCTAAAGAAGAGAAGATTGACGGCTACGTGTGGCAAGCTGACAAAGGTGGTATCCTGACGTCATGGTTTGCACTTGATCCGCAGTCTGGTATAACCGGATATGTGGTGGCTGTGGGCTCCACTCCTGGTTAGTATTAAAATTACCAGAAGTTAGAAAGCATGTCTAGAATTATATATAAGGAAAAACAATTAACATACATCACCATTTGTGCTGTTTTTATTGTCAAATTTTCTGCGGTTTAATTACTGGTGAAAAAGTTTACCATAGGTGCCAAAATTTTAAAACTCAGGTGCAAGTGTATCTAGTGGAAATTGACATTAATTTTAAACCCTGCTTCTATATCTATTTCTTGTAACTGACACTTTTTATATGTTCAGGTGGTACTGACATGATGGATTGGACACAGATTGGATCCACCAACAACCAGTATATCAGCGGTCTCTCCCTAAATGTGACTGACAGCACCACATCTACGCCTGTGTACTATGTGTCGCTGAAGGCGCAGAATGGTGCAGGACTGTTGAGCGGTGCCATGGTCTCCACACCTATATACGTGGTAGAGGAGGATAAGCCAGGTCAGTAATGTCTACATTTTGTCAGAAGTGATAGCAAAGTATATAACCATATGATCTGTTTCAGGTGAGACCAGCTTCTGTTTACGTTATATAAAGTAACCAAAATTAAGTAAATGAGTTGCATGAATTTCAAAAGTTGTTCTAAAAGAACTGGTAAAAAGTAGAAGAATGGTAGATAATATTACTTGCCAAAAGCAAATAACACACAATTTCATTGGTGAGTTCAAGAATATGGATATTAATGAGGTGGAATCGATAACATCAAGATTCCAGGGAAGTAACGATTGTTACTCAAAGGCAATGCAAATAGTGTGGGTCACACTAAGGATTCTTTTATTTCTTCAAAGATCATCTCTGAAGGTTATGTGGTGACCTTGACCTTTCAAGAATTATGAAAAATTATTTCCAGCCGTATTCAATCCGTATTCCAGGGAAGTAACCCAGGTTACTCAGTGACAGTGCAAATACCCTGGACCACACTAAGGATGCAGGTAATCTCTAAAGGTAATATGGTGACCTTGACTTTTTAGGAATTATAAACCATTATTTCCACACCTGTAAAATCAAGTTTCATCATGTGTTTGCAGGTATGGTGGTGGATGGTGCTAATGACATCAACAATGTGGTCCTGACTCAGTCAATTGATCTGGGTGACGATGTCGACTTCCAATTAGATGATACTACCGTCACAGTACAGTTTAGCGGGTTCGAGAGCAGTTTACATGGTGTCATGAGCTTTGAGATGGCGGTGGGTACCACCCCAGAGGATGAGGATGTCATGGCGTATACAGCGGCTAATATCATACATCATGAAGAGGATAATGTTGCTGGGACAGGTGTGTATATATCGATACATTTATACCTGCGATATTGCTAGCATGTTACCTCATGAAACAGATTTTTCTTGTGTGAAATTCTTCGTAAATTGTTCATAAAGGTATACAACGTCACCATATTGAAAGACAGGTAAGAAAGTTACCAATTTTCTTTACTCATTTATGCTGAAATTGTCTTTTGATTCTTAGCACATACTATGCTTAAAGTGATGTGGACAATTTGTAGATTTACAGTGTCATCTTTTTTAAATACAAGTTGGAGACCTGTCTCTGTCTTTGTCTTTCTTTGGTGTCTAAAGACAGCTTACCAATTGTCTTGCTTTATTTAAACTAATTTCGTATTTTTCAGGACTCACGAGCTCTGGCTACGCTCAAGTTGTTCTACCATTACAAGTCAACAAAACTTATTTCACAACAATCAGAGCCGTTACCAATGACGACAATGTCCTACAGTCCTCTTCTGATGGCTTTACTATTGACCAGAGTCCAGCAGCTGTTGTCATGGATAAGTATGTAGAGGTCACTTCTGGTCATTAGGATAATGGTGTATAAACATCCCTGTATATGTTTGAATATACATGTTTTAGACTTCCAATATCAAAATACAGTCAACTCTTGTTATAATGGCCAAGTTTGGATCCAGTAAAATTGCCGTTATATCAAATATGCTGTTACATCAAATTTCCATGCTTGGTTCCAAAATAATATTGCATGAACCTCTTTTGTTGCTTAACCCCTGTTAGAAGTTAAACTTCAATCTAATATAATTGCATGAATAATATAAAATGACTGCAACAAATAAAATTGTTTTTATTGTTATTTTCATTCTATCAACATAATAAATTATAGTAACAATTTTTTATTTTTGATGTTTTGCCGTTATAACAAGTCAATTTTACTGGCAAAATGCATGTTTGTTGCCAAAAATCACTGCTGGTGCCGGAAAACAAATATGCTGTTGTATCAATCAAATTAAAATGGATGTAAATTCCTTCCCATGAAATTTCTGCCATTAACCAAAAATTCTGTGGCCAAGCAAATCGTTTAGGATTACAAAATTATTTTACATATTTGATTGAACTTGGTTTCAACATTTAAAATACATTGTTGATTGCATCCCTTTTCTGAGGTTTTATTTTCTTTTCTTTTACGGGTCTCCATGATTGAGTAGTTCGAACATCACACTTCAAATCAGGATCTGTCATCTCTAAGACAGCATGGGTTCAAGCCCCTGGTGGAACTTGGGCTGACTTTGGCATAAAACAATATTTTTATATGTTTGTTTTCTGTTGTAACATTTTAGTATTTGCATAACTACAATCTTCTGTGTCACTACAATAATTTGAATATAAACATTCTGCTGCAAACCTTGTACAGTGAAACTTGTATATAATGACCTCCTTAGGGACACAAGAAAACCAGTTGTTATATGGAGGTGGTCTTTATATAGAGGTTGATTTGTACACAAATGGTACTATTGGGAACTGCAAAAAAACAGTTTTTGTGACCAGGTGGTCTTCATACACAGGTGGTCGCTAAAGCAAGTTTTACTGTATTTCCTTTCTTACTTTCTCAAAGGCTTGGTGATTATTCAAGTTCCGATGGCGATATTTCGGCTGGAACCAGTGTATATGAGGAAACGGAAGGATCTCTGACAGCCGTGTGGCATTATAACGACACAGAGTCCAATATCGTCAGTGCTTGGTATGCTGTCGGGACATATCCTCTCGGAGACGATATAGCAGAAAAGCGAAAAGTTGATATTTCCTCTACAGGCTCGAGCTATCTGCCACAAGCAACTGTCAATCCAAATATAGATGGTGAGTTGTGACTTCTTGTTTTACTGAGATGAGTATCACCATGGATATGTTAAGTTTTACAATATTTACGATATTTCTGTAATATTCATCGCTAATCATCTATGTAAGGACATTCATAAATAAAAAAATAACAAAATGGAGATGGAATAGAGTAATGATCAGGAATTGAGTGACACTAGGGAACAAATACGGGAACAAGTCGTCTTGACAATATTGTGGGATTATTTTCAAATCAAAGAAAGGAACGTACAGATAAATTGCGTTCTGCGTTTCAAGGTGTATATAAATACAATTTTTAAGACAAATATGTTAAAAAAAAAAAACAATGTGGAAAACAACAACAACGGCAAATGTTGCCAACCTGCTAACTCTATGCTACTAGTTGAGGTAATAGAAAATGCTTATTTTTAATTGTTAACTAACTGAAATTTAGTGTAGGTAGAACTTGTTCAAACATTTAAATATGGCAGAGTTATGATTTTCACATTCTTATGCTGTAGATCATTTAGATATACATAATGCACCAAATGGAACATTTTACAGGTAAACCCAACATCATCACTGTCTGGACAGAGAATTCTGTTGGACTTGTATCCATGGTAACCTCAGGTGGCATTGCATTTGATACAACAGAACCAGAAGCTGGGATAGTTTATTGTCCAGAGTATGCTCAGGTGATATAAATATTTAAAATTTCTTTTTCTCAAAGATAATTCAGCATTTATTATCAAACAGTATCATGGATTTTATCCCAGTAAAGCTGAAAGTCTTTTACACACCTACTTGACATGAGGCTTGACTCAAGGACACTTGAGTGATATATTGCAATCTGTTGCCATCCTTGGTCACACAGACATATATCATATATAAACTTTTAAATATTTCAAACTTTTACTAAAACTAATGACCCCTCCCTCAGGGGTTTTGTTGAATGTGGGTACTGGTGAAACCATTAAACCACCTTTTATCTCGTTTGATTTTGATTTGATTTAATGTAATTATAATTATATTTTACAGACAAGATTACCAATTGTGTGTACATGGACCGGCTTCGTGGACAAACAGTCACCCATCACCGAGTATCAGATCTCTATGGGAAGAGCTGAGGGCAGTTCAGATGCATTTTCAAATGCTTCTGTGTCTGGAAACATCCAGACATTTTCAATACCTGGTAATTTGAAATACAATATAAAAAACTAATACACAGACAATAAAGTGTGAACAAGTCTTGCCTTAAGAAATGTGACCTTTGGTATAATAGATGTTTGAACAAATTTTGTCTTGAGAAATGTGTCGTTTTATCTATTGTAGATGTCAATCGCATTTCATAGTAAATAATTCATAATTTTTCTCATAAAATATTTCTGTTAAAGAACATATCTTATCACCCAATATTCTAGTATTTTTCCATGTATTAGTCATGATATCCCAAGTGTCTTGATAGTGTGATGGTTAGGGCACTTGTCGCCTCACTCCATTGCCTGCATCCATGTTTGATCCTGGGATCAGACAGGGAAGTATGTGGAATGGCATGGCAGTCGTTCCTCTTAAATACATCAGTTTTCTCTTGGTTCTCCAGTTTCTTCATGAAAACTCTATATGTTATCTTTATAAATCTCCCACCGGTTCCCGTTCTTTGCACGTTGTGTCTGTATTTCCTTTTGCTTTGTCAGAGACATATCTTCCTCCTTTATTTTTTCCTTTTCCCTTTTACTAGGCTCCACATATCTAGTAGTAGTACAGGTATAATTTATCTTGAGTACAGGTATGATTTATCTTAAGTACAGGTATGATTTATCTTAACGTGCAGGTATGTTTGGGCCTTTTTTCTTTGTCCATGTATACATCTTGGTGATACGACTTAGTTGGGGGACTATTAATCCTACAAATTAGCTTTAAAATTCCTTGATCCACCTATTCTTTAAACAATTTTCAGCTCTTGGCAGCCAGTTAACCCATGGTGCCGACTACTATGTAACAGTAACGGCAGTGAATATGGTTGGATTGACTGTCAACGCATTCTCAGGTAAAATAATCCTGGACAACACGCCCCCTGTGATGGGAAAAGTTGCCGATTTACACTCTGTGTATAGAATCGATGTGACAAGTGATGAAAATACGGTGTTGATGAACAAAAAAGTGTGCTCCACAGACGAAGGTAAGAAATGTTATAGATAGTTGTGCCACGTTTCATCAAAATATGTTTCAAACTTTATAAGACCGCTCTCGGCTGTTGATCAATCAATCTGGAGTGGGAGGGGCCTTTAGATGTCCACGCTTGTTAAAAGTGCAATCCATCAATTATGCATAATAGTTATGAGTCTTTCATCAGATGTGACATGAATCCAAGGTTCTATGTCACAGTGGGCAGTGCATATTAAAGTTTTTTTTTTTTTTATATTGAAGTGTTTTATGCCACACTCAACAATTTGTTTTCAATTATATGGTGGCAGCCAGTTTTTAATGGTGGAAGAGAGAACCTGGTTACAATATATCCGGGAAGAGGGCACCGACCTTCCGCAGGTAAACTGGCAAAGTTTCTCACAAAAGTTTGCCAGTTTCAGGACCCTTTGATTTTTCAGTTTTATCCAATATTCGGTGTTTGTACTTTGTGTTATGAACATATTTACTGTTCAGGGAAAAATAACTTGTGGCATTAATATTGGCTATATTCATGGTGTTAATAAGTCCTTGAAATTAAGAAACGATGAATAAGTGTTTGATCAATTTATACACATGCGTAATTTGTTATTGCCGCATTTTCAGGACCTTATGTTATATTTTATCCTATACCCAATCTGAGAATGCAAAAAACTGTGATCTTGTCAGGGGAGATAAAAAACGTGAAAATTACAACACATGGAATTAATCCCAGAACAGTGGTGTTAACTCTTTGGTTTATATTTCTTGTTTTATCTGCAGAGTGTGACGCCTTGGATGCTGTTTGTACCGAATCACTGACCTCTTTGTCTGTTACCTGGCAACCATTTAGTGATCAGGAATCGGGCATTGTAGAGTAAGTACATCTTAAGATAGAATTTGATGAAAACTTCGATATTTCTCCTTAATCTGTCGGCACAGTGATAACTTTATAAAACAGTTTTAAAACTTTGATATGGAACCCATAAAGTGTATGTGTGCTTGCATATATTAAATATATGCATGCTCTCGGATTTAAATGAATAAATCTAATTCATCAAATGTTTGATGTACTCAAAACTTACCCTGCGAAACCTCAAGTTCAAATTTTCCCATATTCTATCCACCCTTAGGAACTTGGGCCAGGAAACCTGAAATTGATAATTTGAAATGTTGGTCTTATACATTTGATTTCTGTACAGATACCAGATAGCCGTCGGAAGAACACCAGGTGGAGGCCAGATCAAGCAGTTCTCTACGATACCACTAAGCAGCAAGTTTTACACTATCGGTGGTCTAAATCTGGCTAGTGAGCGAGTGGTAAGTGTTCCTGTTTCATTATTTACCCGTAAGTTGGTAATAATAGATAAGTTTTCCAATATCTTATCACTTACCATTACTCTGACCAGTGAAACAGTGGTAAGTGTTCTTGTTTCTCATTGCTTACCAGTCATCTGGCCATTGTTCCACCGTCACGTGGTTTACCAGTAATCTAAAAATCCAGTCCTGGTGTCTCATTATTCATCTACTCACTGTTAACTTTGGCCGGTGAATCAGTGGTAAGTTTTCTTGTTTCTCATTATTTACCAGTAATCTGGCCAATGTTCCTCTCACACATTGTTTGTTTTCAAGCTTGGTACAGCATATCACGATAAGTCTTGTATTTACAGCTGTATGTGTCAGTTAAAGGAATCAACGGTGCTGGCATGAGCAGTGTTGCTACCACCAACGGGGTATACATGTCCTTCCTCAGTCAGGGAATTCAACCTCAAAACTTTGGTGGTGTGATGGATTTGGTTGAAGGCCAGGATATTGACACGTAAGTATACACTTACCAGTACCAGACCACACCTCATCTTTGTACTTGTTTCCACCCCCTCTCAGTACCAGACCCCACTACCTTTTGGTACTTGTTTCCACTCCCTCTCAGTACCATACCCCACCTCATTTTGGTACTTGTTCCCACTCCCTCTCGGCACCATACCCCACCTCATTTGTACTTGTTTCCACCCCCTCTCAGTACCAGACCCCACCTCATCCCCAACTCCTGTTGGTAATTGCTCCTGCTCGCTCTCAATACACATTCTCAATTGTACTGCTAATAGTTCCCACCTCCTCTTGGTAATTGCTTCCGCCCCCTCTTAGTAGCTGATCCCACAGCCTCTTGGTACATACATCCACCCTCTCTCAGTATTACTGGTTCCCACCTCCTCTTGGTAATTGCGCCCACTCCCTCTCAGCTTCCTCCATTTGCAAACTGATAATCGATCATGCTTTTAATCAGAATGCTTGTCACTAATAAACACTCATACATAAGTTGTATAAATATCTTTTTGAACTCCGCAGTGACGTAACAGTAAGTACCAACACAATCAGTGCTGGATGGGATGTGTCTGCTGACCCTTGCCCTGTCGTCAAATACGAGTGGTCAATAAAACGACTGGACGGTCATGTCTACATGGACTTTGCAAATATGAACAGTAAGTGTCAATATATAGTTCATCAGTGTCAATATACATCCTAAAGAATCTACATTTGTAAACTTAAATTTCTTACAGTTAGTTTGCGATTGATGTTTATTTCTGTATCAGGGTTTCCCTTGGGTTTAATTTTTGTGAGTCCCTAAGACTCACAAGATAAAGATTTCTGAGTCCCAAGAAAAGGGACAAAAATATCATTAAATGAAAAAAAATGATAGATGTTAAAATTATATCCAGTTAATGAAAAGAACATGATTGATGTCTGTCTGTCTGTCAGTACTGTGTATGTATTGTTCTGGTATAATTTTATATATGAAGTTACACATGTCTGTCTATCTGTCTGTCAGTCTGTGTGTATGTAGTTGTAGGTGTGTGTACTAATTATATTCTGGTATATATAGCTTACACATGTCTGTCTATCTGTCTGTCTGTCTGTCAGTCTGTGTGTATGTAGTTGTCGGTGTGTGTACTAATTTTATTCTGGTATATAAAGCGTACACATACGTGTGTCTCTGTCTGTCAGTCTGTGTGTATGTAGTTGTCGATGTGTGTACTAATTATATTCTGGTATATATAGCTTACACATATGTGTCTGTCTGTCTTTCTCTCTGTCTGTCAGTCTGTGTGTATGCAGTTGTAGGTGTGTGTACTAATTATATTCTGATACTTGCCTCGTCTCTATTTTTGTATATTCAGACATGTGTCATATGCCTTTTCACCTTTTCCAGCGAGAACTCAAGGAAGCATTGATGACCTTGTAATGTCTAATGGTCAAACAATATACAATGTGGTCAGAGTAACCAATGCTTTGGGCTACCAGTACACAATTAGGTCCGATGGCATCACTGTAAAATCTAATCCACTATTGCCAGGCCTAGTCTTTGACGGAGATATCAATGGTTACGATCTAACTCTACAGCCTAGTCGGAAACAGGTGTCGGCAAACTGGCTTGGCTTTGGCTTACCTGCGACTGCCATTGTACAGATAGATGCAGAATCAGGTGAGAGATTTGTGTTTTTATATCCTTAAATATAGAATATAATACAGATATAAAATATGGAAAATAATGTAAATATAAAAATAATGTATATTGAAAAAATAATAAAATAATAATAAATATTTTTAAAAATTACTTTTATTTCAAATGTTCAAGATGGTCTTTCACATAATTTCATAAGATTTCATTTCTTTGTTTGCTGGTATGTTTTTTCATAAATATTTATATTAACCTGGGAGAGCTGGCCTGGCTCAGTCGGTAGCGCGCTCGTCTCTTGATTGTGAGGTCGTGAGTTCAAGTCCAGCCGGTGCCAGGTTGGTTTCCTGTCCTTCGGATGAGACAGTAAAACTCGAGGTCCTGTGTCACAGTAGGTGTCGGCACGTTAAAAAACCCTCACTGCTCAATGGCAGTAAGTGCCGAGCATAAGCCAAAATTTGAAGTCCTTCACCGGCATTTGGTGACATCTCCATATAAGTGAAAGATTCTATTAACCTAGGAGATATTGTTCATTGCCTTTTTTTTTAAAAAAAAGAAAAATTTGCATCCAGGGGTGCATTGGTTTATGTTAATTTTTTTTTTTTTTTAAGTATTAACCTTTATTTGGTATAGAGTATTAAGAAGTTTTCAGAATCATTCTGTTCCCAAGAGCTAGTGAAATACTGTGCCACACAAGAGCTGTATTCTACATAAAAGAAATAAAGTCCCATAACTCTGGCAAATTTTGTGAATATTGATCAGTAATATCTAGAATGAGTTTGATACTGACCAATATTGGCAATATTTCCCAGAGTTACGGGACTTTGTTTCTTTTTATGAATGATTAAGCTCTTTGGACATGTTGGAGCAGTGTTTCTCAAACACATTTTAATACAGTAAAACCTGCTATAGCAGCCACTTCTAAATAAGGATTACCTGTTTATAAAGGCTAGTTTTTTCAAGTCCACATACTGCATGACTGCATACTTCAACTAAGTTGAACCTGTGTATAAGGGTCACCTGCACATAAAGTTCAGTATTTTCTGGTCCCTTGGGTGGCCCTATATACAGGTTTCACTGTATTATATTTCTTTGTGTTATCTTTCAGGTGAACCTGGCATTAAAATCGATGAGAGTCAGGTGGAGGTCCAAGACAGTAGTCAGCAAATCTCGTACTACATGGTTGCCCTGGGAACAGACAGACGATACAACAACACCAGAAATGATGTCTACCCTTTCATCAATGTGGGACTCAACACGAGTGTCACATTTTACAATTTAAACTTGACTGCGGGTGATCCCATCTACTACTTTACTGTGATAGCCTACAGTCGTTCTTTCTCCACAGCCATGGTGACATCCAATGGCTTCCATGTTGGGTTTGATGGCGGTGTTACAGGTAAATACCACTCATTTTTATCCCCCCCACCCAAAAGGGTTAGGTGGGAGCATATTTTTGTTTTGTTTTTGGTCTATCTACTTTTTGGGGTATTTTTTCTGTTGGAACATCGTAGTTTCTGTCAAATAACTCTGGTTCCTTTGCTCAAATTTGACATTATCTATTTATAGATGTTTGTACTATAATGTCAACAGACTGCTGTATTTGGCAATGTATAATGCTATAAATGTGACATTTTTAGCAGCTGATATCATGGCATCACCACAGAGCTCTAAGATGTTATAATAATGACATCTTTTTTACAGCTGGAATTATAATGTCATCTACCATTGGTTTCTTACAATAGTATAACAATGAGCTTTTCATAACTGGTCTTATAATGTCACAGTAGTGTTAAGTGATTGGTGGTATAATTATGACATTATCTACAGTTGGTATCAGAAACCAGATAACACCATTAGATGTAGGAGTACAATGGAATAATTATGACATTATATAATTACAACTGACATTATAACACCACCATACTGAGAAGTACAATGGTAAAGTTATGACATCCATTTACAGCTGACATTATAACACCACTGGACTGAGGAGTACATTGGTATGACATTATTCTTTTACAGCTGACATTATAACCACTACACTTAGGAATGTAAGTGGTGTTTTTGACTTTATATGTTTAAAGCTGGCATTATAATGCCACCATGACATTATCTCTTTGTAGCTGGAACCATAACATCACCAGGCAGCTGCATCAGTAGTTTGACATCAGTAAATGTTCAGTATGCCGATTTTGTGACCAATCTAGAAATGTTTATCTACTATGTTGCTGTATCCAATACAACCCAACCCAAGACTTACAGCTGTGAAGTATTTGTATGTATAATGTCAACCTTTAATATACTATATCAGTCCTCATGTACTTCCATCTACCTCATTATAGCATTCAGCTAATAACATCTACTCCTCCTCTCTATATCCTTGTGTGCTTTATCAGCTGTATAACAAGTGTATATAGTATGTATATATAATGTCAACCTCTACTAATAACTATCCTCTATCTACTCCTACCTCATCATTCAGCTTATAACATCTACTCCCCCTCTCTACGTCCTTGTGTGCTTTATCAGCTGTATAACAAGTGTATATAGTATGTAGATATAATGTCAACCTCTACTATAGCATGTAGCCTATCCTCTATCTACCTGACCTACCTCATTATAGCATTCAGCTTATAACATCTACTCCCCCTCTCTATGTCCTTGTGTGCTTTACCAACTGTATAACAAGTGTATATAGTATGTATATATAATGTCAACCTCTACTATAGCATGTATCCTCTATCTACCTGACCTACCTCATTACAGCATTCAACTGATAACATCTACTGCCTACTCTATATGTTCATGTACTTTATCTGCCACATAACAACCATATCTTGTATGTATGTATAATGTCAACCTCTACACTGCTGTAATATAGCATGTATCCTCTATCTACCTAACCTGCCTCATTACAGCATTCAACTTATAACATCTACTGCTACTCTATAATCCTTGTGTTCTTTATCTACCACATAACACCCGTATATTGTATGTATGTATAATGTATGCTTACTTTAGTGTATTCTATCTACCTAACCTGCCTCATTACAGCATTCAACTTATAACATCTACTGCTACTCTATAATCCTTGTGTTCTTTATCTACTGCATAACAACTGTATCTTGTATGTATGTATAATGTCAACCTCTACACTGCTCTACTATAGCATGTATCCTCTATCTACATGACCTACCTCATTACAGCATTCAACTTATAACATCTACTGCTACTCTATATCTTCGTGTACTTCTGATGATATGGATAGAAATATTTGTGTGGTTTTGTGTTTATATTCCATGATCTTCAATCTACCTCATAACAGATCTATTTATAGTATTTTAATATATATATATCGTATATATATATATATATATTTATATATATATATATATATTGCCTGTTTACTCAAATTAGCACTCTTTCTATTTTGGTGCTTCACATCATTTTCTATTTGCTAACTCAAACAATCCTTAAATATATGAACGAAAAGTCAAGTCATCAGTGTTACATCCTTTGTGATTGTAACAGATCTATGTCCGTGTCATTGTCTCTTTTATTAAACAAGTTTTATGAATGAGAATAAAATGTTTGCCATCAATGCTACACCCTCGTGTTTGTATCAACACTATACCAATCTCTACCGCATTACTTGTTTACAGAAGTTAAGACGGTCATTTTACAAATTGGGTCAAGGTATTGAGAATTGCTGATTGTAAGTTCAGGAATTAAAGGGGCATAAGCTGTTGGTTTTTTTTTTTTTTTTTTTTTTTTTTTTTTTTTTTTTTTTTTTTTAATTTTCGCTTTTGTCTTTTACTACTTACATTTACATACAGTAACAAAAATAGAGATATACACAGGCATAAAAATTCATAAATTCCTACATTTTGTGAAAATTGCATGAGAAACCATGGTTTGGAACTTTTTTTATTGCGATTGATTAACTCAACCTTACTTTTTGTATATGAATACCACACTGGTCCTAACCTTGTTTTCACAAAATATATAAGAATATAAGATATTTTATGCCTGTGTATAGCTCTTATTTGTTACTGTACATCAAATACAAGTACTAAAGGTAGAAAAAATGGAAATATTTTTTTCTTTTTGGTCAACACAGCTAATGCCCCTTTAAAAGAAAAAGATAAAAAAATATAATTATAGCACAGTGCTGCTGATTTATGATTGGTCAAATACCTGATGACCTTTAATTGCTCTAAAATTTAAATACACTAAAATATTTGCACATACAGTGTATGGCTGAGTTAAGAGCTCTTTGGAATTTTGAATGACGCTATTGACTGTAAACAGTTTTGAAGATCAGAATCTATTTTAAGTTTCCCATTATGTAATTGACGAAAAAAAGGCTCAGGGTGACCTATTACGATCCTCTTTTGTCTGTCGTTGTTTGTCGTCCGTTGTTAGCATTTACACATTTTCGACTTCTCAAGAACCCGTAGACCAATTTTAACCAAACTTGGCATGTATCATCTCCATATGAAGCTACATAAAGTTTGCAAATGAAACCCTAATGCTTAATGAAATTCCATTACTAGTGTACCTAAGATGCTTAAAATAGTATTATACACATAATTGAAAGGACTAATTGAACATAAATCATTATTTTTCAGTTAAATACTTTGTTCCGGTTAATTGCATATTCCTGTTATTTGCATAATTTTCTACAACATTTTGGCTATGCAATTAAGAGGAATTGACTGTATCTCCAAAAGTATTAAAGCTAGAATAAAAATGTTACCTTAAAATGAGCGGCTTGCAAAAATCTACCAAAAGTTTATTTTGGTTGAAATTGTCAAGTTGACCCTTATGTGAGTTATATCCCCCTTTTTTGTTGATTTTTTCTTGTTTTTGGGTGTTTTTTGATATTATTTTGAAAAGTATAATAGCTAGAGTAAAAGTGGAAGAAGCAAAAATGTTCAGCATGTAAAGATCTACAAAAAAGTAAATATGCCCTAAATTATTGGATCACCCCCTTATGAGAGTTATTTCCCCTTTTAAGTAAATTTTTCATTTTTTAGATGTTTTTTGACATTATGTGGAAAAGTATAATAGCTAGTGTAAAAGTGAAACAAGCAAAAATGTTCAGAACACAAAGATCTACAAAACGGTCAATATGGCCAAAATTGTCAGGTCACGCCTTATGAGAGTTATTTCCCCTTTTATGTGGGTTTTCATGTTTTTGGATGTTTTTTGACATTATCTTGAAAAGTATTATATCTAAAGTAAAAATGAAAGAAGCAAAAATGTTTAGCATGCAATGATCTGGAAAACATCAATAGGACTGAAATTGTAAGGTCACTCCTTATGGGAATTATTTTCATGTTTAAGTGGATTTTTTATGTTTTTGGATGTTTTTGACATTATCTTGAAAATTATTATAGCTAGAGTAAAAATGAAAGAAGTAAAAATGTTTAGCATGCAATGATCTGCAAAAACGTCAATAGGACTGAAATTGTCAGGTCACCCCTTATGGGAATTATTACCCCTTTTAAGTGGGTTTTTCATTCTTTTGGATGTTTTTTGACATTATCTTGAACTGTATAATAGCTACAGTAAAAGTGAAAGAAGCAAAAATGTTCGGCATGCAAAGATCTACAAAAAGGTCAATAGGGCTGAAATTGTCAGGTCACCCCTTATGGGAGTTATTTCCCCTTTTTTGTGGATTTTTCATGTTTTTGGATGTTTTTTTATCATTATCTTGAAATGTATAATAGCTAGAGTAAAAGTGAAGGAAACAAAAATGTTCAGCATGCAAAGATCTACAAAAAGTCAACAGGGCAGTTATTGCCATGTTAGTGCTGATGGGAGCTAATTATGTGTTCTGCTCAGGTGACCGTCAAGGCCTATTGGGCCTCTTGTTAATGTATACATATTATTTGCCAGCATTGAAATTTGTTGGTTTGACCGGTGGCGTATGTGCTTCACAAACAAATCTTGTTTTAAATCTTAAATGAATTTCTGTATTTTAGATTGATGAGGATGAAATGCCCGTCAGTGATAGAGAGTTAATATTCAATGTAAAGGACATCCAAAACCGGGGCACCAGTACTATTGCAGAGTTGACCAACCTCAATATGCAGACGGGCAATTCCTACTATGTCTGGGTGATAGGTAAGTTTATCTCATAATACCCTTGACCTCATGGATTGTAAAGGTCAAGGTCCCACATTGGAAGAAGGTTATTGGTTGGTTCTCATGAAGATGGTATTATTACATGTAGTAGATGTTATTAAAACAGTACACAATAGAATCCCCCTATGTCTCTATTCCCGAGTTTGTTGTTTTGATCTTTATTTGATAATGGGTCTCATTTTATGTCAAATTATGTTTGAGCTGACTAATTTAGACCAGTCCAACATTGACTTCCAGTGACTATTTTGACAAGACAAGTTTGACTATTTTTGGCTAGTGTTTAATTGCTGATATTGAAATCAGATTGTGGTTAAAATTTCGTTGAAATAGCAAACCTATATGTTAATTCATCAACCCCTGAAAAACAATGGACTCTTCTGTAAATCTGTGACTTAGACCAGTCCAAATGTGTCTCTAGGGGTGAATGTGTTGTGTTTCTAGGGGTGAATGTGTTAAAGAACCTATTACTATAACTAGGAGTAATTATGTGAAATTTCGTCATGATTTAAATTTCATTGATGAATGAAAACAGCAAAATAAACAAAATTAAGTCTACAACTAAATTTTCAGATTCTGCAGTGTATGTATGTATATGTGTGTGTGTGTGTGTGTGTGTGTGTGTGTGTGTGTGTGTGTGTGTGTGTGTAGTGGAATTTCATTATCTCAAAATTCACGGGACCACCCCATTTACTTCAAGATATCTGGAATTCGAGACAACAAAAATTTATGTGTTTACCTGCGAAACATGGGATGATCATTTTCTGTTAATGAGCCAAGGTAAAATTGTAATTAATAACTGCTTAAAAACAATTTGAATCACAGCCCTGTGTAGGTCTATAGTGTTGTCCAATTAGAATAGAAAATATGTGAATTCAACATTTTTTACAATTACAAAATGTAAACAGCTTCAATCACAGAGGGTAATTTCGGGCAATTCTGTAATATTTGATAATTTGGACCCGAAAAATACCATGACATAAGGGAAATTTTGAGATAAAAATTTGATTTATCCAGAATAAATATAGTATAGATATATAGTAAAATGATCGGGAACAGCCATTTAAGATATAGACATAACCAGAATTTCGACTCATCTGATTTTGACATTACGAGATTCCACTATTTATATATATATACATGTATGTGTATGTATATATATATATACACATATGAGTCATCAAAATGATTGTAAATGGTAACACCTGATTTGTAATTATGATGATTTTAAGTGTAATAATTTTTTATAAAATTTCAGCCATAACTAATAATGAACAATATTAAAATTTTAAAATCTCTGAACAGCATTGCTTGGAATTATTTGTCTTGATATGTTTTATCAATCTTTAACAACGGGTAGTCTTTGACAATGGGTAATCATTAACAATGGGTAATCATTAACAATGGGTAATCTTTGACAATGGGTAATCTTTAACGATGGGTAATCATTAACAATGGGTAATCATTAATAATGGGTAATCATTAACAATGGGTAATCATTAACAATGGGTAATCATTAACAATTAACAATTGTTAATAATTAACAATGGGTAATCTTTAACAATGGGTAATCATTAACAATGGGTAATCATTAACAATGGGTAATCATTAACAATGGGTAATCTTTAACAATGGGTAAATGTTACTGACTGTCATACAAATTTGGAGATTACTTTTTTTAGGGGTAGACCAGGCTGGTGAGTGTGACATGGCCTACAAAGAATTCCTGGTAGATATCACTCCACCTGTAATGGGTAGAATAAAAGCAGGGCCATTTTATGATATGGTGAGTTACTTAATGTATTGAAATTTGCTGGATTCTGAGACCTATGTGTTGGCGACGTCGCTCTGTATGCATCAGCAATTTGGTTTGGCTCTCTTTTGAGAAAACTGTTTAAAGTATCACATCGTAACTTCACAAGATGATAAAGAAATATGACTCCAGTTGACTATGACCTTCATTTTTATTTTTATCTTGACCACTTTTGTCCTTGAAATTCACATTCCAGATGTATTTTTTATTATACAGTGGTTTTAAAGGGGCACTAGCTGTGTTTATCAAATAAAATTATTTTGATTTTTTTCTACTTTTACTACTTGTACTTGATGTACAGTAACAAATAAGAGCTATACACAAGCATAAAATTTTTTATATTGCTATATATTTTGTGAAAATAAGGTCAGGTCCAGTGTGGTAGTCACATACATATACAAATAGTAAGGTTGAGTTAATCAATTGCAAGTGAAAAAGTGCCATACTGGGTTTCTCAAGCAATATTTACAAAATGTATCAGAATTTAAGAATTTTTATGCCTAAATATATCTCTTTTTTGTTTTTATATGTCAATCTTAGCAGTAAAAAAAAAAAAGCACAGAATTTTAAAAAAAAACACAGCTAATGTCCCTTTAAAATTAAATTTGGCTGTACCACCTTCAGGCAATACAGTCTTTGTCATAACAAGGCTCTTGGATTTTCTCTGGGTAATTTGGTTTCCTCCCACAGGAAGCATTCCCCTAATGCAGACATCAAAGGCAATGAGAAACAGTTTATATAAGTTGATTTAACTCGTTTGTTAATTATTGTAAAATAAATAGATTAGATTCCTTACGGAGGTATATGAACATAAATGGTTAAAATGATATGTTCAGGATCGATGTTCTGTTCTGCCTATAGAACCATCATTTGTGGCCCAGAAAAGCTGTAAAAATCTTGTCTGTATTTCAGAAATTATCATTTACCCTTGACAATCAAAGTATAAGTGTGGACTGGACGGATTTTGAGGATCCGGAGTCGGGCATAGAATCCTATGCTGTACAACTATGGAGGAATACTTCCTGCTCGTCTGGTTCTCCCGTCCTTGTTCAAGACTGGATCAGTCTTACTGAGAACTACACAGGGTACATGTTTGTGGAACAGAACCTTCAGGTATGTAAATTTATGGCTTGCTTACCATGGTTACTTAAGTAAAATGAAAGCTAAAATTAATATGCAGTAAAACCTGTCTTGAGAGACCAGCCCATCTGCCGCTGAAATGTGGTCTCTGTCGATAGGTGGTCTCTCAAGAGAGGTTTTATTTAAAGGATTATTGAACCAAATGGTTTTCAGATTTTGGTCTTTCACAAGAGTGGTATTTCCAGATTGTAATATTAAGTATGTTAAAAACAAACAAAAATGTATATTTTACATAATTTGAAAATTGTTAAAGATATTTGGAAATAGATTGAATTAATTATAATTCTTTATTGATAATTATCTTCCATGTGAAAATTTATATATGGATTGTTTCTATGACAACAGGTAGATCTGCCATACTTCGTAAAACTCCGGGTAACAAACTGTGCAGGACTGTCCGTGGAGCTGGACTCTCCCCCCGTAGTGCTGGACATGACCGTACCCATTGCTGGGGAAGTGAAGGATGGAACAGACTTCATCAATGACAAACTCTGGTTCAGCAGTGGAACAGAAGTGTCAGGTAACATCCCCATCCACGTATACTGGACTCTTCTATTTGTTTTGACTGGTTTCATATTTTCTATTGGTATAAAATGTCAAAAAATAGAATTCATCAAATACAGTTTATTTACAATCAATATAATGAGTTTGTAGGAGCTTGTGTGGGGGATTGGTTACAGCATCACGCTTTTATCCACGAAGTCTCCCACTTCTGGTGGTGAAGGTTTAAATTGAGCTGGAACCGAAAATGAATTTTGTGAGAAAGTTCGCCAGTTTACTTGCAGAAGGCTGGTGATCTATTTCTGAGTAACTGGGTTCTCTCCTCCACCATTAAAAACTGCTCGCCACCATAATTACTGAAAGAATTGTTGTCTGTGGCATAAAACACAATTCAAAATTAAATCTGAGATTGTGTGGACTGTACCAACTTGAAAATATATAAGAATCACAAATAAGATTAAGACGAAGAGTATCTGATGAGAAATTGATTGAAGAAATGAACATTTGGAAAAGTTTGAAAGAAAGGGTATCAAAACACCAAACTTTGACCTTGTTTTGCCCCTGAGGTCAAAGGTAGGTGCCATATTGTTTCTGGTTTATCTGTTCGCAACTTTCATTTCTTTCCTCAAATTTTAAATTTGGTAGGTCGCTTTAACTCGTTCGCCCCTAAAGACACATTTGGACTGGTCTAAGTCATTGATTTACAGAAGAGTCCATTGTTTTTCAGGGGTTGATGAGTTAAGGTCTAGGATGGTTTTTATCATGGCCAACATCAATCTAATTAAAAACCGATTTCTCATTGCTCCCATTTTCTGACATGTCTCCCAGAGGATCTAATTATGAAACCAGCTAATGGGTCACATAATGGACCTGATAGTTGCGTCGTGTTTGACCAATGAAAATGCAGCTTTGGTGCATTCTGTGTCGTTATTTATGATATTTACTTCCTTTTATCATTTGATAAACTTTCAAGATCATGTAAGTTGTATTTTCATTGGTCGAATGGAACACACCCACAAGAGATCATTCCATGTGACCCTAATTTCTGTGGAAATGCTGGGTAAAATCGGAGAATTTTGTATGTCCCAGCGTTTCTGTTCATGGCCTCTTTGAGATGATATGAAACTTATCTTCAAATTTTATGTAAGTTCTTACCTGGGCACAGGCATAAAAATCCATTTCAACACCAAATATTTCATGTTCCAATTATTTTAACATATCTACTGTAACATCCAACTGAAAAAAGTATTTTTCCTACATTGTATATTAATCCTGAAGCTGTTTAAAAATCCTCTCAGCATTTTCAATATTTTTTTGTCTGCCTTACTGTTTTGAAATATCACACAAAATTCTCCAACTTACCCAGTGTTTCCATAGCTGGTGTTGATCGGGCCAGCATTTTGACAATATTTGCTGGAGTTACTGGACTTAAAAATCTTCATGAATGATTTAGCTTTCAAGGCCATAGAATATCTCAAACAAATCTTGTTGCTTTTAGGTTCATTTCTACATTTGACATATTCTACTGGTGATCCTTGTCCTAATCGGAAGATCAGTATGATAAATGGCGGCTGGAAAACGTTGACCAAGTTTGGATTTCTGGATCCTGATGGAATATTCTGGAAGATTCAACATGAGGATAAATATGTTATTCCATCTTCCACTGAAGACAAACTGAAACTGAAATTAGTTGTGACAAAAGATAGCACCAATAAAGACATAATGGGAGCTGGCGCCATCTACAGGCCAGCGGAGATTTTCAACGGGGGTACTTATAAGGTATGATAATGATTTAAACAGATAAATGCATGTACATATACATACACATATATACTCGAACACACACACACAATATGGAAACATACAAACACTCGGAAACATATACACACAAACCACACACAAATCCACACATATAATATATATGGAATCAACTAATTGAACGTTCACGCTCACATACAGCTGGTTTCATCATATGTCTTCCCAGCCTTGGGTCATATCTAAGACTTTTGAAAATTTTAGGGACTGTTCCTTTGGCAAATGCTTGGCTGTGACATGAAGTTTAACAATATGCGTCTTTTGGATTAAACTTAAAATGGCGGTCATAAGTCATTGAAGACATGGCAGTTTGGTCCGTAGCAAAATTATGACACTTCAAACTGTTGTGTATAATATGTCACCATGTTGGTGAAAATTTCTTGACGAGACTTAACTACAATAAAACAAACGAAAAACATTGTAAATGATAAGATCACATTCAGTTTATATTTATGAAACAATTTGTATGTTTATTTTTCCAGGGGTTTTGGTTTTAATTTGCATAGGAGTTATGCAGTAGAACCTGTCTTGAGAGACCACTGTCATGAAAGACCACCTCTCTTTTTAAACCACATTCTGAAAATCATTCAGTTAAATGTCTCTGTAAATAAAACTTCCTTGGAAAGACCAACTGTCTTTAGAGACCACATTTAAGTGGCAGAAATGGTCTAAGACAGAGGTTCCACTGCACCAATAATAATATGTTCAAACAATAAATATGATATGAATAATAAGACATAGGTAAAACCTATGGAGAGGGTGAAAGCATTCATCCGCAGTTTTACATATTTAGTGTTTTTTATCACGTAAATGTCCCCGGTCATTCACTCATTCATTGTTTTAAATAAAATATTTAGTGGCTGACTGTTTCATTGTTGTTAAAACATCCATGTGTCATTTATTAGTCATGAAATAAATGCAACATTATGTTCTTATTCTATATATTTTACTTTATTATTATGAATCATTTCGTGCAGTTCACATTGCCCAAATAATGGGTGTGCTTCGTGATCGGGTTCAATGTACAATTACCCTAGTCGCTGTCTGCAAAACCTTTGCTTATTTACCTCGTTTCCAATGCCTTTTTAAGTAATGTCTTTGCAATTACGACATTTTGTTTATGCCTCTTGGAAATTCCTGATGCGAGCAGAATTTTTACCATTAAAATTTGTAGTACGGGTCTGCGGATGTAGTAGGAATAAAATGTGAGGTTCTCTACATATATGAACTGGGCTTCTCCCTCTATAAAAATGATGAAAATTTATGTGATAAGGAAGAACTAAGTATTGCATTCTGTATATGATATTATCGTTTCCATAGTTACATATGAAAATCGCTGATCAAGGTGGACAAGCTGTGACGGAAGTGCTATTTTGGGATTCGTCTGAAGGTGGCATCGCGACATACAAACATGAATCAGTGCAAGATGAGGAGTTCTGTGTGTGCTGTAAAGTCAACCCAATACCGGAGGTAACATTTTGATCAACTTTTACATGTAGATCCATTCTTGCATCTGGCTCGCAAATAAACAAATTATTTGCTGATATGTTTAAAGTTTTTCTTTTCTCAACTTTATTTCAGAATCTTAGTTTTGGTATGTTGATATCTTTTTCGGATTTTTTTATTAACCTTTTCAACCCTACAGACCATAATGGACTAGTCTAAAATTATCAGAAAAGGGAATACCACTCAAATATTCAGGGGTTGAAAGGGTTAATTGTTTGTCATTTATTCAATCAAAATTTACATCGTATTAAGAGTGTTAAAAACTACACATAGACAATGTATGTAGTAATTCATTTCTTGCTCTTCATTGATTCTGAAGCTTGAAAAAATAATCCTGAATTTAATTCATTATGTAATGCAAATCTCAAAATGTCCACCAAATATGGGTGAATTCGGTCGGTATATATTTTTAAATTTAATTTTTTTCTTTTAAATTACCATATTTTTAGATATCTCAAAACTAGTGCAGTGCCTAACACTGGACTGTCAATTGAGCAATATTGCCTTTGTTAATTCTTCCATCTTTTTTTTTTTAAATCTGAATTGATTTTTAATGGTTGTAAATCTAAGCCTGAGTTGTAGCTAGTTTGCACATTTTATGTGTATATATGTGTGTATATATATATGAAGATTAATGAGTTTGGACAGATTGTATGTTTAACCTGGGACCCCGATATTTGGAACATTTTGTCAAGTCCTGATTTAATTGTTATATAAATATGCCTTCAGACTTGTAATAGTGGTGCGTGTAACTGTACCAGCTACTTACTAAACAAGGGATACTTCCTGAACGAAACCTTCCCCACGACAACCAAAGCACCAACAACGTCTGTCGCAGAGGAACCACCGTATGACCTGGAAGATGATCAGGGCACAAGTGTATTAGATAAAGGAAGTGGGAACAAGCACACTGCTCAGAACTCTTGTGGTGTGCAGATCCACTCAGGTATGAACAAAAAGGGAACCACATCATGGGTTTGACCACCTGGGGTGGCTCAATTGGTATGGGTGTTTGCCACTCAGTTAGTAGGTTGTAGGTTTGTTTCCCAGTATCTATTCAAACCTAAGATAGCAATAATTATTTCTTTATCAAGTAAACGGCACATTTCTCCCAGATAAGACTGTAAATGTAGGTCCCTTGTTCAGGCAATCATTAGAAATTGAAGAACTGTCGTGCCATTGACAAAAATCTTTGCGGTTGATTAATATTTGTGGCACTTCACCGATATCTGATGAAATCACTGGTGCCACATTTACCAGTATTATATGGCCTTGACCTCTTCAGACTGTTCTGTACCAGACAACTAGATGTGTTGAGACATTTTTAAATCAAGTCATTTCATGATCCACCCCTGACAGTCGTATTTGGTATGTCATTTTCCAGACAACTACTGTCTGCACGACTCGCTTCAGAAATTGGAAAATCCTAGATATTTCGAAGGCAACAAAATTAAAGTAAATAAACCGTGAAGATAACGAAAGAAGTTAAATTATATAAAACTCATGTTAAAAAAGAATGACAGAATGTTTTAAACATGAAGCATGAGTGATGAATAAATAATGATAAAAGAATTGTCATCCGGAACTCCCCTCTTTAACTTGTTGACATGTTCAGTCCTTAATATGGCACCGACACTGCCATGTGAATTTAGCATGGGAAATTGATGATCAAAATTTATTTCTGGGAATATTGGATGTTTGGTATTAAAAATTGAGGATAAAGTGCAATATTTTATTATTATAAACCTTCCTAACTGGGAAAAAGTGTAACTTATATCATAGATGATGTAATAAAAGAACTGTGGACGATTTTCGAAGTGAGCCGCAGGGACAGTAGATGTATTATCACATTTAAAGTCAAAACTGCATTTTTATAACTGACAACTAGATTCATTGTAATAATTCAGATCAGACAGTTGTAGGTATCTTATTACAGAGCTGTGCCGTAACATTATTTAATATGATTTCATTATGTTCATTTCTTCTTTGTTTAGCTAACCCAACTACTGGGGCATTGGCTTATGTTGTCTCCTGGTGCCGTTTCTTCAATAATTCACGTCGGATGTTGAAAGCAACCAATGAGTTAAGCTTCAATCCAAGTGACAAATATCAATTCTACACAATTGACTTTGAAGTCCGCAGTGAACGTTCCACAACTGTAAGTTATTTTGGATAAGCTTTACAATGTACTAAGTACTTTTTTTTTTTTCTTAATAGATTCTGGATCAGTGCCCTTCAAAATTTATCGGAAACATTTCACAAAATTGTGCATTTCATGGCCCAAATTTCCCTATTGCCAAAAGGTCAAACTTGAGTAAAAAAGTTGCACTCATGGCTTTTTGACTTCTTTTTAGCCAGATTTTGAAGCAATTATGGGTTTATGAAACGATTTTTTTCGTCTTTTACACTCTCGTCTTTTTTAAATGGCCTTTATTATTTTGCTTTGTAGCCAACATGGTGCATGGTGGTGTATATCGACGATGAAAAAATCAATGAAATATGTGATGCACCACAGCTATCAAGCACCACCTTACTTTTCCTTCACGTATTTGAAAAAGACAACAAGCCTCCACAACCCATAGACAGCTTCACACCCTGGGACGCCTACACAGAGATTTCCAGTCTTGAGATGCCTCCAGAGATAAGTGACCTCTGCCGATCAGGACTGCAGTTCCGGTGGCACACAAATCCTATAAATCTATACGAGGCTGGAATTGGAAGGTCCCCACTCATAACAGATGTGGAGCCATTTAGACAGGTTTGAAATTTATCCTTCAAGTCTGAAGACATTGTACTTAACCCTTTCATCCTGATAGTGATTAAAACCGCCCGCTAAATTCATTGTTCAATACTCCTGATAACGTTCGCTATCGCCCGGTAGAAGTACAACCGCTGAATACGAGAACATCGAAAAACGCCTCGTGTTTCTCCTTCAGTTGCTTCACTTTCAATTGGTTTTTTTTCCACTTTCACTTTATGACCGGAAATCACGAACATAACGAGAGTTAGGTGAGATTTTAGTCTATATTGATCACATGTATATGTAATGGATGCCGGCGAAAATAAGCAAGTTATGACGAATATAATAGTGCCATTATTTTGAAATCGGTGACTGAAAGTCATCGAAAAATGGCTGCCGCTTATGCATCCGAGATTTACTCAAGATGTTTTAGATATTTTCAACTCTGATTCCAACTCTAAAAATGAATTTAGTATCTGATTCGGATGATGATTCTACCCATGAACAACCTATAAACCCTATTTCTACAGAAACAGAATCCGAGATAGATATCGATTCCAAATAAGATGTTAGCGGTGACGATTTTTTTACAGACAATTTTAATACAGAAACCTCCTTAACGAAACCTGCGTCGACAAATAATTTAAATCAAAGAATTAAATTTAACATATTTACAGCTGAAATTGTTGGTCCAACATACAATTTTGATGTTTTATCAAGTCAAAAGTGAGTTACATGTAGCATATTTTTACCTCCTTTTTCATTATGAGTATACATGCAATTTTTATATGGAATGCAGAGGAAAAATTATGTATACAATAAAAACTATACAACAATTTAGAAGAATTTATTCAAGTTTTTCATTCAAAAGTTCTATTTGTAAAAAAATTAATTAAAATAAGATCATACCCTAAAAATTTCTCTCATAAATTTATTCATTTCACACCAATAATTAAATCAGAAATCAGACTGCACAGCAAAACAACATCATGATGACATTGAAAATATGTTACAGGGAGCAGACTGCAGGAAATGTAAACTGTTACAGTGTAACATCACTATGCAGTTGTGATATTGCAGTATTGAAAGGGTTAATGTGTCTATCCACACTTCTGTGTGTGGTTGTGAACGTGTGGTTGCATGGCCATGGTTGTATGGTTGTGATGTTGTATGGTTAAAAGTGTGGTTATGGTTGTAGCGTGTGTGACTGTGATTGTGGTGTTGTAAGGCCGTGGTGTTGCGTAGTTATGTGTGTGGGTATGAGTGTATGGTTATGGTGTTATGTGAGTATGGTTGTGGATGTGGTGTTGTGTAGTTATGTGTGTGGTTATGAGTGTATGGTTATGGTGTTATGTAGGTATGGTTGTGGATGTGGTGTTCACGTGCAAGTGAGTGTGGTTGTGGTTGTTGGTGTGTGATTATGGATGTGATTGTGGCTATGTGTGCAAGTGCGTTTATTTGTGAAGGGTAGAGAGAGACTGATATTTTTTATGCGCCTGTTTTTCTTTAGACAAATAGCGTCTTGTCTGTGTATAATCTGTGGACCAATCTTACTTATATATTTCAGATGTGTAGTATATTGAATGTTAACCATAGACCATGATTATTAAAACTTTTTATTTTTTATATTCAAAAGACAGAATTATTAATGCCATGTTGAAATAATCTGACAATGGAGCTTTGATTCTTTATATATGTTGACCTTAAAATGACTTTGACATTAATGTTTGACCTTGACTTGTACACAGACAACTACATGAACAGTATCCAGCCATAATAAAGTGCACAAAGTTGATGTCCAAAAATATGCAAACATACATTGTTCATAAAAATCGGTCCATGTTTTAATATTTGGTTATAGAACAAATTGAAACTTCACCTGTCACTAGCTGGAGTACCACTTCATTGATTTAGACATGTGATATGGTGATATACACGTCACTAAACATACATGTAGTGCCCTGAAGTCGCGACCTGACAACCTGAAAGAAGCAGACAATAATAAGATTATATGAAAAGGGATTATCTTCAAGAGACATCAGTAAAATGATTAAAATATGTTAAAGCACCATCCAGAAAAATTTACAGTGATGTAGATCAACAGGATCTCTCTTTAAAAAAAACCCTAGAATATACAGACTCTGAACCTCACTACATCTGTCTATAAAAATGCTGTCTCGTCTGTTAAGTAGAAGATATAAAAAATACTGCACAGCTCTTCTGTGTCGTGGAAAAATCTGGACGTCGCTATCTACTTTGCATACTTTATTATGGCCAGGTACTGTAGAGTTTCTCAAACACTGCTCAATTTTTTTTTTTCAGATTGACAGTCCTTGTATTCCTTGTTTCTCTGAATGCGTCAAATACATCTGTAACGAGACATGTCCGTCTTCCGTAACCGAGCTAAAGACGTTTGTACTTAATAACTTGACGTTATCTTCCAAGGAAACCAAGCAAAATGATACAGGACATGCGTATGAAGAGCTAGTTGCTTACTACCTGACAGGTAAACAGTTGGAAATTGTCAAAGTGATTGACCGTATGTAAATTATTAGGTCACCTGTGCTTTGCTCATGGTGACCTATTGCAATCTTTCTTTGTCTTCGTGTGTCCATTAACTTTTCACATTTTTGACTTCTTCTCAAGATCCGCTATGTCAATTTCAACCAAACTTGGTCAGTAGCTTTACTATCTGAAGGGGCATCAAAATTGTAAATTTTGTTGTCCCCACCCCAGGGGCCCTGGAGATGGGTTTAAAACCATAAAAAAAACATGTTATTTTAAAAAATCTTCTGTAATCTGGGATCACTGAGAGGCAAATGCTATGTGTAGTTGTAATGTTCTTGGTGTGCACTACCTAAATTGTAAAATTCATGGCTCCTGGATGTACCATTCAGCCTCCAGGGGTAGGGCAATTCTAGGGCATGGTCAAATCCTGAAAAAGCGACAAATTGTCAATTTGCTTGAACATTTTTTCTAAAGGCATATGCATTTGAAAGTTGCAGGGACTGAAGCAAAGTTTATTTTGGACTTGGAAATTTTGGTGTTCCCCACCCCTAAAGTCCCAGGGGTGGGGTCAAAACCATAGCAAAGCAATATGGTGCCAATTTCCTCAAAAACCATTGACTTTTTTTATATAAGCATATACATTTGAAAGTTGTAGGGACTGAAGCAAAGATTATTTTGGACTTGGGAATATGGTGGTCCCCAACCCCGAGATCCCAGGGGCGGGGTCACAACCACAGAAAAGCAATATAATGCCAATTTCCTCAAAAACAGTTGCCTTTTGTATAGGCATATGCGTATATTAAAGCTGTAGAGACTAATGCAAAGATTATTTTAGACTTTGAAATTTGGTGGTCCCCTCCCCCGGAGTCCCAAGGACAAGGTCAGAACCATAGAAAATCAATATAATGCCAATTTCCCCCCAAAAACATTGACTATTTGTATAGGCATATGCATTTGAAAGTTGTAGATATTGAAGCAAGGTTTATTTTGGACTTGGAAATTTGGTGGTCCCCATCCCCCGGGGGCAGGCCAAAATAATAGAAAAGCAATATAATGCCCATTTCCTCAAAAACTTTTGACTTTTTGTGTAGGCATATACATTTGAATGTTGTAGAGACTGAAGCAAAGATTATTTTGGACTTGGAAATTTGGTGGTCTGCACGCCCAGGGTCCCAAGGATGGGGTCAAATCCACAATATCAGTTCTAGTCAAATGGAATCAAATAACTTTATACACCTGTTTTCTTAAACATAACCCTGTGCCAGGTTAAGCCTTCTATTGCAATACTAACTAGTCAAAATGGAATAGCTAGCCTGATTAGCATGCAACCAGTAAACAAATAATAGGAAATGCCCATTTAGTTTTGATAGATTATTGTTCAACATATCAAATCTTAAACATCCAAGTATTGCATTACATTCCATATGTGACCAAAGAATTGCATTGGAACCTGGATTGCTAATTAATCCATGAAGCTAATTACTATATAGTATATGGTAAATTAAAACCCAGAAATTTCAAGTGCAGTAGAATGCCTCAGAATAATAATTTGTATTATGAAATATTAAACACATCTTTATTTATTTTATTTTACTTTTAATGTTCTTGTGCATAGATGTACAAATAATCATGAAATGATAGCCAAAATAGAACATGTAGCAGGACTACACGAGACACTGTGGGGCGTGGCCCGACACACTGCGATTTAATTGTTCATCCACGTTACCATGGTGCTATCTGAATAATTTGTTTTTTGTACAAATATTGCCTTTTACCTGTTAATTGGCTGCATGTGATCACACAATAACACCTGCCTGATATATTTCAAATTTATTGGTCATATGTCCATTTCATTAGCACCATATCATGTCACTAAAGGTGTTTCACCTCTGACATTCCATATAATTGAAAAAAGTGAAAATTTGTGTTTAATATGAAAGATAATTTATATTTCATCAATGTAAGTCCAGTTACAACAGAAGTACATGACTTAGATATTTTTCTATGGCCCATCATAAGTAATGGGGTGAAAACTGTGCTTTTTGGCAAAAAAATCTGCTTAAAATGGGTGTGATGTATTTCACTAAAATTTTAAACAAATAAGATCATTGCAAAAGTTATAATACTTGGTAAACTTTTAGATGTGATTGTAATCAACCCTGAAAAATAGACAAAAATATCATATTTACCCAACAAAATAAAATTGTAATTTCATAGGATGTTGTACGACATAATAGACAACTCCAATAGATAATATGGGGGTGGGCAGATAATATGAAAAATTCTGTCTAGCAGAAATAATTAAAAAGTTAAAAAGTTTTTTTTCATCTCATTTCATACATATAATAAGTAGCTTCGGGGATTAAGATCATCAACATGCGGGTTTGGTAAAAGGAGCCATTCCCAATTCAAAATCTGCTATTTTTTTTCCTAATTTTGAAAAAAAAATTCCCAATTATGTTCACCATGTCATTCGCAATCAGTATTAAGCTATAAAAAAGAGAATTAAGTACATGTATGAACTGCACTGCAAAGTCTTCAGATGAAAACCATTTTGTTCGATTGTTTATTGTTGTTTAACGTCCCACTCAAGAATCTTTCACTCATATGGAGACGTCACCAAATGCCGATGAATGGCTTAAATTTTGGCCTATGCTCGGCACTTGCGGCCATTGAGCAGTGAGGGTTCTTTAACGTGCCGACACGGCACCTCGGTTTTTACTGTCTCATCCGAATGACAGGAAACTGACCTGCCGACAGCTGGACTCGAACTCAAGACCTCACAATCAAGAGTCGAGCACGCTACCAACTGAGCCAGGCTGGCTCAAAAACCATTTTGTCGTTTAAATAAGACCAGCTAAATGGATCACAAGTTATGAGTTTTATTCTTATGAATTAAATGACCAGTTACTTTTTTCTCAGTTTGGCCCATTGCGACATAAAATTCCCAAACGAAAGGGTACAAAAAAGGTTCTATTAACCCCTGAACTTTCAAATTATATGAAGAAGTGGGTAGGTACATGACTTAGATTTAAAGATATATCAGCTTGAAGTTCCTTTAACCATATTCTCTCACTATATTTCCCTTGAAAATTGACATACATTGAAGAAAGAAGAAAAAAATCTGTTATGAATTCTTTATTACCATTCTAATTTTGTTGTATGATGACAATGAATATGCAAATCATATAAAAATAAAAAAAAATGTTTTCAATATTCATCAGTCAATAGGCTTGAAGAGCCGCTTGACCTTTTTGCACTTAACATAAATTTCAGTAAAATGGAACCCATATATATATTAGATGATTTCATAATTTAAAAATACTGTCAATTTTCTAATATCGGGTATTCAGAATCTGAATAATTTGTTGCCTTATTCTCCATATGAGACCAAGAAAAATAGGGTCTCACCTATATATATATATATATATATATATATATATATATATATATATATATATATATATATATGTCACACCCCTCCCTAATTTTAGTGTTTTATCTTATGTACACCCTATAGAAATTGCTCCGTTATGAATGTGAAATGTAAGCATTGATTTGAAAATTATATCTCGAATACTTGCATTCCATGTAATTGATGTAATACTAAAGAATGGCAGGGATATTACTGTGTTGCCTTTTGAATTGGAGGGTGTTTATTGTGACCTCTATGTACTTAAGTTCATGAATTTCAGTAAAATAGCACCCATATTTATTAGGTGATGTCTAATATCCAGCCTCTAAAAAGCTAATCATCTTAATTTTCAAGAGACTAAGAAACTATAGGTTCATAGGCTCATATTTTCAGAGTTTCACCTATTAATTGTATCACACTCCCCTCTCACTCTCTCTCTCTCCCCCCCCCCCTCCCCCCAATTTTAGTGTTTAACTTCTATATAATGTATACCCTTACAAAGTTGTTTACCTGTGGGTGTTAAATGTAAACATTGATTTAAACATTATATCCCAAATACCTGCTCTCCATGAAAACCATGTAATAGTTACAAGTAATAGTGTTTACTGTGTTTCCCAGTAAAATGGAGGGTGCTTAGAGTGACCTTTATATATTTTAGTAAAATTGCACCCACATATATAAGGAAATATCACTATGTAAAAGTAATGTCAAATTTTTAATATCCAGCTTCTGATTAGCCTTTTTGTATTAATTTCCATATGAGACCAAGAAAATATAGGATTATAATTTGAGACAATTATCCTTATTTCCAAATATAACTCGAGTGAAAACATCAGTTAAATCTACATTCATTTACCATTACACCTACGTCAGAACTCAATTTTGCATTATCTACATCATTAAAGAATGTGTACTTTTTGCTATGAATTATACATTTCTGTATAAAGCTTTTGAAATGAAAAGAAGGTTACTATGTATTTGAAGAGAGTAAAGAAATTATAAGAATGTTATTATCACTTCAAATGATATATCTTCATAGGATTTTATTCTGATAGGCTCTATAGATTTACATATCCTTAAGTTATCCCTCAAGTCCAATTGTCTTTTGAGCTTTAAGGGGCATTAGCTGTGTTTATTTTCAAAACGTTTGTTTTCCCTTTTATTACTTAGACTGATATACAATAACAAAAAAGAGATATGCACGGGCATAAAAATTCTTGAATTCCTATACATGTATATTTTGTGAAAATTGCTTCAGAAACCAAGGTTTGGCACTTTTTCAATTGCAAGTGATTAACTCAACCTTACTATTTGTATATAAATACCACACTGCACCTGGCCTTATTTTCACAAAATATACAGGAATGTAAGATATTTTATGCCTGTGTATATCTCCTATTTGTTATTGTACATCAAGTACATGTAGTAAAGGCAGAAAAAAAAAATGAAATAATTTGTTTCAGTAAACACAGCTATGCACCTTCAAAAAACAAGGTTAATCTGAAGGTGACATATCAGGTTGTTTTGGAAATGTTGACAGTCACCTGAAGAAGCTGAAGCACATAATTGCAGATAGTTATACATATTCTTGAAGCAACATGGGTGTCAACTTGGAATTTGTCCTCTCATTTCCCTCACTGTTTCTCTTGGAGTATTTGTAGTCTGTCTGTATTGATGGGTTCTTCAAATTGATCCACATGTCAACACATTTCAATCCCAGAACACTCACCCCATGTCCTTACCCACAAAAGTCATCTGTGTTTTTTTAGTAATTTAGGCATTCTTTTGGTTATAGAGAATGTTTGTGGTCAATCATTTTGAGAAACTCTTCTGTCAGAAGTGTTCTAAAGTTTGTTTGTAGGTAGGAGGTGGCTGACCATAGGTGTTCAGTAGTCAGTCAGTCTTTTTTGTTGTTGTTTTTTTTATGCCATCTACGGCATGTGTCTGTGCTGCAATAAAATTATAATTTTGATAATAGTTAGCAAAATAAATGTATATATACATTTGTTCCACATCTGTATCAGGCTATATGCATCATGTAATAAGTTTTAAGGGTGTAATGATACATGTACCTGTAAATATTGTCTTTGTTACGCGGCTTCTAATAAATATTTCACTTCAGCCTAAATAATATCACGTACCCAGTGAGAGTTCTTTGCCTTCCGTAGTATGCGGTGTGCTTCACGAAAGAAAATTCAATTTTTTAAAAACGTACTGAGAATCAAACCAGGGACCTTCCACTTGCATGCTGAGTGCTCTACATTGTAACACTGGACTACCGCAGTTGTAAATCTCAAATAAATGCCACCTTGATGTTTATGTAATATATGGTGAATTATTGATATAAGTTAGGACACTAACATTTGACATGATGTTTGTCCTTATGTTGTAAGAAGATACATGTAGTTTATACAGTGGTGTACATCTTTTATACCCTGATAAGAAATCTAAAGTATGGAAAAATTTAATTTACCTGCAACAGGGAGTTTGTGGGAACATACGGTAGTTAACAAGTTTTGATGTTAAGAAACCTTATAAGACTGGGGACCAGGGGCCAGAAGCCCTCAATTCCTCCTTCCCCAACCTGTGGGTCTAAAGTAACATCCTGACTGTGAATCCAATGTGCCAGAGGACCCTGGAAGCTTCCATGTTTTAGATATTTCATGACATTAAATGGACAATAAGAATTGATCCATTGACAAGTACACTCTTACATCCCTCTCAGTTTTCACGCCTGTGTTGTCAATAACTTAATTTTATATTTGGAACTGATGTTACATTATCATATCATGTGTATTATCATCATATGACTGAGCATACCTATGCTACATTTGAAGCTAGGCTCTGTTGTGATATCATAGGTACATCAATTATAAAGTACTGGCCATTTGATAAAATGAGAAGTTGCTTTCATACTAACATAGCCCAGCGGGTCATGAACCTGCGACAAGCAGAAGTGAGAGACTTCATGGGGTAAACGCTATGCTCAGTCTAAATCACTTGTCTACAGAGGTCCCTGGCTTATGTGACGTGGCTGGTTAAAATGAAAAAAAAATTACACAAGTGTCTTATAAATAATGAAATATGTACAGTACACCTGCATATTACATGTATCTATCTCTTGTACAAACTTTTTGACCCCACGAATCAATGAAAAGCCACTGTTTTTTTTTTTATAATCAATTTAATGATAACTGCACAGTGATCATCTGAATAGGTAATTTGTAATAATTGTTTTTGAGACAAACTTGATTTATTGAACGCGTTCAGTTTTGTAAGATAAAATTAAAAGAGTGTCAGAGTAAAATCTCACATCGACTATTTCCCCTCATAACTTATAAGTTTATCGTACCTTAATGTCTTGAAGTTAAGATTTCTTTTGAATTGGGCAAATGGACAGCACACCTCGCATCATGCCAGCCTCAAGTCTTTCCGTAAAGATGCCTAAATCAAGGACCATCTGTCCTTCTCTCAATTCTAATATCGGCCTCTGTCCACATCACATGCGCTTGATTGACATGTTACGGATATTTTACCACATACACATTGCAGTATTGTTGCTTTTGGACATTTCGTCTACTTTAGTACTCTATCCGATAATGTCGATTGTCAGGATATAACCACGCATGTATGGATGGTAAAAGACGGACTGCCGAGGCAGAACAGAAAACATCTCGCCATTTTCCCAGGTGTTTATATGACACCGAAAGTGTGTTTTCGAACGACAGAGTAAAGTCGTTGCAAAACTCAGTATTACAAACGATTTATTTACAAATGATTTTAACAATGAAAACATAAAAATATATTGCTTTTAAAGAAAATACTTCAAAAGTCTGACTTTTCCGGATTTTTATTTTTACAACATACAAATTCTGGTACGACAGTTCGAGTTGTGTGGTAGATTCAAAATTGTCAGAAGCGAAATACCTTAAATCAAACAATCTAGGTCAGCCAGCCATATTTGTGACAAATTGTTGTTTTCTGTTTTGCCAGATGAAAATAATTTCCTGTTGTTTACCATTGATCTGAAATATTTCAGTCTCGGCTCAAAAACATTGTAATTAGTTCACTGAACCTAACTTATTACAATATTTTCTAAGCTTTGACTGATATATTTCATATAAAAAGTTGACAGTATGATTTTCAATATATATCCTACTTAATGAGTTTATCAGTACAAATGTATAAGTTTATTGTAAATGGCACCAACTGTATGTAGGATGTAATAAATCAAAGCTTGAACTAATTAGTATTCGCTGATATCTTCCTGGGTACATCGTAACCGGGCCCTCTCCTCCACTGACCGCCACTGTATGACTGAAAAATTGTTGAGTGTGGCGAAAAAACAGCATTCAAGTTTAGATACACACCCCAACACCTTTTGACACATTTTATTTCGGTAAATGGCCAGGATTTTTGCACACACCCTGTATTTGCATCTGGCTAGGTAGTTTATGGAATAAGCAGGCTGAACGGTGGCCATGCATGTACTGTATACACTGGAACAAACAACAAAAAAACAAATACAGTGAAACTTGTATATAACAACCTCCTTAGGGATACAAGAAAACCAGTCTTTATCGGAAGGTGGCTTTTATATAGAGGTTGATTTGTACACAAATGGTACTATTGGGAACAGCATAAAATGGTGACCTGATGGTCTTTATACACAGGTGGTCACTAAAGCAAGTTTTACTGTACAGGCAAACAAGTATTTACACTTATTGGATAGCAATTGGTCATCGATATTACATATATCTGTATCTAGGATATACTGTGGAATCTCATTATGTCAAAGTCAGTTAAGTAAAAATTCCTGATATATCATAGTTGAACAGCTGGTCCCGATTTTTACACTTTTGATCATTAAAATTTGATTATTTCAATTTTCTGATATAATAAAGTAATAGGGGTGGTCCCCAAAAAGTTTGACAAAATGAGGTTCCATTGTATTTTCTGTTCCAATATTTTATACGAAAATACAGTAAACATACTCAATATTCACAAATTTTCATCCCCTTGGCCTTTATCAAGTGAAAGACGACAATATTGTATTGTCATCTTTCACTTGATAAAGGCCAAGGGGCAGAAAATTTGTGAATATTGAGTGTTTTTACTGTATTTTTGCATAATGATACTTCCCTTTGAAGGACACTGAATTTTTTGGCAATATTTTATATTTTATATTTTATTTTATTCCTTTGTTTTCAAGTGAGAGGAATGACTGCTGCAGGAACAACGATAATGGCGTCTTCAAATGGTTTTTATGTTGATGATACCATGCCGATGTTTGATCTAGAAATTATGAATTACCAATTCTACTATGATATTATCTCAAGGGGAGAGCACTCCTGTCAGGTACCAGGGTTCTAACAGTACTATCATGTGTATTTGGGGCTGTATTGATGACGAAAGCAGTATCGTGGTAAGTCTATATTTTTGTGAGGTTCTGTAATTACTACACTCACAGGCAGTCATGTTTAGAGGTTTAAGAATCACCATTCCACAGTCTATCTGTGATATGCAAATAATTTTGTAGTGTTCTATAATTGTTTCACTCACATCAAGAATTATGTATTCTGTAATTAAAGCTCTCCCAGCAAATAAAGTCAAGGTGTGTAAGAATTTTGATGTTTTATTCCACCCATTTATCTGTGGTTAAAGAAAATGTTTTTGTGATGTTCTGTGGTAGTGTAAAACTTTAAGAAAACAAAAATCCAGTTTAGAAGTAAAAGAATTGCTGACTGCACTTCTGTTGAATGATATGTGGTGAGCCAATATTTTTGTGATGTTCTGTACATCTTAAACTGGGAGCAAATAAAATTTAGGGGTAAAAGAATACCTGAAAGTTCTTCCATGTCTCTGCTTGTCGTTTCTGTCAAACTTTTTTTGTCAGTCCGTCAGTAGAACTAGACACTAAAGCCATCGTACTGGATATTACGCTCCTCCGTCAACAATATTTCTCAGTATTCACCGATTATGAAATTCTGATTGGTTTCTAGTAAGGCTGAGATTGAGATTTTCCTCAAACTAGCAAACATTATCAAGTTTTATGGTGTTGGAATTGGTTTTAGACATTGTTTTTTTGTACTGGTCATGTTACGGGGATCATACACGTCACAAAGGTCATTTAAGACCTGTCATTGTCTGATGAAAATGACTAGAGGTCATCGTCAATTGCAAACAATATATTCCGTAAAAGAAGTAAGATGTTTCTTGTCTTCAGTACAACCTCGTCGCGATATGATGGAAATTAATATAGTTGTCGGGACAACACCAATTCCTTTGTGATGGCTAATATTCAAGTAGTTTTGATAAAACGTCAAATCATCATGCCGGAAATTTTTTTATTGACAAAAATTTGCCATGTTTTTGTAATATTACATTTGAAGAATTTGGGAATCTCAAATCCAGTATCTCCTGCACATGATTTATGGTTTTAAATAAAGTTATAATCAATGCTTTCCACTTGACCTTCTGAACCCTATGGATCATAATAGACTGGTCTGAAACAATAGATAAGAGGATACTACTCAAATATCAAGGGGTGATAGGATGGCTTCTTGCCTATTCGACTTTAATATTAATATGTTATTGTAGGATTATCAATGGGCTCTAGGAACATCTCCAGGATCGACCGATTTACAACCATACGTCTCAACGGGGCTGAAAACTGTCGGTATGAATGATTCCTTTGAGGGCATTCTTCAGGATAATACGACTTACTACGTGTCAATCAAATGTACAAATGGGGCTGGTCTAACGGCCGAATATATCGATACGAACGGTAGGTGCAATGTTAGTTCTTTAGTATGTTTAGTTAGATTGAGCTAAATAAAGTCATGCAAAAGGGAGAGTTCATTCATTGATAAAGGACAGGCAGTATGAATTAGTTGCATAAATTAAAGTTCATGGATATTTTTTGCCCATGAAACAGTTATGTATTGTTTTTTATTTGTTGGCTATATTCTGGTTCTTATTCCGTTATGTGTCAGTTTTCTGTTTCCTGTCTGTCGTTTTTTCCAGCTTTTGATTTCTTATTTATCACCTGTTAACCTTCTGTCATCTGTTTGCTGTCTGTCAGCTATTTACAATCTCTCACCTGTTACGTTTGTCATCTGTAATTCACTGTCATCTGCTCTCTGCTCTATAATTTGTTCGCTATCTGTCTTCTGTTCACTTTCTGCTTTTTGTTCACTGTTTGTCACCTGTTCACTTTCTGCTGTCTGTTCGCTTTCTGTCTTCTGTTCAATTTCTGCTGTCTGTTCACTGTCTGTCACCTGTTCACTTTCTGCTGTCTGTTCACTGTCTGTCACCTGTTCACTTTCTGCTGTCTGTTCACTTTCTGTCTTCTGTTCACTTTCTGTCTTCTGTTCACTTTCTGCTGTCTGTTCACTGTCTGTCACCTGTTCACTTTCTGCTGTCTGTCACCTGTTCACTGTCTGTCACCTGTTCACTTTCTGCTGTTTGTTCACCGTCTGTCATTACAAGTATGTTCACTGCCATTTGTTCACCATCCGTTACTTCTTCACTATCATCTGTTCTCAATCTTTCATTTGTTCCACTGTCTGTTACATGTATCTGTTCCATTCACTTTCTGTTTTCCATTTGCTTTCTATTTGTTTATCACTTTTTTCTTTTGCCTGTAATTCTGTAATAATGCATGTCAAAGACTTGATGTATTACCGTATTTGACCCATTAACCGCGCATGTCCCTATAAGCACCCTCCCCCCCCTTTTTTTTTACATATGATCGAGAATCCATTCTAGCTGGTTGACAAAGAGATCTGGACCTAAAAAACTGTGAGAAAAAATTTATCTGTAGCCCTTAGCAACAGAGTTATGTTGACAGGTGCCCTTGGTAATAACTACAACAACTTTACCACTATGCCTTATACAAAATTAAATGTTTTACGTCACTTTGACTATAAATTGGTCCCTTTAAGCAACCACTCTTTTTTTCTGATTTTTGTAGTGCCCTGAGCGCTTAAGGGGTCGAATACGGAACATGTTTACGAAATTGCGGTAAACCCTTCCAGTCAACATCAAAGTGTTTTATCTTATCTGAATTCTTGATATGCTAGAATACAACCGACATAGGCTGTGGATGTACTCTTGTTTAGCTTTACTTTTTGTTTTCGTGGCAGGTGTAACAGTCAAGCTTGTTGTTCCGGACATCGAGAACATCAATTCTACAATTCCTGGCACAGTGGACTTTCCCACACATGTCTTCCCTGCCGACACAAAGGAACAGACCAACCCCGAGGCTGTCGGCATTACATTTACTAAGTCTGATGACCCATCTGTTAACAGATATGGTAAGGACGTGTGGCCAGTTTCACTAAACTTTTGCCTGCAAACATAGATGTAGCTTTAGACTTTTGAGTATCGTACTCAACATATTTATTCATTTTTTAAAGGAAAATCATAAGTGTGACGCAAAAATGTATATAAGATTGATGGAAAATATTGATATGTTTCCTAATCACTCAAAACCAAAATATTCACACGGATTATATGATTATATAGTCAAAATAATGAAGTAAAATTTGAGTTTGAGTATTGAGTAAATTTGGTGATTTTGGGCCTAGGTATTCTATTTTTTCGATCTTTTTAATTGTGCCACTGGTTTTTTTCTTCAGATTTTTGTGTTGGGAGCAAAGTAACAGAAATACAAAATGTGGTTCCTTGTACCTGGGTTGGTTTAAACCAATCTAGTTCAGCTGAGATAAAAGATGGAAGCCTGTGGATTGGTGGGAAGAAAATACGAAAGTTATCCGAACTCAAGCCAACGTTAGACACAACTAAAAATTCATCATCAAACGTTTTCCATATGCCAGTTGGTCAAACCCTTTACTTCACTCTGAGAGTATGCAATGAAGCCAATCTGTGCAGCTCAAAACTGATTGGTACTGCCATTGTAGTCAATAGCAACACAGATTTAGAGGTTTCAACAAATGGAGCCGCTATTTCGAAGTCTGTCAGTGTACCAACGAGTCCAACAAAAAGAAAGAAAAGATCTAGCAATTCCCTGATTATCAAGACACCTGATGGTAAAACGTTTTTTCATATTTTAAAATGTTTGTACTCTGAACAAATTTCAGTCTGTAATTTTTATATGTGAAGTTTTGTATTTTTGAAAACAATGTAAGGAGACATTTTGTGCAGTTACAATGAAATTCATATCTATATGCAACCCCTTCAGTAGAAGTTAACTGCCAACAGATTCTGTCAGCTATTTTCATGGAAGGCAGTGTAAGTCACTGGCTACTTAATTTCTCTACATTTCAGAAAAAATATTAATTCTGTCTACAATACAAGTTCAGCTATAACATTTTGCTGGCTCCTTTACATAACAGTTATTTTCCACCCTGTCATAGGGGGCAAAATAAAGCCCCATTCCCAAAGCAAAAAAAAAGAAAAAAGGTACCGGTAATTTTCCCAATTTGTAGTAGAAATTTCCTAGGTGAAGACAAATGACAATGAATCTAATGAGATTCATGTATTTTCAGATAGTTTTGGGTATTCTTAGATTTCCCAATTTCAAAAATATGTTGCTAAAATTCCCAGTTCAAAAGGCCAAGGCCGCACTCCCCCAAAAGTGTGGAAAATCCCTTCATAACTTGTCTCCTGTCTCCTACTCCAAAAACTTTCAATAGGGCTGCATAATGGTACATGCATGTTTTAATGACTTACATGTATTTACTACCTGACCAGATGAAACATGTGATGTTGACAAAGGACATTATCGGAAAATTCAAGGTCATCTGTTCAAGAAAGTTAATGTTTCCCCCCTGAAAAAAAACATGATTTATTCGAATTCACATCGGTGATAATTAATGATACATGTATATTAAAATGAGCCATATTTCACTTTTTCCAGGTTTGGTCCAAGACCAAGCGATCTTGTATCAGGAAATGTCGACAGCTGACCTCCAGACTGAGTACAGATCGGATGCTTCTATTGATTATGTTCCATACGTAGTCAATCCGGACACAACGAAAGACATGGTCCACCGACTTCTGTATAATAGGTATTTATATGTTTAAGAAACAATCATATATATCGTATGGTAAAAAAAAGCTGCTCAGCTCAGCTTTAGATATCCAAGTATTTGCATTTTCACCTTTCTCATGCAAATGTAGTTTTTGATTTTTTTCTGAAGTTACAATTTATTCTGCATTAAAGCTGTCAATTGTTTTAAAGTTGAAATGACAGCTTTAACTTTGAAAATTTGTTGTTATTGTCATTGATTAGCCGGTATTTTACTTCAAGATATGCTAATTACTTCATTAATATATTTGTCCGGCAGATTCCAGAGTTATCACTACGCTTTTGCTGTCATACCAGTTGGTCAGGTCCCCATGCCTGGACCGATGGAGGTCACATATTCGGACAGTATTGGTCATGTGGACACTGGAAATAGAAATATGCTCCTACACTGGAACCCAGGTATGTTTGCAAATCCAACCATTTGTAAGTACAGCAATATACAGTGACATGCCAAAAATAAGTACCTTATAGAAACTTATATATATTTTGTTTTTAGAAAACCTCATGCTTCATCAGTTTTCTGTGATATATCAAACACTGCTGGCTATACGTAAATGCAGAATGTGTTTCATGTTGTTGTTTAACGTCCCACTCAAGAATCTTTCACTCATATGGAGACGTCACCAAATGCCGGTGAAGGGCTTCAAAATTTGGCCTATGCTCAACACTTGAGCAGTGAGGGTTCTTTAACGTGCCGACACCTACTGTGGGACCTCGGTTTTTAATGTCTCATCCAAAGGACAGGAATGTGACCTGCCACCTGCTGGACTTGAACTCACGACCTTACTATCAAGAGTCTAGTGTGTTACCAACTGAGTCAGGCCGGCTCTTTAGCTATTATTGAGTTATGGAAGTTGTAATTATGTTGAAATTTACAAGTCATGTTATACCAATGGCAAGGGCTTTAAGTACAGCTCATTAACCCTTTCAACCCTAAGTTTCTAGATGGAATGATTTTTCCTATTGTTTAAGAACAGTCTATTATGGTATGTAGGGTTTAAAGATTTAAATCATTATCAAACCAAAGCAAGCAATAGCAGATCATCTTATTCTTTTTACTTTTGCTACATTGACGCCATTTTGTTTAGTTCAAAGGTCATGAATTTGAATTGCCCCCCCCAAGAAGTAGGAATATGAAATATCTGTTGAATGGAATTTTAACCTAGAAAAATGTTGTAAGTAATGTATTTTGTAAATGAGAATTAATTCTGTTGTGATTTTAAAGCAATACAGTACTGGGAAATTACAAGTAGGACATGTACTAGTCTGCCGACAGAGGAACAGGAAGTGTACAATTCTGTAGCCCAGACCATGACCGTTAAGGTAATTATGATATTTCTGTTCTGTTCCTAGAATTGATGACAAAGTTCTAATGAGAAAGTAATGCAATAAGTTTCAAAATTAATTGTATGAGAGAAAAAAGTCAATAAAATCAAGAGAGAGGAGAAGGAGAGAGAGAGAAAATCAAATATGGTATTTTTATTTAGAAAAAGTTTGATGAAATTCAAAAAGATACACACGTAACAGATGATTAAATTTAAAAATTAGGAGATGAAATTCAGTTTCTGTAATTCGGTTCAGTTTTTCATCTAAAATAAACAAAAATGAGATTAAATTAGTTGTGATTGCTATTCTGTAATAAGGATGGTGACTATTTTTGGATGCATAAGTAGGAATACCTTCCCCCTCACACTGCCCCCCCCCCCCCCCCCCCCCCCCCCCCCCCCCCCCTCCAGACACACTATTCCACATACAATCAAAATTGTTATATTATAAACATGTGACCAAATTTTTCAAATGTAATTGTATAAAATAAAAAGTATTTGCCCCCCCAACACTTTTGATTTGCTTCTTACGCCACTGGCTACAAGATAGGTCAACTTACTTTTATTCCATTCAATTCAGAATTTTTCAGGCTTAAAATGGAGCAAAACTTTTTTAGAATAGAATTGCTTTTTATAATTTTATTTAACTCATTTTCACTGTTGAAATATAAGAGAAAATCCACTTTCTTATATATAAAAACTTCAAAGAGAACTTCATAAGGGCTTAATTCTTACCATCATACAGTTACATATTGTTTCATAATTTGTAACTAAATTTCTTTTTTCTTACAGGTTTGCAATACCTATTTAACAGATGAGACTGTCACCACCAATGTAACCTCAACCTCCGATTATTTTGAGTACGAGACTCTCTTCTTGTTGTCCACCACTGCGGCTTCCGTATATAATTCACCACCTGTCTTCAACAGCACCACCAACTTAACAATGGCGGAGGACAGTGGTAAGGAAATGTTGTTATCAAATTTAACTTGATCACCCCTAGAAACACATTTAGTCTGGTCTAAGTCATTGGTTAACAGAAGAGTCCATTGTTTTTCAGGCGGTGATGAATTAAAAAATGGTATACTGAATTAAACATCATGTTCTGTTTTGAATTAAAGTGGTATGATCCGAAATGGGTTGTTCTATGTTAATTGTCACCTGCCAATATCATAGAAAATTATTGCTATTGTAACTTTTCAATAGATGCTAATTTTTTCTCATTTGGAAATCTGACCTCTGACCCCAGGTAAAGAAATCTGATGCTCTTTTAATTGCTCAATGAAACATACATGCCATCTCTTCTGGGTTACACAGAATTGTGCTGGTGAACAAACTGTTATTTTTCTTTTGGCATTCTAGATTTGATCAATTTCGTTTTGCTTTCATTTTATACCGTTTCCGAAATGTCCATTACTGGTTTTTCTCTGTATACCATCTATGTAAGCACATTCGTAAATCAGAAAAAAGGTAATAGGGCGACCGAAAAATCAGCAAAATCTGTATATCAGAAAAATGTAATATGGTGAAAAAATTGAATAATCAATACTGATAAGTTAGTAATTGCAAAAGCTTGATGCAGATTACCCTGGAATTAAATAATTGAAACTTTGGGTATATTGATTACAAAATCATATAAGACATCTGGAAAAAGTTAAAATAAATTGTAATTATTATTACAGGAAAGCTTATATACCAATTAGAAGCCTCGGATGAGGAAGGAGACACTATCATTTTCCTGTTGGATGATCAATACAGTGATTCCTTGGGACATTCTACCCTGTCACCAACTGGACTGTGAGAGTTGACTTTTTTTAGCCTACATCTCTATTTATCCACCTATAAGTATATCTCTCCTATCTATGCATGTACCAGTTTTCTTGCAGAAGGTCGGTGGTCTTTACCCGAGTAACCAGGGTTTCTCCTCCACCAATAAAAACTGGACGCCATCATATGACTGAAAGACTGTTGAGTATGGCGTAAAACAAAAAATCAAATCAAATCAAATCAAATGTATCTATCTATCTATCTATCTATCTATCTATAAATCTGTCTGTCTGTCTGTCTGTCTGTCTGTCTGTCTGTCTGTCGGTTTGCCTGCCTGTCTGTCTGTCTGCCTGTCAGTCTGAGCTCAGTTATTCACCTATTTACTCATTTACTTGCAGTTTTACTTTTCTGCCATGTCAAGACTGCTCCGGGGTAGAGGAGGTCCACATTGTGTTAATGGAAAACCAGACTAATCCAGAAATACCTGCCGCCAATACATCTGCCATTCTCTTCATCACCATTGAAGACATAAACGATCTGCCTGTTATATTCCGGAAAGTCTAGAATGGATGGTCACAGAACCAATTTGTAATGTGTTATTAAGTTTTGAATACTCAGTCAGTCGTATATTTCCAATCATTTGAGAATATATTTATGTAGGTAAAGAGTTTGGTGTGATAGGTCAGGGGGGAACTGTATTTAGTTGTGTTTGATCCTTCTGTAATTGTTTTAGGATATGAAATTATTCAGGATCATGGTCCAAAATGTCACTGAGGTTAAAGTGAAAACTCTGATTCTACACATAAGTATACTGAAGTTGATATAAAAAACATGCTGGAATTTCTAATAGACAATATATTTGTAATGTTCGTCATGGTCTTTCAACAAACTGTCGGCATTCGGGAACCAATTGTGCTCCATTATTGGCCGACCTGTTCCTTTATTCATACGAAGCAGACTTCATTCAGAAACTGCTGAATCAAAAGAAGAAAAAGTTAGCGGTGTCCTTTAATTTGACATTTAGATATATCAATGACATTTTGTCAATTAATAATGACAATTTTCATACATATGTCAATGCAATATATCCCAGCAAACTAGAAATTAAAGATACAACAGAATCAAATACACACGCTTCATACTTAGACATTTTACTTAATATAAACACAGACGGGTTAGCAACTAAGCTATAAGAATAAAACGCGACGATTTCGGCTTTCCCATCGTTTTGCACAATTTAAGTAGTAATATCCCTCAGCACCTGCATGTGGAGTTTATATTTTCACAAATGATCCGATATGCCAGGGCGGGAAGATTTCATATACAGAGGTAAACTACTCACTGACAAATTATTGACACAGGGATATCGAAAACCGCGTTTAATGTCAACGTTCCGCAAATTTTATGTTATAATAGTCTTGTTTGCGACTACTCTGTTTCACTAAGTGAAATGTTGAGTTGCCTTTTTTGGCGGTTGTTGAGGTACCAATATGACGAGGATACACTCCTCATGTTTTCAATGGACTTGACTGTGGACTCACAGCAGGTGTGACCGGTCGACAGGGATGCTTACTCCTCCATGTGATCCCACCTCTTGGTTTCCAGAGGTCCGTGTTTGTCCATTTTTACCAGATTTGTATCTATGTCTTGGACATCCTATTGATTTATACTTTAGTATCTGAGATTTTTATATTTAATCTAAGTCTTAAGTATATTGTCAAAATTGTGTAATGGTTGACATAATTATTTAGAATTGAGGTTATTCGATGGATTTCAGCAAAAGAAATAAACTTAGATTGCATCTTAGCACAATGTAAAACATAGTGTAGAAACTCTTCCACATACTAAAGAGATTACCCCAGGAACATATCTCTAGGCAAGTACAGGAGATTTCCAAATCTGACATAATTTGAAATTTCAGTATTTCTGTATTCTCATTCATGTTTTCAACTTCTCTAGGGTTTGGGAAATAAGAACTCTGAATTTCATAACCCTTTGGGGAGGGGGAATTGTGTTGATATCCTTAAGGATGGGTTGAGTTGATAGTGTTAGTAGGTTTTATGTTTGTATTGGACTTGAGATGACTGTGAATGTTCTTTTTTATCTTCACTAGATTTTACTGGAAGCTCAGAATGATTGGAATGAAGACACGTGGAGCTCAGCCTGGAGTGCTCGGATTGGAGCTTATGATACGGAACTGCATAATTCTCTGGACTTTGAGATGCTGAGTCCGAGTAACGGAAGCTTAAACGTGACACAAATATCAACCGATGTGCCATCTCTTCTCGATAGTTGTCAGAGTGACACTTTGGTAGGTAAAAGCATGACAATTATCGATAATTATGAATGACAATGTTTACGGAATACAGAAAAGTTCATATATCAGCAACAGCTTGTCATTGCCTTTGTAACAATCGTTTATTTTCTGCCATATTTGTCATTGGCATGGATACAAGCACATGATTAATGATACATTTATAAAAACTATAATGCAGATATTTTTTTACAGAGATTGATACTCAATTAAATTCACAAAGAAATGTGCAAACTTTACTCATTCATTTTTCAAGAAGTCAATCTTTACCAAATTTACAGCTTTCAACCCTACAGACCATAAATGAATAGTCTTAAACAATAGAAAAGAGCATACCACTCAGATACTCGGGGGTGAAAGGGTTAACTACTGTATACCTGGAAAGATCCCGTTTAATTTTTGCCATTTTCGCTCCTAGATGAGAGAGCTAATTTAAAAGGAATGTGAAATTTCCAAGCTAAGTAATTGAAACATGACCATTCATGCCAACCATAATCTATGGTGTTTTAGGGTGAGCGTAAGACAGGGTGAATATGCTTTCTATATGTCTTTTTACTTTCTATGTAAAAGGCGAAAATAACCAAGCATAAAGTATGTAGCTCCTGAAAACCGTCAAGAGAAGAAAAATAAAAGCATCACAGAAGAAGAAGCCATGCTTTTTCTAAATTTTATGTCAAAAAGTATATATTTTGTCTTGAAGGAAGCAGCCATGCCATGTGAAAATTTTAAAAGTACATTGCCTCATGAGGCCAACAGGATGTCATGGATAAATTTTGTCCTGATGTATCACCAGCCAGAAAACGTCTTCGGAAACTTCACTGCAAGGATGTTCTTCAATGACTCGTCAGGGGGCACTACACAGCCAGTGACCTTGACCTTTACTATCATGGAATCACCGTGCCACAATGGAGGATCATGTGCACGTAAGTATAGCATATTTGAAAGTCATGAAAATGAGTCGATTTTTATACTCATTGCAAATACTCAGAACTTGATCTGATTGCTTCATATTTCATGTTACTAATAAGTTCCAAATTGGTTGCCGGGGATGGGGGGACTATTGTTTCCCATTGTGTCCATCCTTTTCCTTTGTCCAGACCATATTTTCCTCATTTAATCAACTAGGGTCGCCATAATTAGTGAAGGTATACATCTTAAGAAGACAGAGTGTCACATACAAAAATAGCACTCCTACCTCTTACGTGAACTGAGAATTATTTATCTTGGACAAATCTTTCTCAAAATGTGTTGCTAACCATTGTTTTCTTTTTCTTTGTTTCAGAAAGAGAAGATGGTATGTATACACTCTTTTGTTATGGAGATTAAAATTAAAGTTTACCAGGATTCGGTTAATGGAGTTCTCACATCATGTGGACATTGTCCTATCTGTCAAATTTATAGGGTCATCAATCTTCAACATACAGTGAAACTTGTATATAAAGACTCCCTTCGGGACACAACAAAACCAGTCTTTATAGGGAGGTGGTCTTTATATAGAGGTTGATTTGTTCACAAATGGTACTATTGGGGACAGCAAAAAAACGGTCTTTGTGACCAGGTGGTCTTTATACACATATGGTCGCTAAAGCATATTTTATTGTAGTTGTAAATTGGCAAATTTTGTTTTTTCACTTTTCCTACCCATTAACAAAAAAAACATGACCTTTTCTGTAATTGTACAATGGCTTAAAATTGTAGTTGAGAAATCATGAATTTATGACTCTGACAGACTTAATTTGCATGTACATTGAAAAAAATGTAAGTAATGGGTTAATTTTCTTAGGTCATGTTTTGAATGGTTGGTTGGTTGTTTGTTGTTTTTTTTATTTTTTTGTTTGTTTTTTTTTTACTTTTTTTTTTGGGGGGGTGTCCTTTTTTGTTCATTTATTTGTGATTTTTTTTAATAGAACATTGTTTGATTGTTATTTGTTTTACAGTGAAATCTGTCTTGAGAGGCCGCCCCATCAGCCATTGATATGTGGTCTCTTAAGACAGGTGGTGTCTCAAAAGAGGTTTTATGTAAAGGAATATTAACAAAATTTTGTTGATTGTAGTCACATAAGACAGGTGGTCATTTATGACAGTGGTCTTCCAAGACAAGTTCTACTGTATTATGATTCTTAATTAAATTACATTGGTGCCATTATAGTGCCACACAAATATAGAATTCAAAATTCCACCGGTAAGTGACATAGTACTGTACTAACAGAACGTGCCACCGGTGATGTGCAGGTTCTCAGATACAGTATATGGTATCATGGAACCTTTCTTGAAAGACCACCACGTCTACCACTGAAATGTGATTATACCAGATAGGTGGTCTATCAAGAAGTTTTTCTAAAGAATTATAGTAAAACCTGCTTTAGTGATCACCTGTGTATAAAGACCACCTGTTCACAAAGACTTTTTTTCACTGTATTTAACTAAATGTTTTTTCCAAATGTGGTTGGACAGGTTCCACTGCTTTTACAATACTTGCTATGAATAGCATAGTGGTTCCAAATTTCATGAAACTGTGCTTACTTGCCTGCCACTGGTGGTATGCGCTTCACGTATACATAATGGTCAGAATTCTAGTCCAAGGTGGCATACTGGTTCTCGTATACATGATCGGGAACATACTATGCCTGCCGCTGGTGGTATGCGCTTCACGTATACATAATGGTCAGAATTCTAGTCCAAGGTGGCATACTGGTTCTCGTATACATGATTGGGTACATAATATGCCTGCCACTAGTGACAATGTGGTTCTCAGATACAAAATATGGGGTATGGTGTTTAACAAAAACAATATGTTTAAAATGAATGGCAAATTGTTAATACATACATGCATGAAATCTTGTTCTGTTGTAGCTGTCAACAAGTACCCCTGTCAGGACACACACCGAGCACACAGTTTTGATGCCTATTACCAGTGCGTCTGTGCCCCGGGTTATCAGGGTCAGTACTGTGAGGACGATGTCAACGAGTGTCTAAGCTCTCCATGTATGGAGCCTTATGTGTGCCACAACAAGGTCAATGGCTATGAATGTGGCTGCCCTGATTCAAATCCAAACTGTACCCTGGAGATCTGGATGATAGTGGTAATAGTGCTGGCATGTGTGTTAATCATTCTGCTGGTTATAGTTGGAATCTATCGGTGGAAGGTCAAACGCAGGTGAGATGGTGGTCATATATTTCAATCACGTTGTCTGTCCTCTGTTTTAAAGACCAAGGTCCAGGATCAAAAAGCAATCTCAACCCAAGCCAAAATATTTATTTTAAACAAAATATTTATTTTCCACGTTTTAATAATAATGACCCTAAATTCCAAATTTTAGTCTTTTGCACACAAAGTTGTCCATGTTGGTTGCTAAGTAATATTATTTACTAATATATTTTGACAGAATATAGGTCCACATATTATATAGAGAAATTTAAGCTATAAATCTATTGTAAATACGAATTAAATTTGTCATCCTGAAATCTTAATGTTGTACCTTGAAGTAATTTTGGGGACTTGTAACTATGGAAACATCCAATATTGTAATATAGTTCAAACTCTTAGAAAGTTTTAACACTGAATCTGGGACTGATCAGTTATTCATTTCTTTGGCCACTTTGTTATAAATATCTTTCAGTTTACCTGTCTTTGTTAATAATCTTGTCCATTGGTACAACTTTCATTCTGTAGGTAATATAGTTTTGATATTTCACATTATATGTAACCTTTTTACACCAAGGTAGTTTGACCTTATGATCTTGACACAACCTTTGACCTGTCGATGGAGTGGGGAAGTTACCAAGAAGAAACATTGATCTGATATTTCATAGGTGTATTCCATGTGACCTTCTTATTATACCATGGTAGTTTGACCTCATAATGATCTTGAAACAACCTGTTGGGTAAAGGAGGTAACCAATATTTCACAAACATATTTTGTTTTGCGTATTAGGTATGTTTGGAAAGTATGTCATCTTAACGCAATTGTAATCATCCTTCTTTTTCTGTTTCCTCAGGGAAGAGGCTTCCATAGCATCCTTGTCAACGACTTCTAGTATGGTACGTAACAGTTCTTGTAACACTTATCTTTACAGATATACCAGTATAGTACCTGTTGTCAGACAGTACCTATTGTCAGACAGTACCTGTTGTCAGACAGTACGTATTGTCAGACAGTACCTGTTGTCAGACAGTACCTGTTGTCAGACAGTACCTGTTTTCAGACAGTACCTATTGTCAGACAGTACCTGTTGTCAGACAGTACCTATTGTCAGACAGTACCTGTTGTCAGACAGTACCTGTTGTCAGACAGTACCTATTGTCGGACACTTTATAATTGTGCACGGGAATGAACAAGATTTTTTGAGTTTTTTAAAAAATTGTCTTCTTGATTAAAACATTTTCCAGAAATTACGATTGATAATTCCAGTACAACCATGTAATCACTCATCTTTTTACCGTCCTATCCAGTATGGCCGTATAATCACTCTTCTTTCTTTAGTCATCCAACATTTTCTTTTCACAACCCAGGAGGGAAGTGACCTCACTAGCTCAGTGTAAAAACTACTACTGCTGGTTCTGTCTGAGAATAGGTCCTCCCACCTTAACAATTACAGCGCTGAGGTTGGGTTTTGGAAATGTCTTGTATATTCCACCAAAACTTATAAGATTATATTGTATCAAAAGGTAACCTACTATGATACAAAATCTCAAAGCAATTCAACCAGTTGTACTGAAGATATTTGATAAAAACCTCAACTCTTTTACAAGAATGGATACCGTACCAGTAAAGCTTGAATAAATCAAGAGATAAGTTGTCATTAGATTTGAGTTGTTTTCTTGAATGTATATAAATGTTTATAGGGGTATTAAATGCATGTTGCTTTTTATCTTAACAAATGTTCAGTCGAAGATATTCACAAAATTTTGCTTTGTTTTGTTTTTTCAGAAGGATATGATGATGGGTAAGTCAATTCAGTAAAATATCACATTTACATTTTAGATTCCAACATTTGTACTAGATTCATATACTGTTTTGTGTTTTGAATCCACATTTCACTTTTGTCAAAGATTAAATTGTGACATAGATAGAACTAAAAACCCCACAGATACCAGTATCATTATTTGTACTCGGGAGAGTGTAATTGATCATAAAGCTTTATAAGTTGGTAATCCAGATGTTCAAGTTAAACAGGGAACTTTCCAGTTGGCCTGGATTACCGTTATGATCATGCATTTATTCATGCCTTTATGATTTTGTTTCTCATATCTTCTTCCAGTTTTCATATTTACCTTCACAACATATGTAACGTACATGGAATATTTTTATGTTTTAACGCATTAATGTTATTTTGTGTAAAGAAATACAAGAGACATTTGGTTACTTAGTTGAATGCCAAATTACTGAAATGTAGCAGGCAGAGAAAAATATGTGGTCAAACCAGGAATCGAACCCATGACCTTCCGAACAATTACCAATTTCGCTATTGGGGCTATTTGTATATTATCGAAACCAAAAATAATATTGAGGAACGTTTTCAAGAATCGAGTGACTGGCGATAATAAAAGCAGGATTATGACGCTAATCCTGGCTTAAACTGGAAAGTTCCCTGTTAGTATGTTGTGATGCAGCTGGACCTAAAAATCATCAAAGTAACGGCTGAAGACCTGATTTGACATAATTAGAAAGACGTTAAAACAAACCAATAACAACTCATTTTCCAGGACCCAGTTGTTCATCTACTGATTTAATTTTAACCATCCGTTAAATATCATAACCGAGGATTAGAATTTAACGTTTGGTTATATTCTGTTGCTCAATAATTGGTTAAATGCAACTATGGTTAAACCATTGGTAAAATATGGGAAATTTAGCCAAACTTTCAGGCTTGGTTACATATTTTAACCAATTAAGGGTTATTATTTCAGACTGGCTGAAGATTGGCACTGTTATCAAGATCTTAATCCTGGGTTATATAACAACTTGGTTACCATATTTAACCGAGGGTTATATTTAACTGTTGATTAAATTTAACCAAAAGATGAACAACTGGGTCCAGGAAGGTCCAGATGTACTAAGTTCAACAGGTAATACTAAAAAGTAAAAAACCATTAACCCTACTAACAGTTTACTGTATTGATGTTAATATGAACTTATAAATGATGATGACTTTTGCAGAGGATTTAGACATAGAGTCCATTGATACAAGAGAAGCTGTAAGTAATATTTAATTGATTTATTGCCGTCCCCGTCTTTCACATTCATATTACAGTCAAACTTGCGTATAAAGGCCACTCAAGGGAACCGGCAAAAATAGCCATTATAGACAGGTGGCCTTTATAGAAAGGCAATTATTGGCAGGTGCCCTTTATACAGAGGTGGCCTTTAATGCAAGTTTGACTTTATTTCACATTCTCTCTGCCTTTCTTAGATTATCTGCCTCTCCGTGTGTGTCTCTCTTTCTCTCTCTCTCTCTCTCTCTCTCTCTCTCTCTCTCTCTCTCTCTCTCTCTCTCTCTCTCTCTCTCCGTCCCCCTCTCTCTCTCTCTCTCTCGTTTAGAAACACATTGTTACTCTCTCTCTGTCTCTCTCTCACATATTGGTTTTATTTGTAAGAGAAATTTATGAGTTTATGAGAATGAAAACTTTATCTGTGGTATTAGTAGTTGGCCCATATAATTTACACAATACAATTTTATGATAAATTTTAAGTTATATACTTATGTTTCTTTCATGTGCTGTTTCCAGATGTTGGATGAAAATGAGGTAAGACTTGATACCGCTTTATATTCAAGAGATCATATAGATTATCCAGGGTTTTATTTTGGGTCTTTATGGCAATATATAACATTTTCCCCAATTTCAGACTCAAAATATTCCCAAGATTGAACCTTTTCACCCCTGAATATCTGAATGGTATGCTCTTTCTATTGTTTAAGACCAGTCTATTGTTGTCTGTAGGGTTGAAAGGGTTAATCTTGTTGAGAAATAACTGTTGTCAATTCAAAAGATAAACAACACAAAAAACAAACAACAACAACAAAAAGAAAAAAAACGATGAAGATGAATTTTCTTCAGCAAATAAGATACAAAGCCAGCATATTGTAAATTTGAATTAATTAAACACTGAAATATCAGGAAAATTATCTTAAGATATATTTCTAATGTTGTTAACTTTTCCTAATTTGTGGAAAATATCACAAAATTCCCAGTTGGAAAGGTACAGGCCCCTGTCTCTGGGAAACAGGAAAAAAGTTGTGTTCTCTAGACCTCTAATCTATTAGTGATTCTTTGACATTAAAATTCTCACTGAGGGTATCGTTTATATACTGGTTTATGGTTATAGTAAGTGCTTACACATTCGAGCTGGCCTGGCTCAGTTGGTAACACGCTGGACTCTTGATTGTGAGGTCTGGAGTTCAAGTTCCGCTGGCGGCAGGTTTGTTACTTGTCCTTCGGATTAGACAATAAAAACAGGGGTCCCGTGTCATAGTAGGTGTGGGCATGTTAAAGAACCCTCACTGCTCAATGGCCGTAGGCCAAACTTTGAAGCCCTTCATCGGCATTTGGTGATGTCTCCATATGAGTGAGAGATTCTTGAGTGGGACGTTAAACAACAACAACATGAAACACATTCTGCATTTACGTATAGCCAGCAGTGTTTGATATATCACAGAAAACTGATGAAGCATGAGGTTTTCTAAAAATAAAAATATATTTGAAATTTCTATTTATATTTTGCTCAGGGCAAAGATCTATTGGACCATGATGAGAAGGTAAAATAAGTCCATGTAGCATCCGTTCGCAATCTCTGTCTGCCTTATCTCTGTTGAGATATTGTGAACTGTGAATTGTAAACCTGATCTATAAATTGTCTCCTGCAGCTTGTAGATAACCTAGCTAGACCATCTTTGTTTATCTCTACTGAAATGTAGTAAGCTAAGTTTACCTTTGTATCTGACCTATGAGAATGTATCTGACCTATGAGAATGTATCGTGTGGTTTGATGTTGTATGGAACCTAGATCATCCATCTCATTTCTACTGATTACGTGCTGTAAACTGTCTGTAAACCTGGTTTATCAAAATGCCTCTGGCAGTTTGCTTTTATATTTCTACTATAGTGCTATAAACTATCTATAAACCTGATGTATAAGGAATATATTTTGTAGCTTGCTTTTGTATTTCTGCTACAGTACTATTAACTATCTGTAAATCTGATATATCTTGTAGCTTGCTTCTGTGTTTAGTCTAGACCACATATATCTCGTCTGTACTGCAGAACTCCAAACCATCTGTCAATCTGATATATATTAAGATTGTTTCTTGTAGCTTGCTTTTGTGCTGAATATAGACCACATATATCTCATCTGTACTGCAGTGCTCTAAACCATCTGTCACTCCGGTATATAAGAACGTCTCTTGCAGCTTTAATTTCCTTTGAAATATATTAAGTGATAAGTAATTGACGTCATGATTCTTTTTCCTGTTAATTGAAATACTTTCATTAGGTAAAATTCGTGTAGATTCATCTGGGTTTTTTTTTGGTCACTTGGTTTAGTGTTAATTAACTTAACATGTATGTGTCATTACAAAAAAAGATGATGAGATATCAGCTTTGGATATAACTCGAATGATTACAGCGCCCTCTTCCGGTCAAAGTCCCTCCAGTGGGCTTGAATGCATTATGTGTTAAAAATCCTTCAGCTGCCCTGTGAATCAGGTGACCAATCAGAGACGTTCAATATATGATTCTGCGGAGTCTGGATTTCAATTTCAAATTTGAGGATAAATAAATGTTCGAAAAAACAAAGAAAACATATTGAACGTATTCTGCAAATGAATGATAGGTTTACAGTTGTAACTTGACAATAAATCACAACTTTCTTCTACCAGTAATTTGAAAAAACTCGAGTGTTGCCGAGTAGTCAATGCAAAGTCACAAAATTCTGACGTAAATTACTATGACGTCACAATCTGGCACAGTAAAATTTTCTTCCGGTTGAAGAATTCCAATTGTGTATGCATTCAGGCGTTAATGTAGTGATCGAAGTGAGCGAAATATAACGACTGGATTATTCGGGTTACCTTGGATACCTTAAACTGTTTGAAAATGAATAAAATTGTCCTTTTGTGTTGTGAAATAGGTTAAATTTGTTGGAGAAACATGGAAAATGGAGAACAAAATACGTTTTGTTTTTTTGTTGTTTTTACATCCTGTTAAGAGTTTTTCACTTACATGGAGACATTACAAGTTTTAGGTGCCACAAATTTTGACCTGTGCTATGGACTTAAAATCACTTTAAGTTTGAACGTTTTATGTAATGCTATTGTAATATCATGGTTTTGTCAATACAGACATATGGGTGTGCATGTAGCACAGTGGTTAGCACACTCACTTTCCACCAATGCCACCCGGGTTTGATCCTTGTACTTGACACGGGACTATGTAAGATGGTATGGTGGTCGCCAAGTCAGACACGTGGGTTTTCTCTGGGTACTCTGGTTTCCTGCCACAGCAAGGACCCCCGCACGCCAACATCAGATTTAATGAGAAACATTATAATATATTAAATCGGCATTACTTGTTTGTCAATCATTGTAAAATAAATAAAGTTTAAACTAATTAAACAGACATATGAATGGATTGCTAAATGTTTATTCATAACATCGTCTGATCTGTTAATGATACTGAGTGATTTTTGACTGCAATTTTAGGTCATCTGAGCTGAAAGCTCATGGTGACCTATTGACCTATTTTGTCCGGCGTGCATTTTGTGTAAACTTTTCACATTTTCGACTTCTTCTCAAGAACCAGTCGGCCAATTTTAATCAAACTTGGCATATAGCATCCCCATGTGAATCCGCATACAGTTTGTGAATAAAAAAGGGTTTGGATCAATAGGGGCCCTAAAAGGGGCCGAAAAGGACCAAAACTTCGTACATCTTTAAAACCTTCTTCTCATGAATCATTGATCAGATGACTTTCAAATTTTGTAAGCATGATTGTTAAGTCAGTATCTACAAAGCTTGTGAACGAAAATGAAATCTGTATATAAACGAGCCACTAGCGGGCACTTCAGTAACACGGGGTACAATTCATTGTATTACAAATGGTTTAATAACTCAAAACTTTTTGTATACAAAGATATATGAGAAAGTTGTTAGGAATTATCTAAGGATCATTTAGACAAAATTTCAAGGTCATGGGGTCAAAGTTCAAGGTCACAGGCACCTAAATAAATGGAAAATGTAAGTATTTTTTTTGTAAAATTTTAGACATTTTTGACTACTTCTCCAGAAACATTGGGCCAATTTGAACCAAACATGACAGGAAAAATAACCATGTAAAGTCACATAAAATTTGCAGATGAAAAGGGGATAAGACCAAACATGGCTGTCATGGCTAAATATAGAATGAATTAGTTAGCAGATATTTTTGATTTAATAAATGTATCTTCAAAATTATTAAAGCTACCGGTAGAAAAAAAAAAATTAGCTTAAAATGAGTGGCTTGCTAAAATCTACCAATATTTTATTTTGATGGAAATTGTCAGGTCAACCTTTTTGTGAGTTATATCTCCTTTTTGTGGATTGTTTATGTTTTTGGGTGTTTTTGACATTATCTTGAAAAGTATAATAGATAAAGAGAAAGAACGAAGCAAAAATGTTCAGCACGCAAAGATCTACAAAAAAAGTCAACAGGGCTGAAATTGATAGCCCGATCCTGATTTATTAGAATACCTCTGGTAGCTTAAATTTATGTTTCTACTGCAGAACTCCAAACTATCTGTCAATCTGATATATAAGAATGTGTCTTGTAGCTCGCTTTTGTGTTTAATCTAGACCACATATATCTCATTTGTACTGCAGTGCTCTAAACCATCTGTCAATTTGATATATAAAAATGTCTCTTCAATTTCCTTTGAAATATATTAAGTGATAAGTAATTGACGCCATGGTTATTTTTACTGTTAATTGAAATACTATCATTAGGAAAAATTCTTGTAGATTTCAGTTGTTTTCGGGGGTGGGATATAGCTGTCACGCGGGATGTCGTCCATCTGTCCGTCTCGTTTCTGGAACCATAACTTCAGATTGCATGATGCTAGGGAGCTGGATTTTGGTATAATTTCCTCTGCAGTGTACTAAGAACCCTATAGATTTTGGGTCCGGTCCATCATAGGTCAAAGTCACAGTTGTGTTAGATAGATTTTCCTTATGCTCTCTGGTTTCCGGACCATAACTTCAGATTGCATGATGCTAGGGAGCTGATTTTTAGTATACAAGTTCCTCTGCAGGGTACTTAAGTCCCTATTGATTTTGGGTCAGGTCCACCAAAGGTCAAGTTCACTGTTGTGTATAGTATAGATATATTTTCTTTATGCTTTCTCGTTATTGCATGATCACAGTATTGCATGCAACAATCCGACAAAATTGCTACTTTCCCTTTTTCGGGGGGATATGCTGCCCCTGGCGGCTCTCTTGTTTTTTGTTTTTTTTGTCACTTGGTTTAGTGTTGATTATCTTTACGTGTATGTTTCATTACAAAAAAGATGATGAGATATCATCTTTGGATTCTTTAAACTCTTTGAAAATGAATAAAATCAAAATCACATTCAGTTTTAATGTTTTATATGATGCTGTTGTAATATCATGGTTCTGTCAATACAGACATATGGGGTGTCCCTGTAGCACAGAGTTTAGCGATCTCGCTTTCCACCAATGCGACCCAGGTTCGATCTACAAAAAAGTCAATAAGGCCAAAATTGTTAGGTTGTTATTTTCCCTTTTAGTAGATTTCTCATGTTATCTGACGGTTTTGTCCTATTATTTTGAAAAGTATAATACATGTAGATAGAGAGAATGAGAAAGAAGCAAAAATGTTCAGTATGCAAAGATCTACGAAAAAGTAAACAGGAATAAAATTGTCGGGTTGACCCTTACGGGAGTTATTTCCCCTTTCAAGTGGATTTTTCACGTTTTTGCTTTTTTAAAATTATCTTTAATCTTCTTATGAACCAATGATCAGATGACTCAAATTTTGTATGCGTAATTGTTTGTTAAGTCAATATCTACAAAGTTTACGAATGAAAATGGAATCTGTCTATAAACAGGCCTCTACGGGGCACTTGAATAACACAGGGTACAATTGTATAAAAATACCTTAATAACTCAAAACTGACATTTTGTATACAAAGATATTTGAAAATGTTGTTTGGAATCATTTAATGATCATTTTGAGAAAATTTCAAGGTCATGGGGTCAAGGTCAAAGGCACCTAAGTAAACAGAAAATATAAGATTTTTGTCAAATTTGAGACATTTTTTACTTCTGCTCAAGAACCAGTAGGCCATTTTTAACCAAGCTTGGCATGTAGCATCGCCATGTAAGGCCGCATACAGTTTGCAAAAAAGTGGATAGGACCCATAGGGGTCCGAAAAGGGGCAAAAAAGTAAAAAATCTTTAACAATCTTCTCATGACCGAATGATCAGATGACTTTCAAATTTTGTATGCATGATTGTACATTCAGTATCTACAAAGTTTGCAAATGAAAACAAAGTCTGTCTATAAACAGTCAACTAAGGGGCGCTTGAATAACAAAGGGTATAGTTGTATACAAATGGCTTAATTAGTCAAAACTGATGGATTCTTTGTATACAAAGATACATAAGAAGTTGTTAGGATTTATCTAAGAATCATTTTGACAAAAAATTCAAGGTCATTGGGACAAAGGTCAAGGTCACAGATACTTAAGTAAAAAGAATATTTAAGTTTTTTTTTTCAAATTTTAGACATTTTCGACTTCCTCTCAAGAACCTGTGGACTAATTTTAACCAAACTTAACAGGAAATTTTTCTCAGGTGACTGTTAAGGCCTCTTGTTGTTTCCATTTTCATAATATTTGTCATAAGACTGGAATTGATTGTCCATCTATATATCGCCCTGTTTTTGATATGACATGATGCTCATTTACCATTATCAGTTTTAACAACAGTAATGCAGGGTGACCTTTTAATACCATATTTCTTTTATTACAGGGATATCATAATCCAGCTCTGGATATTCCGATACCACGATTGAGTAATCCGGACAATTTGGCTGCATTGCACCGTTACCAGAAATCCACTTTTAAGCCTCTCTACACTTCTTCATTTATACACCCAAAGCCAAGAATGCTGCCTCCCATTTTCTCCAGCAAGAAGATAAATGTGGAGCCCAAAACTGGAGGTCCAGAAATTCCATCTTTGAAGAAGAACAAGAAGGGCAAGACTAAACGCAAGTCGAAAGCTGCCAGAAAGTCCAAACAAGATTCCTCCAAGAGTGGCGAAGATAACCCGATGATGATGAAGGAAGCTCCATTTGTGAAAGTTCATCCAGCCGATGAAGATTCCTTGGGACGTCAGACTCCGATAATTTTTACTGATGCAATTGATGACCTTGACGGCCAATTTGGCCATGCCCCGAACATCAACTCTCACAACGGAAGTCGAGTAAACAGTCCCGGAATAGGTCACAGGCATTTGGACTCGAGCCATGGATCCACCGTGATGTCACTGCGACCTTTGAGTCCTGAAGATGACATAAACTCCTTGTCCCCAGGATCTCTCCCCAACACACCTATACCATCACCGCAACTTCAGCGGCGCATTCTGGATGACAGAGTTTCGCCATGTCCGTCACATGACGAAAGTACCGTTTAAATACCAATAGAAGAGACTTTTACCTGGAAATGAATTACGCATTGCTAATGGACATCTTTATTTCTTGTCAATTTGGGGTATTTTTTGTGATCTTCTTCATTTCTAAAAGTTATTGATGGTGAAACATGCGATTGTCATGAGATTGAATTGAAATCATTAGAAAATAATAAGTTATGTTGAATGTTTGTTAGTGTATTATAAAACTTTTTAATTTTGGTAAATTTGTAATTTATTGGTTTGATTGCAGTTGATCTTGTAAGGTGTAATACAGAACAATAAAACAATAATAATAAAATAATTCAATAGAAAATTATGGCTATCATTCATTAGGTTAAGAAATGGAAGGTACAAATTTAGAGTAATCAGGAACACCAGGAATAAAAAGTAAAATTTGTATTTACACGTCTTGGACTTTTTCCATAAATTACTGAACAAAACAAGGTATATTACACACAAATGCACTCATACACACACACACACACACAAGTACACAAATCTCATGCACACAGATACACTAAAAATGCACGCACATATACACAAACGGATGCACTCGTGCACACACACATGCAGACATACTTTTTTTTTTTCCATTTTTTGCACTTTATAAACTTGGTTATTTTTCCTATCAAAATTAATTTTTTGACTTGATGATACTTTTGACATCCACTAGCCAAACTGTATCTTGTCAATGATTTTTCATCCCTGTGGCTTCCCTTCATTTAGAGTTATTTTAAGTATCTCAATTTCAACTTTACAAGTATGGATTTTGACATTGTTTGGTTTACTGTTGTCAAGTATTAGTGACACACTTTATTTTCCCTTGTTAAAACGTTTTATACAATGTAATGCAGGAATTGTTTAGAGCATTTTATACAGTTTATTAATGCGATTAATTAATATATTTACTTCTTTGTTCTTTAAATTTAATATTATGCATTTTTTGCACCTTTGCATTTTTCTTGTAATTTTTCAGACCGTCAAAAATTCCAGTACATGGCAAAGAATATGGGCCTCCGAGACCTGCAATATATATTTTTATCTTGATAATATATCTGTGATAATTATGAAAATCGTCCAACAATCTTCTCTGTGATATTTATTTGTTTATCTAAGCAGTATAAGACATCCATACCGTTATTATTTTTCTATATGTCCCAATGCATTTTCATTAAAAAAAAACAAAAGCTTGAAAAAAAATTTTTTTATTTGTCTGTGATATTACTTGTACTTTATATATTATTTAACTTTACTCGGTTTTTTTTCTGCATATATATATATCTTTCATAAAATAAAAACACTTCTCTAAATTGAATATATAATTGTTTTTTTTTCATGGTTCCTGTGTTGTGTTTTCATTCAGTTAACGGAGCATTAGCTGTGTTTACCAAGCAAAATTATTTCAAAATTTTCTACTTTTACTGATCCTGCCTATACCGTTTTCATTTCACAACTTATACGTTATGCCAGGGCATGCTCCTCTTATGAATGTTTTATTCTGTGAGCGAAACGACTCGCCAATAAACTAATTACACAAAGTTACGTTGTTGAACGCTTGAAATCGTCGTTAAAGAAGTTTTATGGTCGATACGGGGATCTTTTTATACAATATGAAGTCTCCCTCTCAGGAATATTTAATAATATTTTGGAGCACGAACACACCCTACAGTGACTCCCTTTCGCCAATCATATATAAAAGTAACTGGTGACAGTTTTTCCGAACTTGACCTTTTCAATGAACTTGAGAGGTTTCCTGTAACATTTTGCAACGGGTGTGGCATGCTGACAAAAGACGCTGACTTCTTCCGGACAATTGGTCTTGTCCTGTTTGGGATTCGCAATTGTTCTTCATGTTGAGACCATTTACATATCTAATTTATCGTATTCTAATGGACTTGAGTTTCGATTATCCATTGGTACTTCTTCATTTTTACTTATACTTGATGTACAATGACAAATAAGAGCAATACACAAGCATAAAAGTCTTATATTCTTATAATATATTTTGTGAAAATAAGGTCAGATCCAGTGTGGTATTCATTTACAAATAGTAAGGTTGAGCTAAACGATTGCAATTGAAGAAGTGCCAAACCTGAGTATCTCGAGCACTTTCCACAAAATATATATGACTATTTTGTTATTATGTATCAATCTAAGTAGTAAAAAAGGAAAAAGAATTAAAAAAAAACAGCTAATGCTCCTTTAAGAAATATACTCACTAATGATTTCATGAAATTGACTTTTCACTAAACCTTTTCAGTTGTATGAAGATATTCATCATTTGATAGATGTTCAGAGGTACTCTTTCAAATGAAGACGAACCGTCTTGGCTCTGCGGTAGAGTGCTCGATTCGCAACCGGAGTGTCGCGGGTTCGATCCTCGGCGGAGGTGACTGACTTTTCCTGCCTTTCGGATGAGACCATAAGTATCGGCACGTTAAAGAACCCTAACTGCTCAATTGCCGTAAGTGCCGAGCATAAGCCAAAATTTGAAGCCCTTCACTGGTATTTGGTGACGTCTCTATATGAGTGAAAGATTCTTGAGTGGGACGTTATACAACAGTACAACAACAACAACAAATGAAGACGGGACATACTATAATTGGCGAGACAAATTGCACAAGAGTGCACTTCGTATAGGTTACATGTGTAATGCAATAACCCGGAAAATATAGAATCAACGTTTATGTATTTAATTTTCAAGAACAACTGAATCAAATATTACAACAGCTCTTTATATACATGTATTTTGTTTTTGGTTTTTTTTATTTTTTTGTTTGTATTTTTTTTTTTTTTTTTTTTTTTTCTTTTTGTTTGATTTTTTTCTAATAACTTTTTTCATGCAACTCGTATGTTATTGCATTCAATTAGTCATCATGTTTATATAAACGTGATGACCACATGCATGCACAAAACATACAAGTTACCTGCAAAAAGTCTTTTTATACGTGGTAAACATGCCAGAATAGTGCTTTTAAACGTGAGAGATGATGTTTCAACGTGTTAGTCTTAGATTTAAAATTTTTGCACGCCTGTCCTTTGGATGAGAAAGTAAAAACTCTGGTCCCGTGTCACAGTAGGTGTCGGCACGTTAAAGAACCCTCACTGCTCAATGACCGTAAGTGCTGAGCATAGGCCAAAATTTGAAGCCCTTCACCGGCAATTGTTGACGTCTCTATATGAGTGAAAGATCCTTGATTGGGACGTTAAATAACAAAGCTACAACAACATTATTTGATATTGTCAAATCTAATTATTCTTATTTTTTAATTTGTCAAAAACCATTCTGGTGACTTAAATCCATTTACATCAACAATATCATTACTTACTGTAGACCACTCTTGATCCAACTGTGAAAGTAAAAATGAAGAAGTTACAATTGATAATCGAAACTCAAATCCATTAGAAGACGACGGATTGTGTAAATAGTCTCAAAATAAAGAGCAATTGCGAATCCCAAACGGGATAGGACCAGGTACCCGGAAGGAGTCAACGTCCACTGCTGGCATGCCACACCCGTTGGAAATGTCCAATGGAAACCTTTCTAGTTCGGTGAACATTTCAAATTCGGTGAAAAAGGGAGTCACTGTCTGTGGCCGTGCTTCAGAATACTATCTAATATTCCTGAGAGGGGATTTTATATTGTTTAATAAGATCCCCGTATCAGGCATAAAACTTCTTAAACGGCGATTTCAATCGTTCAACAACGTAACCTTGGTGTAAGTAGTTTATTAGCGAGTCGTTTTGCCCATATATATATATATATATATATATATATATATATATATATATATATATATATATATATATATATATATATATATATATATATATATATATATATATACAAATAAAGAAATAATGATACAAAACATTTTGAGAGTATTGATGAATCAATAACACCATCAGATTGAAAATAGAAAATATTATTACTTGGGCATTTGTAAGCCCGGCTCTCAGTACTTTGATCTGTACTAACGCAAGTGATGACTTTGATGGCCAATTTGGCCATGCCCCAAACATCAACGCTCACAGCGGAAGTCGAGCAAACAGTCCCAGAATAGGTCACGCCCATTAAGACGCAAGCCGGGATGTCACTGCGACCTTTGAGCCCCGAAGATGATAAAAACTCCTTGTCACCAGGATCTCTCCCCAACACACACGCAAGTTCAGCGACACACAGTGGACAACAGAGTATTTTATCTTAGAATTTTTATATCATGAGGGTATGTATTGAGAGAACACAGTGCTAAAACCTATCTAGAAAAAAGAATCTCTCTACATACAGCTGCACCCCGGTATTACCGTCGGTAATAGCCTAAATAGGATTGTTAACGTTCGATATTACAAGCCCTATTTGTTTTAAATCACAGCCATTTTTCGCGATGAAAAAATGATTTTTACCTGTTCCCAGTGTCATGTTGTCATGTTTGGTTTAAATTTAAGTACGTTCCATAAATGCTCACGTTTTATTTTGAAATGAGTGTTACTGCACGACAGACAATACTTTAAGTTGGTGCGGAAGTAGCCCGAACTGTCTGCCACGATTTTAAGCGATTTTTGGGGGTAAAATCAGGCACAAAAAACATCGCTTAAAATCGGAACAGAAAGGTCGGCCTAGTGCGGAAGATACAACAAATAAAATTTAGAATGTTAATTTTCAATTTTTTTAGAGGCAGAAAATTGATTCTTTAGATCTACATTAATTTGATTTATTTTTATTTCATATATGTTAGATAGAAGTAGTTTGATTCCCATGGCTATTTTGCCAAAATAACAACCCATTTCAGTACTTTGATTTCTTTGTGCCTTTACTATATTATATTTATGCACTTTTTCATTTTCAGTTATATCTACTTTTTATAAAAATGGTCATAATACGGGTACGTCAAAAACAGGAAACTGGAGGTGGGGGAGTGGCATCCGGAAAGTGTACTCCCACAAATTGAGAAAGGATTTGTAATATTGAAAAACAACATATGGCATTTTGTGCACCTAAAATTGAATGAGTGTCAGTAATATTAATGATGTAATTATCACATTTCCCTGAATTACCCAGTCAACTTTGCAATAAATCTAAAAAATGGATATATATTTTGAACGTTTCGTTCATAATACATGTACTTGCATGAAATAAGAAAGATCATGTTGTAATGAACAATGAAACATCACGTGTTACAGAGCATGTTCTAATTAAAAGCAATGACATTACTCAGATGGTCACAAAAACCACATTGACTGATGACTGGCAACTTGCGGTACAAAATTGCAAGTTTATTTTTTGTATTTATTTAATTTTGTTTGGCAAAGATTATTGGAATGGATTCCATTTTCCCTGCTTGAACACCCTTGTAATAAATCATTATGATAGAATATACATTTTCCAAAGTACACTGGTTGGAGACAATAACTACCGTTTCTTTCCAGGGCTCTTGTTTCATGACAAATTTTGGTATGTGTAACTTGGATCTTTCTAATATTTTGAAAAGACATGTTAAATAATTTAATCTTTCATGAAATGTTTGCGAAACTGTCCACAAACCATAGAAAAGGTACTTGGTGACCATTGATAACCCTTACATTACACTGCTGATGTGACGGCAAAAGTTTGTTTGACACAGAAATGGTAGCTGATTACCCAAAACATCTACCGAAAACAATAGCAATGCAGTATACCTTATTGATATCCATGTTTTGTAGTATATTTTTTTTAAATAATCAAAATTATTAATGTTTCTTTTACTACAGGCATATCCTTATACAGCTCTGTGTATTCCGATACACGATTGGGTAATCCTGACAACTTGGCTGCATTGCATCGTTACCAGAAATCCACTTTTAAGCCTTTCTACTCTTTTTCATTTATACCCCTAAAGCCGAAAATTCTGCCTCCAGTTTTCTCCAGCAAGAAGATAAATGTAGAGCCAAATACTGGAGATCCAGAAATTCCATCTTTGGAGAAGGACACGGAGGGCAAGAAAAACTGCGCAAGTCGAAAATGGCCAAAAGTCCAAACAAGACTCCTCCAAGAAGCTCCATTTCTGAAAAAACATCCATTAGAGGATACGTTAATTCGTCATGACAGACCTCTTGACTTCAAATTGTGAAAGAAAGCCGCGATTTATATTTAAAATATCTAGAGACAGTGTCTTAAGCCAAAAAATAGAATTTGAAGAAAAAATAATTTCGTCAATCTGACGAATTGAGGAACTAGAAGTCAATATTAGTGACCTCTGACTTCAAATTTTGAAAGAAAGCCCCAATTTATATTTAGAATGTCTAGATACACACACAAAAAATAAAATTTTAAGGAAAAAAGAATTCGTCACTCGTCCATCTGTAGACATTTTAGCATCATAGACAACTGTTTTTTTTTACTAAATGTGGTACTAATAGACAATATATTTGTAATGTTCGGAGACATGGTCTTTCAACACATTGTTGGCATTCCTATGGGAACCAATTGTTCCCCTTTACTGGTTGACCTGTTCCTTTATTCATACGAAGCAGACTTCATTCAGAAACCGTTGAATCAAAAGAAGAAAAAGCTAGCGGTGTCCTTTAATTTGACATTTAGATATATCGACGTTTTGACAATTGATAATGACAATTATCATACATATGTCAATGCGAAATATCCCAGCGAACTAGAAATTAAAGATACAACAGAACCAAGCACACACGCTTCATACTTAGACATTTCAATTACTATAGACACAGACGGGAAATTGGCAACTTAGCTATACGACAAACGCGACGATTTCGGCTTTCCAGTCGTAAATCTGCCACATTTAAGTAGTAATATTCCACAGTCACCCGCATATGGAGTTTATATTTCACAAATGATCCAATATGCCAGGGTGTGTTCAACATATGAACATTTCATATACAGATGTAAACTACTCACTGACAAATTATTGACACAGGGATATCGAAAACCGCGTTTGATGTCAACATTCCGCAAATTTCACGATCCGTATTTTATTTGCGATTACTCTGTTTCACTGGGTGAAATGTTGAGTTGCCTTTTCGTTGGCGGTTGTTGAGACGTCTGTACCGGTTGTGACGAGGATTCGTTCTTCACGTATTTCATTTGGACTTGACTGTGGACTCATGGCGGGTGTGACCGGTCGACAGGGGATGCTTACTCCTCCAGACTCACCTGATCCCTACTCTTGGGTTCCAGCGGTCCGTGTTTGTCCAGTTTTGCCGGATTTGTACTTGTGTCCTGGACATCCTATAGATTTATACTTTGGTATCTGAGATGTTTTATATATTTGACGAATTGACGAAATTCCCGTGAGGGACCTCTGACTTCAAATTTTGAAAGAAAGTCCCGATTTATATTTAAAATTTCTAGAGGCAGTGTCTTAAGCCAAAAAATAGATTTTAAGAAAAAAAACTTCGTCACTTATCAATCTGGTTGATGAATTGACGAATTGAAGAAGTCCCCATAAGGGACCCTTGACTTAAAATTTCGAAAGAAAGCCCCGATTTGTATTTAAAATATCTAGAGACAGTGTCTTAAACAAAAGGAAAAAAAGTTTTAAGAAAAAATCAAAGTTCTGAAAGTACTGAAATGGGTTGTTATTTTGGCAAAATAACCCTTGGATTCAAAGTAAACTACTTCGAATTAAGAGAAAATATTTCTGAAAGAAAGGCAGTGTAAAATGAAATTAAAGATGCATTGCCATATATATGCATACGACGGTTAAGTTAGGCCTACCACTTCATTAAACATTTCAATTTCTCACCACAATTTACATGTACATGCATTTATAAACTTAACAACACTCAGCTGTAAAATTTGTCAGTGTTACAGAACTTCTAACGTCTTTACTTGTTATGATGAACCAAATATAAATACAAAAAAGTTTATTTTTGATAAATTTGAACTTATCATTTATTGCAATAAATATAATATTCTTAAGATAATGTCACATTTAAGAAAAGAAAAACAAAATCTTAATCATCAGAAGCCTAACTTACTACCCCCCCCCCAAAAAAAAATACAATAGAGTACTGGATAAGTTTAACTGGCAATTTCCTTGTTGCAGACAGATTTTATTTACGAAACGTCGAAAGTGAAACTGGTACTGTGGAAAACATGTATTTAAATATTGTTAAACATTTTGTTGTTTACACGCAAAATGTCACCCCAGTGGCATTTGTTTCTTATTGAGAGATAGCAAAACTTTTCCCTTTATATTCATATCCAAACTCTTCCACTTACAACGTCTTCGACATGTTTTTGCTTATTACTTTTGTTGTATTACAATATCCATCACGTTTGACAGTTTCGGCATCCATAACAGTATAGCTTGAAGTTAAAATCCTTACGATTGGTTACATTTATATCAGGAACCAATGAAATTGCGTCTTACAGTTTTGCATATTTTTGAATATTTGAAAAATAAGATTGCTTTAAACGAAATGAAAATGCATAATTCTTTTTATATTTTAAATGGCCTTTAGAATGAAAAAGTAGATTTCAGCATTACTTGTGACAGAAAATGTCTAAAAACAATACTGACAACACTTTTCAATTACTGTTTACTGAAAAAAATATTTAAAATATAAAATGATGTCCATTTTAATCCGTTTCTTCTATGTAGCTATTCTGCAATACTGTTTATACTCATAAGGCGGAAGGATACATCGTTGATCATTTTCTATTTACTGATACCAGAATATAAATTTATAAATAATATTATGGAAATGTTTGGAAACAATGTAATTTTACTCTAAATGTTCAATTTGCTCCAGCACCCCCAACTTAGGGGACCTCAGTCGGTGGCCCCCAAACCCCTGCCTCGTCTGTTTTCGTAACCTAGTTACGGCCCTGGTTAAGTATGCTGCTTGTTTTGATGAATCGTATATGTTGACAATTGAGTTATTAGCAGTACTATACTTTTAACTGATCATAGATACTAGATAGGCTACACCATCCCGCAATCCCGCAGGCTAAGCCAGACGTAAAATACTGACAGACATCTAGCGTATAGTAATCTTACGTCATATCTCGAAATCAGTCGAGCACATCAAGGGGGACGTCGGTAAAACATAATTAAAACAAAACTAACGTGTAAATCGCTTAACGTTTTCATAGTCAACGTTTTCCACACTTTTCCATACTTTATATAATCTTCATCAATATGTCCTTTGTCTTTAATATAATATAAGACCTCTTTTGAGGGATTTTTTCCTCTTGAGGTTTTTCACGACTATCAATGTAATCATAACAGTACACATTTTTTCTAAATAGCAATTCGGATATTCTATCATTTGGAAACAACCAAATTACTATTTTAAAAAATGTGTATTGTTACTGTTTAAAATGATCAAAAGCATCAGCACTTTGCCAATAAAAATTAAAATAAAAATGTTCCAATACATTCATTCTCTTGGAAGCACCAAGATTATTATTTTTCTAGATTCCATTATATTTATTTACAAATTTCCCCGGCGTCGCCTTGGTGTACAACATCCTGTGTACATTGATATTCCATTTCTAAATTTATTTGAGGGAGTATTAGGAGTGTTTGTGGGGGCTTAAATGTCTCAAATACGTAAGCTCTTTAACGTAATTGGTGGCGTACTCTACTGTAGGAGGTAAAAAGGTAAGCACAGACGACAGCTCTTTCCTTTGTTTATTATTTTGTCTTGGCAAATATAATTTAGATGTTATTCATCATTTTAAGCATGGGTGTGTTTTTTTTTTTACATTTTATATAGGTTACCAGTATTTTTGCAAATTTTCACGATGACAATTTTCATATTTGTGTTAATGTGATGTATCCTAGCAACTGCAAATATAGATAAAACAAACTCGAGGACAAATTTCCTTCGTTGACATTTTGGTAGGAAAGGCATCGAAGAGAAAATAACATTTATACGAAATGTATTTTTCAGCTTTCCAGTTGCTATCGTTATACATCAAAGTGGTAATGATAAGATAACCTGAGGTCTATGTCTCCCAAATGATATGATGTGCTAGGTCCTGCTCAGCGTCAATTATAAGATCAGTTAATGGATTGAACATAGCTGCTTCAATATTAACAAGGTGAACTAAACAAGAGAGCAGAAGAAATAACATAATACGCATGCTGTCCCCGAACAAATTGCAGTAGAAGATTTAATCTACTTCTCGTGTTGAGAGGATCATACTGACCATTATATAAAACATCCGTCATACTCCGACACTGGGAAAGGTTCTAATTAGCATAAATCCAGTATGACCGCCAAATGGCTTATTCCAAACACTACTGCACCCAATTAGACTATGGTTAAACCTGAAAAGAATTGCAACAGATATTTATTCCATTCCCACATATTAAGAGGACTCAAAAAACATTATATCCAAAATTCGCAAAAGTTCGACTCAGGGAAAGGGTATAATTAGCATAAATCCAATATGAACGTTATGGTTATATTTTACTGATTTAAGATTTTACTGTTTTTCTAGAATTTTTGTTTCTGACCCACTTACGTATTTGAATTCTCTAAACATATAAAGTTATGAATAAGACAAACCTAAAATAGTCAAAGATAGGTTGTGTTGATTTTGTGTTATGAATATGACTTCATTAACCCAACATGGCCGCCATGGCCAATATGAAGTTATGCTCAAAATATTAATTTGTGACCAATTAATTCATTGAATTGTTTAAAGATCTACAATTATTAATGAAACGACACTAATACATTCATAACAAAACATGTGTGATATGGCGCTATTGATATGACGTCATCAATATGGCTGATATGGCCATCATTAAGCTACAACGTTTTCCACGAAATATTTATTTGAGACCATTTTATGCATTTGAACTGTCTAAACTATACAATTATAAATAAAACAATCCTAATACATTCATAAAAGTGCCTTTGACATATTGTGCCCTGACATTGTGTTATGGATAAAATGTCATCAAACCTCCGAATTTGAATTATGAAGAAAAAAAGTGGCAATGCCAACAAACCAATACTGGGAAAGTGTCTGACTGGTTGAAATCCAACATGGTTACCATTGTTAGCATATAACAAACTCGTGGACAGATTTCCTTCGTTGACATTTTGGTAAGAAAAGCATAAAAAATCTCAGATACCGAAGTATAAATCAATAGAATGTCCAGGACATAGATACAAATCCGGTAAAAATGGACAAACACGGACCTCTGGAAACCAAAAGGTGGGATCAGGTGCCATGGAGGAGTAACCATCCCCTGTCGATCGGTCACACCCGCCGTGAGTCCGCAGTCAAGTATAAAAAATTTCAGATACCAAAGTATAAATCAATAGAATGTCCAGGACATAGATACAAATCCGGTAAAAATGGACAAACACGGACCTCTGGAAACCAAGAGGTGGTATCAGGTGCCATGGGGGAGTAAGCATCCCCTGTCGAACGGTCGCACCCGCCATTAGTCCACAGTCAAGTCCAATGAAATACGTGAGGAGTGTATCCTCGTCACAATTGGTACAGACGTCTCAACAACCGCCAACGAAAAGGCAACTCAACATTTCACTTAGTGACACAAATTTGCGGAACGTTGACATTAAACGCGGTTTTCGATATCCCTGTGTCAATAATTTGTCAGTGAGTAGTTTACCTCTGTATATGAAATCTTCATATGTTCATATGTTGTCACCGCCCTGGCATATCGGATCATTTGTGAAAACTCCATATGTGGGTGACTGAGGGATATTACTACTTAAATGTGGAAAATTTCCGATGGGAAAGCCGAAATCGTCGCGTTTGTCGTATAGCTTAGTTGATAATTTCCCGTCTGTGTTTATATTAAGTAAAATGTCTAAGTATGAAGCGTGTGTGTGCTTGATTCTGTTGTATCTTTAATTTCTAGTTCGCTGGGATATATCGCATTGACATATGTATGAAAATTGTCATTATCAATTGACAAAACGTCGTCGATATATCTAAATGTCAAATTAAAGGACACCGCTACACTTTTTCTTCTTTTGATTCAGCAGTTTCTGGATGAAGTCTGCTTCGTATGAATAAAGGAACAGGTCGGCCAATAAAGGAGCACAATTGGTTCCCATAGGAATGCCGACAGTTTGTTGAAAGACCACGTCTCCGAACATTACAAATATATTGTCTATTAGAAATTCCAGCATGTTTTTTATATCAACTTCAGTATATTTATGTGTAGAATGAGTGGTGTTTGACGAAATACGTATCCTGATAGCCAATCACTAGATATTTAAATTTTCGGGTACCACCTTTAGTGAAAAAACAGTTGTCTATGATGCTGAAAAGTCTGTCTTTTAATTTTTTATGTGGAATAGTAGTGTAAAGAGTAGAGAAGTCATAAGTTTTGATACTGTGAATTCGAGAAAAATTGTGTGCCTTCAAATTTTCTAAAAGCTGTTTAGAATTTTTAAGTATCCACAACTGATTTACACCGCTTCTGGAATAGGCAACTGTACAGTATTGTTGAAGTTTCTCCTTAACTGCTGTCAATATCTTGGTAAGGAGTAAAGATAAAGGTTTGGTAGAACATTTGCTGGATCCTGCTATATATCTTTGCTTATATGGGGTTTTATGAAGTTTAGGCATCCAATATAAATGTGGTAGCTCGAAATCGGTATCCGTTGAGGTATATCAAATGAGCGTAATACGGACACGTGATTTTGAAGGATCTCGTCCTTTGAAAGTGAGCTACGTGTGTATGTAGGATTTCCAGAATTCGTATTAAACCCAAGTTCTTCTAATAAACAATTATAGTATTGTGCCTTACAATTAAAAACTATATTATTTGAGACTTTAGATGCTGGTACCAATGAAAGTCCAATGAAATACGTGAGGAGTGAATCCTCGTCACAATTGGTACAGACGTCTCAACAACCGCCAACGAAAAGGCAACTCAACATTTCACTTAGTGAAACAGAGTAATCGTAAAAAGGATTATTATACCGACCGTAAAATTTGCGGAACGTTGACATTAAACGCGGTTTTCGGTATCCCTGTGTTAATAATTTGACAGTGAGTAGTTTACCTCCGTATATGAAATATTCATATGCTATACACGCCCTGGCATATCGGATCATTTGTGAAATATAAACTCCATTACTGAGGGATATTACTACTTAAATGTGGAAAATTTGCGATGGGAAAGCCGAAATCGTCGCCTTTGTCGTATAGCTTAGTTGTTAATTTCCCGTGTGTGTCTATAGTTAGTAAAATGCCCAAGTATGGAGCGTGTGTGCTTGATATTCTTTTGTATCTTTAATTTCTACATGTATGAAAATTGTCATTATTAATTGACAAAACGTCGTCGATATATCTAAATGTCAAATTAAAGGACATCGCTAACGTTTTCTTCTTTTGTTTCAGAAGTTTCTGTATGAAGTCTGCTTTATATGAATAAAGGAGCTTCAGCCAATGAAGGAGCACAATTGGTTCCCAAAGGAATGCAACAGTTTGTTGAAAGACCACGTCTCTGAACATTACAAATATGTTGTCTGTTAGAAATTAGAGCATCTTTTTCATATCAACTTCAGTGTATATATGTGTAGAGTGGTGATTGACAAAATAAGTATCATGATAATCAATCACAAGGTATTTACTGGTAAATTTCCAGGTACCACTTTTAGTGAACAGTTGTTTGTGATGCTAAAAAGTCTCTCTTTTAATTTATTATGTGGAATTGTTTTGTAAAGAGTAGTAAAGTCGTATGTTTTGATACTGTGAATCTGAGAAGAATTGTGTGCCTTCAAATTTTTCAAAAGTTGTTTAGAATTTTACAAGTATCCACATCTGACTTACACCGCTTCTGGAATAAGCAACTGTATAGTACTGCTGAAGTTTCTCCTAATTGGCTTTTAGTATCTTGGTAAGGAGTAAAGATAAAGTTTAAAAGTCGATTAGTTATATTGGTCGTCATTGTATATCTGTACTCGCGACGCGGAACGTGCGAAGTCCCAAGGTTGAATAAAACTCACGTCGAACGCTTACCTGTATTTCTGAACAAAAAATAAATATATGAGCTTCGAGTGAAGTTTCCTACAATGTACAAACAGCAACAAACTTAGAATTTTTAGTTCATCCATAATAAATCCAAAAGTTAGTCCATTACACTAAAGTTCAAAAGCTTTTTATCGCCCTAGTTCAGCTTTAAACAGGCATACATGGTATAATGATAAATCTGACCAAGACAGCATCAATGTTAAGACTGGTACGTATTTGTGCAATCCATGTAACCGGGTATTTGTTTCATTCCTTTTAAAGAACGTTAGAAGCAAAACTTACTTACCTAAATGTTAAAAACGAGTGTGTACATTTGCATGTGAATGTATGACCAAGATTTCATTAGCTCTGAATAATATTTCTTCTATATATTAACGATTTATGCTATTTTGCGGTAAGAGACTTTCCAATAGAAACAGCGTAATAAAATAAACAGAGAAAGGGCTTGATGATGTAAAAAGAGTGTTAAAAGGGGCTGACATTTTTGTATCTGCGAGAAAAAACTGCTAGTTATGTTTTTGGTTTAATGTCTGTCAACCATAAGTGTTAAGTTTGAATGACCAACTCGACATAGATTGCTTTTGTATCAGTATTTAGGTGATGACATAGTACCTCTGTACCTCTTATTTTCAGCAGTTCGATCTATAAGTGTCTAAAGAGGATGTCATTGACAACCAAAAGGTAGTTACACCTGCATATGAGAGAGAGAGAGAGAGAGAGAGAGAGAGAGAGAGAGAGAGAGAGAGAGAGAGAGAGAGAGAGAGAGAGAGAGAGAGAATAAATAAGACATGTCACCTAAAACAACATCCCATTGATCATCAATAGACAACTACTGTATTTTATTTTACTCGGCGGTGTACCGATAATTTCATTTTTACTCAATAGTAGATTTCTTATCCAAATTGATTTCCCAGACATCGTTGGGCCAGCAACAATCATTGTAAATGGATGTTGAAATTGGAAATATTCCTCGATATAGGAATATGGATTATTTTGTGGTGGTGATGGTCGTGTGATGTTTGGTGTTGGTGATGTTATATGTGGTGGTGTTATGTGTGATGGTGTTATATGTGATTGACATGGCAATGATGTCTTCCATGAATAACATGGTCTGTGTTGCTTTTGTTCTACATGACCAACTCCGAGATGTCGCTTCTTCGCATCTCTAATAGAATATTCATTTCCACAAACTTCGCACTATGTTGAAAGTGGCGTTTACCAATAATAAACAAACAATCGCACGATGCTGACGTCATGACGATATTCATACGAATGAATATACAATCAACAGATTCCTCGTATTATACTCCCGTGATACACTGCATTACCGCAGATGTCTTCATTTGATAGATTTATTTCTTTTATTTACTTTTCATAATGTTTGATGAGACAGTAAAAAACCTAGGAGCCAATTTCACAGTTAAAGAACCGTCACTGCCCAATGACTGTAAGTGCCGAGCATAGGTCAAGATTTGAAGCCCTTCATCGGCATTTGGTGTTGTCTCCATATGAGTGAAATATTCTTGAGTGGGACTTAAAAACAATAATAAATAATAAAAAAAAACAATCTTAATGTTTATTCCCAAGCTAAATAGAATGACATGATATGTACAATCTCAATTTCTTTATTTACCCCTCCCTTTCCCAAGACAGGGGGCGCTGAAATCAATGATAAAATGTACAACAATTACAAAATAATAAGTTCAGTTTACAAAATAAAAAAAAAAGTTTAACATAATAAAAAAAGTTCATGAAATAAAAAGTTTTACAAAATAAACGTACAGTTTATTAAATGAAAATGTTTAAAATAGAAAGTTAAACAAAAATGTTGAAGAAATCAAAAGTTGCATGAACAAACGCTTTAAAAATGAAAATTGATGGAATGAAAATTATACATTGAAACAAAATAAAAAAGTTCATAAAAGTTTATGAAATGAAAAGGATTTACTCAAATAAAAAATAGTGGTTGCCCCCAAACCCCTGCCATTTCGGGCCCTAGTTACGGCCCTGGTTAAGTATGTTGCTGGTTTTGCTGATTCCTATATGTGGACAACTGAGTTATTAGCAGTACTATACTTTTAACTGATCATAGATAGGCTACGCCACATCGCAATCCCACAGGCTAATCCAGAGGATGTAAAATACTGACAGGCATCTTGTGTAAAGTAACCTATCGTCATATCTCGAAATCACTCAAACACATCAAACGGAAGTGGAACGTCGGTTAAAACATAATTTACCCTTTTACCCCTGTGTATTCGAGTGGTATGCTATACCAGTCTATGTGTATGGTTAAAAGGGTTAACGTGTAAATCACTTAACGTTTTCATAGTCAACGTTTTCCACACTTTTTGAATTTGCATTTATATAATCCGCATGAAATATTACCTCTTTCTTTAACATAATATAAGTATAAGGCCTCTGTTAAGGGAATTTTTCCACTTGAAGTTTTTCATGACTATCAATGTAAGCAGAACAGTATACATTTTTTTCTAAACAGCAACTCGGATATTTCATCGTTTGGAAACAGCCAAATTGCTGTTTAGAAAAAAATGTGTACTGTTTTTGTTTAAAATGATCAAAACCATCAGCGTTTAAACTGAGCACACTATAGATCCATAAAAACTACCCATAGATTGAAAGGAGTCTATAAATCGTTCGTTGTCAATAAACATGTCTCCAATACATTCATTCTCTTGGAAGCACCAAGATTATTATTTTTCTAGTTTCCATTATATTTATTTACAAATTTCCTCGGCGTCGCCTTGGTGTACAACATCCTGTGTACATTGGTATTCCATTCTAAATTTATCTGAGGAAGTATTAGGAGTGTTTATGGGGACTTAAATGTCTCAAATACGTAAGTTCTTTAACGTAATTGGTGGCGTACTCTACTGTAGGAGGTAAAAAGGTAGGCACAGACGACAGCTCTTTCCTTTGTTTATTATTTTGTCTTGGCAAATATAATTTAGATGTTATTCATCATTTTAATCATGGGTGTGTTTTCACATTTTATATAGGTTAGCAATACTATTGCAAATTTTCACGATGACAATTTTCATATCTGTGTTAATGTGATGTATCCTACCAACTGGAAATATCGATAAAACAAATTTCCTTCGCTGACATTTTGGTAGGAAAGGCATCGAAGAAAAAATAACATTTATACGAAAAACATGATTTTTTCAGATTACCAGTTGCTATCTTTATACAAATTGGGATACCGTTAGATAACCTGGGTTTATGTCTCCCAATGAAGGTCTATGCTCGGCACTTACGGCCATTGAGCAGTGAGGGTTCTTTAATTTGCCGACACCTACTGTGACACGGGACCTCAGCTTTTACTGTGTCATCTGAAAGACTTGAAACCAACTTGACTCACAACCTCACCACCAAGAGTTGAGCGTGTTACCGACTGAGCAAGGTCGGCTCGTTTGACTTGCTGAGAAGAATGGTATATCACAGTAATGCTTAGAACTATGTTTTTATTTCTTATCGATCTTGTAAAACTGGCTCTGCTGAACACTATACCAACACTCCAATACTGGAAAAGTGTCTGACAGGTTGAAATCCAACATAGTTACCAATGTTAGCATATAGCTTTACTGTCTTTATCACCATATTTCAATGTAAATGTCTAAAATAATTAATGAAACAACCCTATTTTCACCTCTGACATTGTGCTATGGATATAACGTCATCAAACATATAATGTAATGAAGTGATAATGTCTTGAATACGTTTTTACAGTTCCAGTACTACCATAGTATCTTGGGGAGTGGATCCATATGCATTACTGTGATCCTGAGAGCTATGCTGTAAGGACAGTAGGATATCGAAAGTTAAAGCTGAACTAGAATGATAAAAAGCTTTTGTGAAATTTGTGTTGAAAGAAAATGTTTTGAAACATTCCCACTTCATTTCCCCACACAGCAGACATATGGTATCTGTAGTTGTTTCAACTGAAAACAAGTCCCACAACAGGTATTAAAGTATAAAAAGTCTCCGATACCAAGGTATAAATCATTAGGATGTCCAGGATATAGGTACAAATCTGGTAAAAAATGGACAAACACGGACCTCTCGAAATCAAGCGGCGGGATCAGGTGTCATGGAGGTGTAAGCATCTCCTGTCGACCGGTCACACCCGCCGTTAATGCGCATACAAATTAAAATGAAATTTAAACAGAGTAGTCGCAAACAAGACTATTATACCGACCGTTAAATTTGCGGAACGTTGACATCAAACCCGGTTTTCGATATCTCTGTGTCAATAATTTGTCAGTGAGTAGTTTACCTCTACATATGAAATGTTTATATGTTGAACATGCCCTGGCATATCTGATCATTTGTGAAATATAAAGTCCATATGATGAATGTGGGAAATTAACGATGGGAAAGCCGAAATCGTCGCCTTTGTCGTATAGTTTAGTTGTTAATTTCCCATCTATGTCTATAGTTAGTAAAATGCCCAAGTATGAAGCGCGTGTGTGCTTGAGTCTGTTGTATCTTTGATTTCTAGTTCGCTGGGATACATCGCATTGACATATGTATGAAAATTGTCATTATTAATTGACAAAACGTCGTCGATATATGTAAATGTCAAATTAAAAGACACCGCTAACTTTTTATTCTTTTGATTCAGCAATTTCTGTATGAAGTCTGCTTCATGTGAATAAAGAACCATGTCAGCTAATAAAGGAGCACAACTGGTTCCCACAGGAATGCCGAGATTTTGTTGAAAGACCACGTCTCTGAACATTATAAATATGTTGTCTATTAGAAATTCCAGCATCTTTTTTATATCAACCTCAGTGATGAAATAGTAAAATTAATATTTTCAGATGTTAGAAATTCCCTGTTCTTTGCATTAATAACCCCAGTTCTTTTAGTGGTGCGAGGTTTCTATCTAAAGATGATTCAACCAAAAGGTAGTTGCACCTCCATATGAGAGAGAGAGAGAGAGAGAGAGAGAGAGAGAGAGAGAGGAGAGAGAGAGAGAGAGAGAGAGAGAGACAGAGAGAGAGAGAGAGAGAGAGAGAGAGTGAGAGAGAGAGGAGAGAGACAGAGAGAGCGAGAGAGAGAGAGAGAGAGAGGAGGAGAGAGAGAGAGAGAGAGAGAGAGAGAGAGAGAGAGAGAGAGATACATGCCAGCTAAAACTTGCCATCAAGCGACAACTACTATATTATTTTACTTGGTGGTGGATTGATAATTTCATCTTTGCACAATATGAAGTTTCTTATCCATTCTTATCCAAGTTCATTTCCCACATATTGTTGGGTCAGCAACAATCATTGTGAATGGATGTTGAAATGGAAATATTCCTCGATATAGGAAAACCGATTATTTTGTGGTGGTGGTGGTTGTGGTGTGATTTTTCGTGTTGATGATGTTCTATGTGGTGGTTATGTGTGATGGTGGTGTTGTTATAGGTGGTAGTGGCGTTATATGTGATTGACGTGGCAATGATGTCTTCCATGAATAACATGGTCTGTGTTGCTTTTGTATTACATGAGCAACTCTGAGATGTCGCTTCATCGCATCTCTCCTAGAATAATGTTTTCCTCAAACTTCGCACGATGTTGACGACATGACGATCTTTATATAAATGAATATATAATCAACATATTTATCGTTTTATACGCCATACCCGCTGATGTCTTCATTTGACACAGATTGATTTCTTTTTTCGTTTTTTACGGTCTCATCGGAAAGATAGGAAATCAACCTGCCGCCGGCTGGACTCGAACTCACGATCAAGAGTCGAGCGCGTTACTGACTGAGCCAGGTAAATGTAAGGAACGTATATAATATGATATTAGGGAAAACAACATGATGTGAATGTGGTCAATGACACCATGAGGCATAACCATCTGTGCATTCCTGACACGGTAATTTCAAATATGTTTAGAAGATATATGTATGATCCGATTTGAGTGAGCTCAATGACACCATGGCCAATTCATGTATATTTTGGCTAAAACATGATAATTTTAAATGTGTTGAGTGTCGATAAAATTAAATTCTTGACTTCGAAAGTGGGTAAATTTATCTGTTAATTAAACATCAAACTGTAATGCATATCAATGACATTTTTCTCAGTTCATATTTGTGCGTTTATGGATACAAGCGCGGTATTTTAAAATTTGTTAAGCTGGATTTATTTTGTTTTGTTTTTGGATTTTTTTTTCTTTTTGTGGAATTTTTGGGTTTTTTTTTGGGGGGGGGGGGTTGTTTGTTAATTTTTTGGTTTTTGTTTTTGTTTTGTTTTGTTTTTTTTTGTTTTTTTTTAATTCTAGATTTCTTCATCATAACAGGAAAACGAGTCGTTTATCAATAAAACAATCAATCTGTTACACAATACTTCAATAATCTGTATATATTACAATTGTTACTATACTAAATACATCATTATTTAGAAAGCAGTCAACTGAAATACATGTATATGATATACAAGAGTAAGAAAATGTCCTCTTTAAACATAGATGGAATTAATGAATGTGTAAATGAAATGCAACTTGAATTTTCTAAATATGAAAACCGTTTAATAGATGCATAAATGGAATTGAAGATGGTATAGAAAATATTGATTCATGTGTTTGTAACTGAATTATTTTTTATCCGTTTTGTAAAACAGAAATTAAATACAGCACGCGTAACTCCAAGAAACATTTCACTAATAAACCTTGGTTTGATGATAAACTCCTATACACTGCTTACCTAAAAGATCTTTATAATTTTAATCATAACAGATCTAATCAACAGCGGTATTTATTAACAATAGGAAGAGAAAATTCAAACATTACAAAAAACCAGAGCGTCGTATGAACGTTATTTATGTAATCAACTTGAATACTAAAGATTGAAAAATATTAGCGAATTTTATTCGCAATTCAAACAGAAAAATTATGTACAGAAATGTGACCTTAGTCTAACATATTTTTATGAACACTTCAAGAATATAGGAATGGAAATGATGAACAAAATAATGTAATTTTACCTAATAATTTGTCTTGTATTTTTGATGAGTTATATTGTGAAATAACGAGTAAAGAGATACTAAAAGTTATTGGAAAATTGAAAAACCGTTAATACCCGGGGAAGACTTACTTTTGAACGAGTATTTTTCAAACATGTCTGAATCTCTTTTACCTATGTTAAAAATTATATTTAATGCAATTTTGAATAGAGGTTACATTCCTCGAATTTGGTGTGAAGGTGTGATTGTACTTGTTCGTAAAAAGAGTGATTTAAACAATGTTGATAATTATAGAGATATCACATTAATGAGCTGTCTCCTAAAGTTATTTATAGGTGTATTGAATGAACGATTACTAAATTAGGCAAAATCTAATATTGTACTCACAGACGCTCAGTTCGGATTTAGGCCCCGTAGTGGGTCTGCCTGTAGATGCTATATTTGCACTTAATAGTTTAATTGAAAAATACCTATTGTCTGTTCGTAAATTTTACTGTTGTTTCATAGATTTCAGAAAAGCCTTTGATTGTATAGACAGAAATTTAATGTTTTATGAAATAACTAACCTAGGAATTAGAGGGAAACTCTTTGACGTAATTTCATCTTCGTATTGTAATATGAAAAGCTGTGTTAAATATAAAGCAGATTTATCAGAGTAGATAAAGGGGTTTTACAAGGCGAATCTTTGTCGCCGATACTATTTTCCGTGTTTTTAAACGATGTCTAGATTACTCTTTATTACAAATTCATGTAATTCAATTGAACTGCGAGAGTCATTGCTCTCTTTAATAATGTATGCGGATGACACTGTGCTGTTAGCAGAGACCGGCGGGGACCTACAAACCTTACTGGAATCGTTAGATGAATATTGCAAAACTTGGAAATTAAATGTTAATGTGGACAAAACAAAAATTATTAAATTCAGGAAATCTGGTAAATTGTCCAAACATGAAAAATGGAGTTATGGGGAAATAATATAGAAATAATTGGTACGTTTAATAATCCTGGACTCACTTTGTTATATATGGAGTTATGGGGGGGGGGGGAATAATATAGAAATAATTGATACTTTTAATTACCTAGGACTTACTTTGTATTATACAGGGAATTATAATAAATCCCAAACTACTATTGCTTCACAAGGACGTAAATGTTTATTTAATTTAAAAAGAAAAATTCAGAACATTCATTTTAACTACGAAACTAAATTTAGTCTGTTTGACACTTACGTTAATAGTGTTTGCGTTATGCTTCTGAAGTACGGGGATTCCATAAAGCAGAAAAGTACCCTAAATATGATGGTTTACTCAGAACTTGGAAGACAACCCCTGGTAGTCAGACGTAAAATACAAATAATTAAATATTGGATTAAATTATTAAAAACTGAAAATTGTATTTTAAAGAACATATATGCAGATATGTACAGTAGAATTGATTTCTATACAAACAATAATGGCATGTGGTTACAATGTGTTAAACGTATGCTTTTTTCAATGGGATTGGGTGAAGTCTGGTTGTGCCAAAACATTATTAATGTACCATTTTTCTCAATATTTTCAAATTAGGGCTATTGGATTTATTTATACAAGAGAGAGACACATTCGTGAACAATTCTTCAAAATGTTTCCTCTAAAGAATTTGAGAGATAGATTTTCCATACAATTTTATATCACATCAAATTTACCAGTTAGGTATAATTCAATTTTAACCAGACACAGGCTATCATCACATGTATTAAGCATAGAGACTGGTCGCTATACTAATATTGAACATGATCAGCGACTATGCCCTATATGTCGATCTGAAATAGAGGATGAATTTCATATTGTATTAGTTTGACCTCATTACATTGCTACACGTAAAGAATATATAAAACAAAATTTCTGAAGACGACCATCTGTATTTAAATTAGAACAGCTATTTTCATCTACAAATGTTACTGAACTCTCTGAAATTGGCAAATATCTTATTACTACAACTCAATCAAGAAATATTTTTTCTGTGTTAACAATAAACTGTTCTTATTATCATCTCCTTTCGCATTTTGCTGTCATCGAAGTTGATTTAAAAACAGTATTGTACATACATGTGTATATATGTTATGCCTATAGGGGTACGCATTTGGCAAAAAATGAATTGAAATAAATCAAAAGAGAAACACATCTCAGTAGGATGGAAAGATTGGATAAGGGCATTGACTAAGAGACCATTTTTGTTTGCATCTTGAACGTTGACTAACACGGTTAATTTGACCCGTTAACAAGCATATTATTTAATCAAATTTCCATGACCCCATGTTTTATATTATGACAAATAAAACAAAATTAAAAGTCACATCATTGTCATCATAAGTGTTGTTTAAATCTATATCATTACATTATCTTTGAAGTGAAGCAGGTTCTATAGTATATATATATATATATATATATATATATATATATATATATATATTATATATATATATATATATATATATATATATATATATATATATATATATATATATAATGCCACACCACAAAACAGTTTAAGTTTTATTAACTTACATTGCGACACGTGTTTCGCGTTACAAACGCTCATCAGGCAATGGTCATCAACAAAAATGTATAGAATATATATCATGAATCTCATAGTGGTAAAGTAAATACATATATAAGAAGTTGATGAAGTAGATAAGATAAAACTAATGTAGGAAGCTTAATGCAAAGAATGAACAAAATTAGTTAATCTGATAAGAAGGCAACTCCTCTGCATAAGATTATATGAAATGTGTGGGTTAGAGTCTGTTAAGTAATGATTTGAATTTATCAATAAAATATTGCTCTTTGAGTGTAATATTCCAATAGTCATGATATTGAAATTCCGTTTACTACACTGAAATATATGTTTAGAAACGAATAAATTACGATTATGCGGTAACTTTATATTGCTTTTTGTAGAGCTACTTTTTGGTTTAATGACTGAGTACATCCAATATATTCTTCCTTGCAACTTTCACTTACAATTACATATATTACGTTTTTAGAATTGCAATTTAATATTCGTTTGATATAAAATAATGAACAGGAATTTTTAAATTTGAATGTCTGACCTTCAGTGATGATGTCACATATATTACATCTTTTATTTTTGCATTTAATTGCATCCCCGATCTTTGATTCCTCATTATGCTCTCTGTCGTCTCATTGATCTCTAGCTCAACAGGATACATCTGGCCGAGGTAATTCTGAAATTAACCGTAACCTGAACATAAAAGAAAAAGAAAAGAAGAAAAAAGGTGGCGGACAGTCATGGAGTTAACATCATCATAATTTTCTTCGTTTAAGGAATAAGTGTAGAAAATTGCAAATTTACAAAGTTTTTTTCTTAATTTTTCGTTGACATGAGTTGTACTAATACCAATACAGTTTTCATACCAATGACAGCTTAATGAAAATGAGAACATAAGAGATATATACATACAAATCAGCACATGCGCAATTAGTGGATATCTTATATCTCCATATTAACGGGTAAAATTAATGTATTATTTGTACATACTCACTGTTTTCACACCAATGACAGTTTGATGAAAATGAATATGAACTACAAGTTCTTAAAATCCTTAAATAGTAAACATAAAATGAGTCATTGAAACAAGTTGATAAAATTACGGCTTAATTAGCAACTGTTTAATACTGGGACATTATGGATGGCTTCATATGGCTTCTGGGCTATTGATTGTGAAATACCTTTAACGTTTTCATCTGTGGCGATAACAAAGTCAATGACCGCATTGACTGTGAAATACTCTCTACGTATGCACTTACTTCGATTAAAGTCAATGACCGCATTGACTGTGAAATACTCTCTACGTATGCACTGACGTCGGTTAAAGTCAATGACCCCATTGATTGTGAAATACCCTCTACGTATGACCTCATTGATTGTGAATTATCCTCAACGTATGCACTTGTGTCGGGTCTCGGAAAATTCAATGACATCAACACAAAATGCAGGTCAAATTTGACGGTATACTTCCCTAAGGTCAATGACCTTCATGACGTCATTGCGAATGTAGTTCATAATTGAAGGTATACAACCCCTTATACTACTTCCAACAATGTACCATTTTAAAAATTTTCAATTGATTTGTTTGCCCTCCGCAAGTAAACTGGCAAACTTTTCTACAAAATCAGCCAAGGTCCCAGCGGGACTCGAACTTACGCCTATGTACTCCGTGGTTTAAAGTTTTATATTTTAACTACTCGGTCATTGAACCCCCTTTGATGACCTCGAGAAAATGTGTATTAAATGAATATGATGAAAACTAGAAAAACAATAATCTTGGTGCACAACTTCCAGCGTACATTGAACTTAAATTCTAAATTAATTTTAGAACGGTGTTAATATCAGGAGTGTATCTTTGGGTTCATAGCAGTATGGTTTGCAATTTTCACGTTGACAGTTTTCATAATTGTGTCCATGCGATTTATCCTAGCAACTGGAAATATAGATAAAACAAACTCGGGGACAAACTAAGTTCATTGACATTTTGTTAAGAAAAACATCGAAGAGAAAATAACATTTATATGATTTTTTCAAATGTCCAGTTGCTATCTTTGTACATCAAAGTGGTAATGATAAGATAATCTGGGATTTAATCTCCCAAATGATATGATATGATGTGCTAGGTCCTGCTCAGCGTCAATTGTTAGATCAGTAAATGGATTGAACATAGTTGCATCAATTTTAAACGACGTGAACTAAACAAAAAAGCAGAAGAGTACATAATACGCATGCTGTTCCGGACAATTATTTTCAGCACAAATTGTCTTAAATTCCTTCAATAGGGTCCAAAAATGTTGGCTGGCGAACTTCTTTGAGTATTCTTGGTAAGAAAAACTCTATGAATTCAAAGGTGAATCGGTTAAAAATTCTGCTCAAGATATTGAGCAGACTCTTGATATGTACATTCATTTGAGTATTGGCAATGATGCACAAAGGGCAGTAACTGTGGAAATTATGGTCCGATGATTTTTGCTATTCTCACAAAATCAGCTTAGATTCTGGCCGGACTTGACCACTTTCTGACCAGGAGTGAGAGGCTACTTCTGACCACTCGACTACAGAGGTTCCGAGTGTACTTGTAAATTGTAAAACATGGCAATGAGTCATTGCTTCAGCTAATAAAAATATATCAATACGATAAAATATGTTAAATGGAATATTATCAAATTCTGTGTCAGAGAACATCTTTAAGATATTGTAATTCCTTGTTTATAACCGTATAAGCAGAAATTTTAGCGATGGTTCAATTTTAGCATTAATAACGAGGATGTTGAGATCGCTAAAATCTATATGTCTAATAAATCATTCCTCGTCGTGGGAAAGAGTTATCTTTTTTATAATTATAAAATCGCTAAAATTACTTCTCGCTAAAATGATATACGAGATTTTAGGACAAAATGTTAAATTTGCGTCTTATGCGGTATATTGGAAACATGAACTAAAATGGCTTACACTATGTCAACAATTCATTCCAATGAAACAGCTATCCAATATCACGGTTAATGAACATATTGGGGCAGTCCAGTGTAGAGCGTTCAACTCGTAAGAGGAAGAACCCAGATTCGATTCCGGGCCCAGTACCGAGTCATACCTAAAACTTTAAAGATGTAGTTACTATGTCTGAGGCTTCGCTAAGTGCTTGGTAGAAGAAGAGATTTTCAAGTCATAGGTCTTTCAGGCGAAATTTGAAACCGAGGTCCCGTAGCATGTGCAGTTAAAAGAACCTTTACTGCAATGGCTGGTCAAAATGTGTGTTATTGACATCTCCGTATATCAAAAGATGTTTAAAAAGACCAATAAAAATGAGTCAGTCATTTAATTATCTTTTAATTTTAAAACTTAAAAGCGAAGACATAGCTAACACTCACTTAAATATTTTCAATTTAAAGGGAGCAAATGACAGGTTTTTCTGTATATATCTAATACTGTCTCTGAGTTTTCATTATGTTATTATATGTATGTATCGATTTTATGTATGGAGTTCATTATTATTATTATTATTATTATTATTATTATTATTATTATTATTATTATTATTAATAGTTGAAACTACATACTCTTTCAAATTCGAAGCAGGAGAGTTAATACGTGGTTTTAAATGATTTCCTGCTTATTCGAACTAATAAACACAACATGCAGATTCGGTACTGCCTACGAGTTTTGAGGTTGTTGTTGCATTCGGTATATTATTACCTATTATCACTTCACAGAAGTCAACACGCTATTCGCTCTCTTACAAAATTGTTGTCTAATGAATATATCTTAAAATTAACGTTGTAGATTTACGTCACGGAAACAATGAATAAAAGAGGCATAATTATCAGTTTCTGTCATTTCTTTTTTACTTTTCCAATATCTTGTGACTCATGGTTTGGGATCCATTAGGAGAGATACTGAAATATTTGAGTGTTTTGGCGTTTCTACAGCCAGTGTAGCTTTAAGTGGTATCGGAGTCTACAGCCAGTCAGCTTTAAAGGGGCATTAGCTGTGGGTTTTTTTTCCAAATTTTGCTTATGCATTTTTGCTACTTAGATTAGATTTTAAATATAACGAAAAAGAGATATACACAGGCATCAAAATTCTTAAATTCCTATATATTTTGTAAAAATTGCTTGCGAAACCCAGGTTTGGCACTTTTTTCAACTGCAATTGATTAACTCAACCTTACTATTTGTATATGAATACCACACTGTCCCTGTTTTTTACTTTCACAAAATATAGACATGTTAGAACATACGATTTGTTATGCCTGTGTATAGCTCTTATTTGTCATTGTACATTAAGTACAAGTAGATAAAATAGTAAAAAAATCAAAATCATTTGTTTTAGTAAACACAGTTCAAGCCCCTTTAAGTATATCGGCGTTTACAGCCATTCGGCTTTAAGTGTATCAGCGTTTACAGCCAGTCAGCTTTAAGAGTATCAGTGTATACAGCCAGTCAGCTTTAAGTGTATCAGTGTATACAGCCAGTCAGCTTTAAGTGTATACAGCCAGCCAGCTCTAAGTCTAACAGCGTTTAGAGCCAGTCAGCTTTAAGTGTATCAGTGTATACAGCCAGTCAGCTTTAAGTGTATCAGTGTATACAGCCAGTCAGTTTTAAGTGTATCGGCGTTAACAGCCAGTCAGCTTTAAGTGTATCGGCGTTAAAAGTCAGTCGGTTTTACGTGTATCGGCGTTAACCGCCAGTCAGCTTTAAGTGTATCGGCGTTCAAAGTCAGTCAGCTTTAAGTGTATCGGCGTTAACAGTCAGTCACCTTTACGTGTATCGGCGTTAACAGCCAGTCAGCTTTAAGTGTATCTGCGTTTACAGCCAGTTAGCTACAAGTGTATCTGCGTTAAAGGTCAGTCAGCCTTAAGTGTATCAGCGTTTACAGCCAGTCAGCTTTAAGAGTATCAGTGTATACAGCCAGTCAGCTTTAAGTGTATCTGCGTTTACAGGCAGTTAGCTATAAGTGTATCTGCGTTCAAGGTCAGTCAGCTTTAGGTGTATCAGCGTTTACAGCCAGTCAGCTTTAAGAGTATCAGTGTATACAGCCAGTCAGCTTTAAGTGTATCTGCGTTTACAGCCAGTTAGCTATAAGTGTATCTGCGTTAAAGGTCAGTCAGATTTAAGTGTATCAGCGTTTACAGCCAGTCAGCTTAAAGTGTATCCATGTATACAGCGAGTCAGCTTTAAGTGTATTAGCGTTAACAGCCAGTCACCTTTATGTGTATCGGCGTTAACAGCCAATCAGCTTTAAGTGTATCTGCGTTTACAGCCAGCAGTTAGCTACAATTGTGTCTGCGTTAAAGGTCAGTCAGCTTTAAGTGTATCAGCGTTTACAGCTAGTCAGCTTTAAGTGTATCAGTGTATTCAGCCAGTCAGCTTAAAGAGTATCCATGTATACACCGAGTCAGCTTTAAGTGTATTGGCGTTAAAAGTCAGTCAGCTTTACGTGTATCGGCGTTAACAGCCAGTCAGCTTTAAGTGTATCTGCGTTTACAGCCAGTTAGCTACAAGTGTATCTGCGTTAAAGGTCAGTCAGCTTTAAGTGTGTCAGCGTTTACAGCCAGGCAGCTCTAAGTGTAACAGCGTTTAGAGCCAGTCAGCTTTAAGTGTATCAGTGTATACAGCCAGTCAGCTTTAAGTGTATCAGTGTATACTGTCAGCTTTAAGTGTATCGGCGTTTAAAGTCCGTCAGCTTTACGTGTATCGGCGTTAACAGCCAGTCAGCTATAAGTGTATCTGCGTTAAAAGTCAGTCAGCTGTCAGTGAATGTTTAATTTTATCGGCATCTGCAGTCAGTCAGCTATAAGTGTAACGGAGTCTACAGCCAGTCAGCATTAAGTGTAAAGTTACAGCCAGTCAGCTTTATGTGTAAAGGTGTTTACAGCTAGTCAACATTAAGTGTAAAGGTGTTTACAGCCAGTCAGCTTTATGTGTAAAGGTCTTTAAGTGTATCAGCGTGAAATGCTAGTCAGCTATACGTGTATCGGCGTAAATAGTCAGTCAGCTTTATGTGTATCGGCGTTTACAGTCAGTCAGCTTTAAGTGTATCGGCGTTAACTGCCAGTGTAGCTATTAGTTTGACGGTGTTTACAACAAGTCAGAATTAACTGTATCGGCCTTAACAGCCAGTCAGATTTAAGTGTATCGTCGTTTACAGCCAGTCAGCGTTTACTGCCAATGTAGCTATTAGTGTATCAGCGTTTACAGCCAGTTAGCTTGAAGTGTATCAGCATTTACAGCCAGTCAGCTTTATGTGTATCGGCGTTTACAGCAAGTCATCTTTAAGTGTATCGACGTTTACAGTCAGTCATCTTTAAGTGTATCGGCGTTTACAGTCAGTCATCTTTAAGTGTATCGGCGTTTCCAGTCAGTCATCTTTAAGTGTATCGTCGGTTACAGGCAGCCTTAGGTTTACCTGCGTTTACTGCCAATGTAGCTATTAGTGTATCAGCATTTACAGCCAGTTAGCTTTTAGTGTATCAGCATTTACAGCCAGTCAGCTTTATGTATCGGCGTATACAGCCAGTCATCTTTAAGCGTATCGGCGTTTACAGCAAGTCATCTTTAAGTGTATCGGCGTTTACAGTCAGTCATCTTTACGTGCATCGGCGTTTACAGTCAGTCATCTTTAAGTGTATCGGTGTTTACACTGAGTTGGCTTCCAGTGAATCAGCGTTAACAGCTAGTCAGTTATTAAGTGCATCGTCGTTAACAGCCAATCAACTTTAAGTGTATCAACGTTAAAAGCAGTCATCTTTAAGTGAATTGGAGTTTACAACCAGTCAGCTTTAAGTGCATTGTGGTTACAGCAAAGCAGTCTATAGTGTCTCGGCGTTTACAGTCCGTGTAGGTATAAGTGTGTAGGCGTTTACAGCCAGTGCTGCTTTAAGCGTATCAGCGTTTACAGCCAGTCAGCTTTAAGTGTATCGGTTTTACAGCCAGTCGGCTTCAAGTGTCACAGCGTTCACAGCCATAAATTGTAAGTGTATCAGTGTTTACAGCCTGTGTAGTTATTAGTGTATCGGCATTTACAGCCGGTCAGCTTTATGTGTATCGTCGTTTACAGCCAGCCAGCCTTAAGTGTATCAGCGTTTACAGCCAGTCATCTTTAAGTGTATCGTCGTTTACAGCCAGCCACCCTTAAGTGTATCAGCGTTAACAGCCAGTCATTTTTAAGTGTATCGGCGTTTAAAGCCAGCCAGCCTTAAGTGTATCAGCGTTCATAGCCAGTCATCTTTAAGTGTATCGACGTTTACAGCCAGCCAGCCTTAAGTGTATCAGCGTTAACAGCCAGTCATCTTTAAGTGTGTCGGCGTTTACAGCCAGTCAGCTTTAAGTGTATCGGCGTTTACAGCCAGTCAGCTTTAAGTGTATCAGCGTTTATAGTCGGTGCAGTTATTAGTGTGTGGCGTTTACAGTCAGTCGGCTTCAAGTGTAACAGCGCTAACAGCCAATCGGTTCTAAGTGTAACAGCGTTAACAGCCAATCGGTTCTAAGTGTATCAGCGTTTACAGCCAGCCAGCATTAAGTGTATCAGCGTATACAGCCAGCCAGCATTAAGTGTATCAGCGTATACAGCCAGTCATCTTTAAGTGTATCAGCGTTTACAGCCAGTCATCTTTAAGTGTATCAGCGTATACAGCCAGTCAGCTTTAAGTGTATCAGCGTTTACGGCCAGTGATCTTTAAGTGTATCAGCGTATACAGCCAGTCAGCTTTAAGTGTATCGGCGTTTACAGCCAGCCAGCATTAAGTGTATCAGCGTATACAGCCAGTCAGCTTTAAGTGTATCAGCGTATACAGCCAGTCATCTTTAAGTGTATCAGCGTATACAGCCAGTCATCTTTAAGTGTATCAGCGTTTACAGCAAGTCATCTTTAAGTGTATCAGCGTTTACAGCCAGTCATCTTTAAGTGTATCAGCGTTTACAGCCAGTCATCTTTAAGTGTATCAGCGTTTACAGCCAGCCAGCATTAAGTGTATCAGCGTATACAGCCAGCCAGCATTAAGTGTATCAGCGTATACAGCCAGTCATCTTTAAGTGTATCAGGGTTTACGGCCAGTGATCTTTAAGTGTATCAGCGTATACAGCCAGTCAGCTTTAAGTGTATCGGCGTTTACAGCCAGCCAGCCTTAAGTGTATCAGCGTATACAGCCAGTCATCTTTAAGTGTATCAGCGTATACAGCCAGTCATCTTTAAGTGTATCAGCGTATACAGCCAGTCATCTTTAAGTGTATCAGCGTATACAGCCAGTCATCTTTAAGTGTATCAGCGTTTACAGCCAGTCATCTTTAAGTGTATCAGCGTATACAGCCAGTCATCTTTAAGTGTATCAGCGTTTACGGCCAGTGATCTTTAAGTGTATCAGCGTATACAGCCAGTCAGCTTTAAGTGTATCGGCGTTTACTGCCAGCCAGCATTAAGTGTATCAGCGTATACAGCCAGTCATCTTTAAGTGTATCAGCGTTTACAGCCAGTCAGCTTTAAGTGTATCAGCGTTTACAGCCAGTCATCTTTAAGTGTATCAGCGTATACAGCCAGTCATCTTTAAGTGTATCAGCGTATACAGCCAGTCATCTTTAAGTGTATCAGCGTTTACAGCCAGTCATCTTTAAGTGTATCGGCGTTTACAGCCAGTCATCTTTAAGTGTATCAGCGTTTACAGCCAGCCAGCATTAAGTGTATCAGCGTATACAGCCAGCCAGCATTAAGTGTATCAGCGTATACAGCCAGTCATCTTTAAGTGTATCAGGGTTTACGGCCAGTGATCTTTAAGTGTATCAGCGTATACAGCCAGTCAGCTTTAAGTGTATCGGCGTTTACAGCCAGCCAGCATTAAGTGTATCAGCGTATACAGCCAGTCATCTTTAAGTGTATCAGCGTATACAGCCAGTCATCTTAAAGTGTATCAGCGTATACAGCCAGTCATCTTTAAGTGTATCAGCGTATACAGCCGGTCAGCTTTAAGTGTATCGGCGTTTACAGCCAGCCAGCATTAAGTGTATCAGCGTATACAGCCAGTCATCTTTAAGTGTATCAGCGTATACAGCCAGTCAGCTTTAAGTGTATCGGCGTTTACAGCCAGCCAGCATTAAGTGTATCAGCGTATACAGCCAGTCATCTTTAAGTGTATCAGCGTATACAGCCAGTCATCTTAAAGTGTATCAGCGTATACAGCCAGTCATCTTTAAGTGTATCAGCGTATACAGCCAGTCAGCTTTAAGTGTATCGGCGTTTACAGCCAGCCAGCATTAAGTGTATCAGCGTATACAGCCAGTCATCTTTAAGTGTATCAGCGTATACAGCCAGTCATCTTTAAGTGTATCAGCGTATACAGCCAGTCATCTTTAAGTGTATCAGCGTTTACAGCCAGTCATCTTTAAGTGTATCAGCGTTTACAGCCAGTCAGCTTTAAGTGTATCAGCGTTTACAGCCAGTCATCTTTAAGTGTATCAGCGTTTACAGCCAGTCAGCTTTAAGTGTATCAGCGTTTACAGCCAGTCAGCATTAAGTGTATCAGCGTTTACAGCCAGTCAGCTTTAAGTGTATCAGCGTTTACAGCCAGCCAGCATTAAGTGTATCAGCGTTTACAGCCAGACATCTTTAAGTGTATCAGCGTATACAGCCAGTCATCTTAAAGTGTATCAGCGTATACAGCCAGTCATCTTTAAGTGTATCAGCGTATACAGCCAGTCAGCTTTAAGTGTATCGGCGTTTACAGCCAGCCAGCATTAAGTGTATCAGCGTATACAGCCAGTCATCTTTAATTGTATCAGCGTATACAGCCAGTCATCTTTAAGTGTATCAGCGTTTACAGCCAGTCATCTTTAAGTGTATCAGCGTTTACAGCCAGTCAGCTTTAAGTGTATCAGCGTTTACAGCCAGTCATCTTCAAGTGTATCAGCGTTTACAGCCAGTCAGCTTTAAGTGTATCAGCGTTTACAGCCAGTCAGCTTTAAGTGTATCAGCGTTTACAGCCAGTCAGCTTTAAGTGTATCAGCGTTTACAGCCAGCCAGCATTAAGTGTATTAGCGTTTACAGCCAGTCATCTTTAAGTGTATCAGCGTTTACAGCCAGTCATCTTTAAGTGTATCAGCGTTTACAGCCAGTCATCTTTAAGTGTGTCAGCGTTTACAGCCAGTCATCTTTAAGTGTATCAGCGTTTACAGTCAGTCGTTTTTGTTATTGTATAATAATAAAAGTAGTTAAAAGGGAAAAAAATAAAATAAAATAACTAACACACAGCTGATGCTCCTTTAAAGACCACTTCACAATTCAAAGTCATTGATTAATATTCAGTCTCTTGAAATTATCCTAATTAATATTAATCAAGACCAGATCCTCATTGAAGAGATCACCTTAGTTGTTTTAATAGCGAGGTACCAGTGTAACTATATCGAGTTTTACTTCATACTTTCTCCTGTCGAAAGTGTCGTGTTTTTTATGTCGTTCTTTGTCGTGATTTCCTGTCGCCTTTACGTCGCAATGTCAAATTTTACTTTGTTTTATCTTGTCATGCTTTCTGGACGTGTCGTTTTCTTTTTATCAGTCTTTGTAAATCATCGTAATTTTTGTCGTGTTTTCCTATTTTACTTTCTACACACTGTATTCTCTTGTGGTTTCTGGAAGTGTCGTGTTCTTCCTGTCGTTCTGTTTGTTCATTTGTCGTGCTTCCTCGTCGTGTTATTCTGTTTTTCTTGTTATATAGTGTTTTATTTTCTGATTTTGTACGTGCTTAGTTCTCTCTGTAGTTTTAGACTTCTTAATGATGTCAGTTAACTTTGCAGTAAGAAGACAGCTTTTCGGACGTTAAAAGGCAGCCTGCGTAACTCTTTCACCCCTGAATATCCGAGTGGTATACTCTATTATATTGTTTAGGACCAGTCTATTGTGGTCTTTAGGGTTGAATGGGTTAAATTGCTTTCGTTTTTTGTTGTACTCTCTCTCTTTCTCTCTCTCTCTCTCTCTCTCTCTCTCTCTCTCTCTCTCTCTCTCTCTCTCTCTCAGCAGTATACCATATTGCAGTGCAGTATTGTATAGTATAGTATAGTATAGTATAGTATAGTATAGACTAAAATATTGTATAGTATACATGTAGTAGAGTACCATTAAACTCAGGCATATAGGCTTGTATATTACTGTATAAGGTGTTGATGTATAGCACAGAATAGAATACATGTATATGTATTGGAGAGGAATGCTATTTAAAATCATGATAATTTAAAGATACATTGTGTGTTTATTCTCAAGCATTTGAAATGTATACATCTTTCTTTCAGATTAATAGAAGAAAACGAATAAATATATAATTAATCTACAAAACCTGCTTTGTCTCTTTGTTTATTTGGTCTTTAGTTAAAAAAAAACTATGAAACTTTGAGAGTAGTATATGTCCCCCACTTCGCGGCACCTTTTTTTTTCCGAGAACTGACCGACGTGTCCATTTCCGGGAATTCCGCTGTCACGTGATCACACACAGGTAAATGGCGTTATATATAGACGATGATATATAACGTGTTTACTGGATTATACATGACACGGCGATTTCAATTTTATCTGTTCCTAGAGATGACACGCTCCCGTGATCACCCAGGTAAATGCCGCACGAGTCGTTTTCGCCGTACAGGTGTCCCAATGGTATAGTGTGGTAGATATTGAAAATGCGTTAAACAATTTAACGGCTATTTAAAAGAACATGTCACATGCACAACGATCTACCGAGAGGTTATTGGATTTACCGATCCCGCCCGAAAGATCTATTACGGTACAATATATCGAGCCTTTATTGGATCTCCCGATTCCCCCCGATTTTAAAAAAACGTTTTTAAGACCCAAACGTGTCTACACAGGGTCGAGCTATCGTTTTGATAAAATTTCCTCGACAAGCAGGTTAAAGTTTGGAACCAGGTTCGACGAGTATAAAGTAGTCCTATTGAGGGACGACAGGGTTATCGATATAGACCGTTTATTTGTACATCTCGTGAGGTCGGTGATAAACGATAGAGGGTTACAAAACGGCGATAAATTTCGCATCATCATCAATCATCCGAAATTCCCGAAAATGTTCAGTACGAAATATATCAACGTCTCGAGTGATTTAGCCGAAGAGTTATTTAAAGAATTGGAAAAATATATAGAATATTACGAGGTGCCCATAGACGAAGTAGAAATAACCGTTCAGTCTACGAAAATGCCAAGGGGGAAGGGGAGACCCAAAGAACCGGCGACAAAGGAGACCTCGTCGTCGAAAAGAAGTATCATCACGATTAAAAACGACGACGCCACGTGTCTGGCACGAGCCATCGTGACGGCGGTGGCCAACAAACATAAAGATAAATGGACGAATTCCCAACTTCGAGACGGTTTCAATAGGAGTCGAAATTTACAAAGGGTCGAAGCGTTAAAACTTCACGAAGAAGCGGGCGTTCCCGTCCAGGATCACGGTTGTACCTTAGAAGACGTGAAAACGTTTGCCGATCACCTGGGTGTGCAGATCAACATAGTGGACAGCGATCGGTTCAACGAAATCATCTATACGACCGAAGGAAGCAACGACGACGCGATCTATCTGTACAAGAATAAAAATCACTTCGACGTGATTACGACCATGACGGGGTTTTTGGGTAAAAGACATTACTGTCACTCGTGTAAAGAATCGTACGACAAACGAGATCGTCAGAGATGCCCCGAAAAGTGTTTATCGTGCTTTGGTTATGATTGTCCGGGGGTGAAAGGAAAGTGTGCGACGATTGTAACAGAACGTTTTTCGGCGAAGACTGTTTTAAGGAACATAAACGCGTCAGAGGCACGAGAGACGACAAACCGGACGTGGTTTGTTTACGCGTTCAGAAATGTTTAGAGTGCGAACGGGTGGTCAAGAACTTGAAGTCCCATGTATGTGGCCATTCCGAATGCCCGAATTGTCAAGAATACGTCGACATGACGACGCACAAGTGTTTCATGCTCGAGAAACAATGCAAGGGCGGAGAGTGCAGATCGGACGAGTGCACGGACAAGAAACTGTGTTACAGTTGTAAAACGCTAACGACAGAGTATTATTTTTACGACATAGAAGCGACGCAAGACACCGGCGTTCACATACCGAATCTAATCGTGTGCCAAGACTTTGGCGGTCGTCAACACGAATTTTCTACCGTAGACGAGTTTTGCGAGTTTGTCTTGGGCAAAAACGGTACGTTCATCGCCCACAATGCCAAAGCGTACGACGCGCAGTTTTTGTTAAAGTATTTCGTGGAACATAACATTAAACCCTATTGTATTTACAACGGTACGAAGATCATGTACATGGAAGTCGGTTGTATTCGCTTTATCGATTCCATAAATTTTGTCCAATCTGCTCTGGCAGAGTTTCCGAAGACGTTTGGTCTGACCGAACTCAAAAAAGGTTATTTCCCGCATTATTTCAACAAGCCGTGTCACCAACGTTACGTGGGACCGTTGCCCAGTAAAAAACACTACGGTGTCGATCACATGAGCAAACGCAACAGGGAAGAGTTTTTAAAGTGGTACGAGGTGCGAAAGAACGACGTGTTTGATTTCCAGAAAGAATTGAGGGAGTACTGCACGTCCGACGTCGACATATTACGACGGTCCATGTTGAAATTCAGGGAAGACTTTATCGCGTTGGAAAACATAGATCCGTTACAGTACGTGACGATAGCGTCCGTGTGTATGACCGTGTACAGAAGCAATTACATGCCCGAAAAGACGATAGCCGTCCATAACGATAACGTCGTTCACGAAACGTACAGCGCGAAATATATTTCTTGGTTGGATCACGTGGCCGAGAGAGACGGCGTCGTCATTCGACACGCGTTGAACGGCGGCGAGGTGACTCTACCCAACATCGGTAAAGTCGACGGGTATTGCGAAGACACGAAGACGGTTTACGAATTTCAAGGGTGCTTCTGGCACGGGTGTAAAAAGTGTTACGCCGTCAATAACAAGAACCAATTCGACATGGACACGCTCAGAAAACGAACCTCTGCGAAAAACGAGAAGATACGACGGGCCGGTTACGCGTTCGTCGAGGCCTGGGAATGCGATACGAAAGGTATAAAAAGTAAAGAGATCGTGACGCCGTTAGACCCTCGAGACGCCCTTTTTCGGAGGTAGGACAAACGTGACCAAGTTGCTGTACGACTTCGACGGAAGAGGAGAAAAGGGACGATACGTCGACTTTGTCAGTCTGTACCCGACGGTCCAGTTTTATAAGACCTACCCGGTCGGTCATCCCTCCAAAATAGTTAATCCCGAGCGCGTCGATCGAACTTGGTTGGGGTTCGTCAAATGTAAAGTCGTGCCGTCCCGGAAATTATATCATCCCGTCTTGCCCGTCAAAACGAAATGCGGAGATGCCGAAAAGCTCTTGTTCCCGCTGTGTAAGACATGCGCCGAACGACAGGCACAGACGCCGTGCGAACACGTCGACGAGCAGAGGTCGTTTGTGGGCACGTGGTGTACTCCCGAGCTATTCAAGGCCTTGGATAAGGGGTACGAGATAGAGAAAATTTACGAAGTTTGGGATTTTCTCTACACCAGCGAGGACGTAGACCTCTTCAGAGACTACGTCAAGAAATTTATGAAGATCAAGATGGAAAGTTCCGCATTAAAGGTGGGTCCGGGCACCCCTTACGACACGGAAGAACGGTATAAAGACATGGTCAGAGAACGATTGGGGATCGACCTGGGTGCCATAGAGTATAATCCGGGCATGCGTGCCATCTCTAAATTATGTCTCAACTCTCTCTGGGGTAAGTTCGGCCAAAGGGTCAACATGAAACAGACTCAATACGTGAACGAACCGAAAGACTTTTATACCCTGTTGCTGGACGACACGATAGACAATCTCAACATTCAGTTCATCAACGACGACATGGTCCAGATGTCTTACGATTTAAAGGGACAATTCGTCGACAAGGCCAAGGACGTCAACATCTTCATAGCGTGTTATACGACGGCGCACGCCAGAACCATGTTATACGACGTGTTGGACACCCTCGACGATAGGGTGTTGGGATTCGACACCGATAGCGTGTGGTACGTCGATCGCGACGACGGGGTCTCGATCGACACGGGCGATAACTTGGGCGATTTGACGGACGAGTTAGGCGGCGATTTCATAACGTCGTGGTGCGCCACGGTCCCAAATCTTATTCGTACGAAACGAACGCGGGTAAAAAGGTGTGCAAGGTCAAGGGGTTTAGTCTGAATTACGAAAATTCTCTTTACATCAACCGAGACGCGATGACCGACGTCGTCAAAGAAACGCGTAAGAGGATTACGACCGTTCGAGAAAACGCCATCACGAGAGATTCCAAAACCAAACGCATCGTGAATCGATACCAGGAGAAAGAGTTTACGTTGTGTTACGATAAACGGGTGATGAAGGACGGGTACGACACGCTTCCCTACGGGTATTAAAAAATTTATTAATACTAATAAATTTTTTTTAATCGACGACGACCAATAATTCCTCTCGGACGAACGTTCTCTGAGGCGCCGGTTCCTTGAGCTGATACAGGTCGATGCCCTGCATTCTGAAATGCCTGTCTATGTCGTGTTTGTCGACGCTCCAGATGGGATCGGTGGCCCTCCTGCGTCCGCCTTCCAATTCACCCGGTTGATACAGATATCTTACTTTCGCAAAGGGACTGATGGGCGGTTGCACTTTATCGACAGGTTCTACCTTTTTGGGCGGGTTGGTCTCTTCGTTGATCGTTTTTACGACTTCCGGTACCGTTTCACCCATTCTCTGTTTCTGTCTTTGGTTTTCATCTCTTGATCGTATTGATAGCTAAACAACTGTTCACCCAACGTTCTATTAAATCGTTCGACGATGGCTTGGTCGCGATGAAGGTCGACCCTTCCCCTTCTTATTCTAACGCCGTGTCTAGTCATGAGTTTGGAGACGGCGCCCATGAATTCGCGACCGGGATCGACTTGTAATAATTTTGGAAACGTCAGACGCCGCTCGTAGATCTTTTCGAAAGCGTCGGCCACCTCTCGACTGTCTTTGGTCGTCAGAGGTTCCGCTTCTTTGTAGCGAGTGCCCACGTCGACCAACGTCAGCGCGTATTTGTACGTTTTCCCGTCCACCTTGTCGTGCGGTAAAAACAACAGATCGGCCTGGTGAGTGTCGTTTTCTTTCGCGTCTTCGAATCGGGGTCTTATGATTTTCTTGGGGGCGGGTAGGTAGATTTGCCACACGTCTTGTTTTTTCAGGAACTCCAACGCTTCCTTCTCGCTGACTTTAGCTGCTTTGGCCAATTTCCCGATGGCCGCCTTTCCGCGAGTTTGATGATCTTGAGGTGTTTTTCCGATTTCTTCAACAGTAATCGTCTGACTCCCTTCATGACCAATCCCACCGCACCCACGGTCAGGGCCACGATCTGGAGAGGCAAGCCCGCGATGGGTATGATAAAGCCGAGTCCGCCGACGACGACGCTTCCCGCGATCAGAGTCCCGTCGACACCTTCGGCGGTGTTGACAATTCGTTTATACTTTTTGTGGACGCTCTTCCGCGTCTCGATCTCTCGCCGAAACGTCTGTTCGATCTCGCCGATGCGCTTGAGACGATAGTGTTGCGGATCGGGTTCTAACGTCGGGTACAATGCATTTTCTTCTTTACTCATCCTCCTTTTTAAAGGGGAAATTTTTATATGTCGAGAACGACGACGCCGTTGACGGATCCCGATTTCGACCCTTTGTTCACGCCAAAGTGAGGACGTCGCCCGCCGTCACCCGCAACGGAGGATTCAACGGGGCGATCTCGCCGGTCTTGGTCTGAAAGGTCCTGTATTCCACGTCGTTCACGACGAGCGTCACGTCCAGTTCCCCCAAGAGTCCGAGACGAATGACGTGACCGTCGAACAACATCGTCGTGCCCAGCGCCGGTTTGATTCTTCCGTTTTTAGTCACGTCGAATTGGAACGTGTTCATGATGCGACGGTTTTTAGCCAACGCGGTGATCTCCTCTTTGGCATCATTGATGTCTTTCAAGAGTTTCTCATTCAGGTCCTCCACCAGTTCTTCCCTTTCCAAGTCTTCGTAATAGAATCCCGATCTAGACATTCCTTTTTATTTTTTAGATTTTCTTAAATTCCAAGAGAACGTGAACGGGATGACCGTGATTGTCGACGGGGTTGCCTTCCTCGTCTTTTAGGCGTATCGTTAATTCCGAGACGCGATCGCGTCTCAACGTTAAGAACACGGGGTGTTCGACGTCTTTTTCGTACAACTCGGAAAATTTCACGTTGGGACAAGGCAGGGACATGACGATGTCCTTCACCGTACTGTCTCTGATGCCCTCCTCCAACTCGTCGAGATGAACGTTGAGGAGTTGCACCGGTTGCAGGTTGATGCTATTGCTCGGAGAGATGGTCCCGACGAGAGACACGTTCTGACCGATGCCGAGAATCTTACCGAGTTCTGGCGGAAGCCTCACCGCCGTGTCGTCCTTACCGTCGATTCTTAATCTCATGGTGGTCTTATCCAGGAACACCTTGTCGAAGTATTTCGCGAGAAGTCGTCGTAGGTCGGTGAAGGTGTACGATCCGGCATGCACGCTTTGGACTTTAGGTCTGTCTCTACCTTTGACGTAGCGTATCTCCACGTCTTTCCGCACGTTGTACAACCCGTTGTAAAAACGGATGGACTTGACGCCCACGCACCACTCGCCGTTCGCGTTGTCGATCTAGCGAGAGAGTTTCACGGGTTTTCCGATGTCCGTCACGAGATAGAACATGTTGTTTTTAATATTAATAAATCTTAACTAAAAAAGAGAATGAACGTCTACGAGTACAGAGAGAATCTAGATCTGTCGTCGTTCGACGTCTACGTCGACGCGACCAAAAAGTTTCGCGCGTCGTTCGAGAACATCTTCGTCAAGTACGACAACCCGAACGTCTTCGAGGACGGTACCTCGAAGTAATACGCCATGCTGAAGCGGTGGTACCAGCATCCCATCGAGGGATTCTGGCAGAACCAGTTGAATTTCGCGGTGTGGTGCGCCACGACGAGATGCGGCGTGACGTTTGACATGGGAAACGACCACCTGTCCAAGTCGTTCTTCCGGTTCCACATCTACTATCAGATCAGAAGGATCCTGCAGGAGATCGCCGCCCCCTTGCCCAGCGACGCCGACTTCGAGCACTACACGAACAACGTCGACGCGTCGGCGTACCAGCGGATCTGTCGCGAATTCGGGGTGCTGGTCGACGCGGACTGGAAGATCAAGGGGACCATCTTCGGGAAATACAACACGAAGTGGTCCACCTTCATCGCGAACCGACCGGAGGGGTTCACGCTTCCGGGTCTGGCCAGACTGGACGCGTCCATTCGCGTCTTCGCCTGGGCGATCCTGGGCTCACAGGGGGAGACGAGGGCCTCGATCGTGGACGCCGGTGCCACGTCGCTGGACGCTCAGAAGCAGTTCCTGGTCAACGTCGAGGACGCCATCAACCGACCGCTCGACCTGCCCGCCGACATCTCGCGCTACGAAGACTGTCTGAAGTACGCCAATTCCAAGCTCGACTACGTCGTCCATCCGGGACTCTACATGCTGCCCAGCAACATGGAGCTGAACATCGGCAAGAACATCGCCGAATACAATAACGAGATCTTGATCGCCCCCGACACCACGACGCCCGGAACGAACGTCGACCTCAACGCGAACACGTTCGCGCGGGTCAAACCACCGTCGCCACCTCCCGTAGAGATCACACCGCCGTCACCACCTCCTCCCCTACAGGACAAGCCGTCAGACGATCACGAGGATCAGAAGACCGCCGTCTTGGCTCTAGCGTTACTTTCTTTTCTTCTCTTCGTCGAGTTTCGTTAACAGCCAACCGACGACGACCATGCCCAGCACCCACAGATGTTCTCCCAACCACATTGCCGTCTTGCCGAGCGTCGACAGGATCCAGGACACGATGGCGCCCAATATACCCGGCAACGCTTCACCGAACTTGACAGCCAGTCTCGCGAGCAGTTTCCCGACCGCGTCCAACTGTTTCTTGATCCATTCTCCCGCTCCTCCCTCCTTGTTGGGAGGTGGTGGTGGAGTGGGCGCAACCGTCGTCGTCCCGGGAAGGAGCAATTCGACCAAGAATCCCACCGTCATACCGATCGCCGTCAGGACGCTGAAGATGGTGATACCCTGTTTCCTGAACAGATTGGTAATTTTGTCTCTCAACGAAAGATTGCTGTCGAGTAACCGCGTGATCGACTCTTTGATGCGGGCCAATTGCGATCGTAATTGTTCCCTTTGTACAGCAAAAGCCGTGTTATTCCTTTCGATGGCGTAGCGCGCTTTTTTTATATGTTCATCGAGCCTTTCTTTTTCTTTTAGATCCGTTTCTTTTCTGTTTTTCCCATTCCAATATCAGTCCTTCGAAATCTGAATTGTCCCTTTCTAGACGAACTATTTCACTGCGAATGGTTTCTAACCTCTGGTTAAATTCCTGTACTTCTTCCTTAAAGTCTTCTCCGAGGATTTCAGGCGAAGCATCGATGAATTTACGTATACTATTCGATACTTTTGATAATGTATCGACTATTTGTTTTACATGCGTTTTATCACCGTTTACGGTTTCTATTTTTACCTGATCTATTGCGTTAGATACTTCTTCGGCCGCTGTTATTACCGGCTTTAATAGACCCAAGTCTCTAACGAATTCCGTACCCCCCTCTGTTTCAACGTTGACGTCGCGAGATATAAACTTTTATTTCTTTCATGATTTAATTTAATCCAATCTAGTTTTTCATTACTATAGGCATATAAATAACCATCCTTATCGTATTTAAAATTTATAGTTTGATCGGGCTCACCCTTCGTTGCCTTTTTCCATTGGTCCACGAGTTTGCTGATTATCAAACGTTTTCCTTGATCTCCTTGAGTAACGACGGGTGGATCTGGTAAATGAAAAACATCCTTCGGATTCGTATTATCACCTGCGGGTGGGTGTTCGACGGTATCTTGATCACCATCGTTATTATCATCAACAACATCGTCGTCGTCGTCGTACGCCGGATTATCGAATATATATATATCGTCAGCCATTTTTTAAAACGAGATAAATTTTTTATTACGTAATAAAAAAAGATGATGAATTACGGACACATTCTCAATCCCGATAGGCAATTGCGCACTGCCTTCGGCGTGAAGGGTATACGCCAAACGGTGACCGTGTCTCACAATCCTTCGAGCATTGAAGAAAACCAAACGTTGACGGTTCGTTTTCCCAATTTGAGCGAGAACGACGTCATCGTCCCCAGAAGCACGAGACTATGCTTCGACATGGAAGTCGCCGTGGAGGGTGGCAATCTCACCAAAACGGGTGTTTATAATAATCTGGGACGCAACATCGTCAAAAAAATCGAGGTGAAGATCTCGGGAAAAACACCGTTCAGACCATCGACGATGCCGATAAATTCTTCGTCTATAACGATCTTTGGAAAGTGGAACGAGGTAACATGGCCTATCAGGGGATACAGACTGACGATCTAAATATAATAAGGGCAAAAACCACCAGCTATAAAATACCCCGCGACACCAACGAAGACTACGAAATTGTTGCGACGTTCGGGAATCGTTTTTGCATTCCCTTGGACTTCGAAATCTTGGAGACGAGCGAACCCTTTTATCAAGCGGGGTTACAAGATCGTTTGGAATACATGCTGACGTTTAACGACGCCATACACGTCGTCTTGACGGACCCCGACGACGCCAATAAAACGATAAGTTATAAGGCGACCAACATCGCGTTGGAGTTCGAGAAAATCACCGACGAGCATCTCGCTCGCAGCATCAGACAGAGGTACGCGGGAAAACACGCCTATTACTTCAACCAAATATTGCGATATCGCAAAACGACGATGAGTAAATCGGACGGCATCCTCAATTATCAAATCAACACCCCGCGCGGTCTCTCTCGGGCATTCTGTTTCTCTTCAAAGACATTTCCATCAACGATCCGGAAAAATTTTATAATCTGAGAATCACCAAAGTGGAAACGACCATCGAGGGACAACCGAACCAACTGTTCTCGGCCGGCATGAGACCGCATCACCACTTTGACGAGATTAAAAAGTTTTTCTCCCTGAATCGCGAAACCGTCACGGAAACGATCGTCAAGGAACTCGACCTGAGCAACGTGACTCTGGGGAAATATCTCAAAGATCATTACGCCCTCTGGTTGGACTTGCGGACGACACCCGAAAACCACCTCCACCGCACGGGTCGCAAGCTTCAAAACATCAGCGAGGGCGTTTCCGTCCGCATCGAGAAAACGCCAGAAACCGATACCGATCCCGTGGACGTTTACATCTTCGTCGTCAAGGACGGACAGATCAACATGTCGGACGGTCGTTTCGCGAGCGTCATCTCTTAAGAAAAATTAAAATCCTATAAGAAAAAATGTTCATTCAAAGACCTCACGCCGCGATGATCGTGGGCGCCACCGGTTGTGGGAAGACAAAGTTCGTGTTAGATCTCTTGGAAACTGTGTACAAAGACTTCTTTCAACACATTGTGATCCTATGTCCTTCCATCGACTTTAACGAAGCGTATAAGTTGAGAAAGTGGATAGGCGACGACGTCAAACATCCGAAAGACAAACGCGTGGAAATCGTCAATCCGGTGTCTAAAAAAGGGGAGGAACTATTGCAGGACACGTTGCGACACTTTTACGACATATACAAAGGAACATCCACGCTGTACATCATCGACGACTGTTCGGCCACGAAGCAGATCAAGAAGAAGGCGGACGCTCTGTCCATGCTGGCGTTTTCGGGGAGACACGCCAACCAGTCCGTGTGGATATTGACGCAACGCTACAACAGCGCGTCTAAAGACTTTCGCACGCAGATCAAGTGGGTAGCCCTCTTCTTCACCCAGGACAAGTTCAGCTACAACGAATGTCTGGACGAGAACGACGTCGTCCCGGAAGAGGATAGAAAACGTCTGTGTGTAGTCTTTTGAGGATTCTGGCACAAATTGCACTCAATGACCCCAAAACGGCTAAAACTGCTAAAAATAGCTAAATGGGGAATTCCCCGGGTCGCTCCGTTAGACTATTAATATTCGCGAGTCCGATAGTTTCGCGGCCGTCCGGGGGGTCCTCGAGTGGTCACCGTATCGACGTAAGAAAACATTTGATGATGATTTAAAGAAAACGTTCTATACGTAAAAGCAAATGAACATCTTAAGAGGTGTGAAACGTTTATACAATGCCGGTAAATGGGGATATAAGAAAGTCGTCGAAACCGTTTGGGACTATGTGAGGGGCGCGTCGACTGAAGAGCAGACGAGAGAGACCGTCAGACGCAAGTTACGACGGACGTTGAACGAAAACCTCGAGGAAGGCGTTGCTCGGGTCGAGCAAAAACGAAGGCAACGTCGCGCGCTCGATTTGGGTGATAGTTTTCAACACTTCTATATTAGCTATAAAAAAGACGTTCGTCAACATATACATCGAGCCAATCTCAGAGCGTTGTTAGAGTATTTTAAAGACGACTTCATCTCTAAGATGACCGACGAACTGAGAAAGGGCCCCATCAAGATCCAACTTCAAGTGGAACAGCGATTCAAGCGAGACATCTTAGAGGTCGGCTGGCAGTTCATCACGCAACTCCAGAAAACTCGGCAACACGCGATTATGAGAGAAGACGAGATCGAAGACGTGTTTAAGAGCATGATCGAAGAGTTGATCGATTCCCTCGATAAAACCGTTCAGGCGGGATCCGGGTGGGTCATCGACGACGCTCAAATGATTTATTTGAATATTGCCAAGTACGAGCCGCCCCTGGGATCTTCCTATTTTAAGTTGCCCAAGCAGATCGCGGATAAGAAGGCCGTCATCAACGTTCAAAACGAGGATCAGAGGTGTTTCATGTATAGCGTATTGGCGTGTCTACATCACGATCGTGTTAAACATAATCATTATAGACCTGATAATTATATACCGTTCATCAAGTTGTACGACTTCGGGTGCATCGATTATCCGACGCCGTTGAAGCAGATCCGCACATTCGAACGTCGCAACGAACTCACCGTCAACGTTCTCGGGTGGACGGAGAAGAACGGGTTCTTCCCTTATTACATATCGGAAAGATTTCACGATCGCGAAGTCAATCTGTTGTTGTTAGAGGAAGAGGGTAATTGGCATTACTCCTGGATAAAAAACACGCCTAGATTGATTTCTTCTCAATCAAAACATAAAAACAAATCCTATCCATGTCTTCGTTGTCTCAAAGTCCTATCCAGCGAGGACGTTTACAAAAAGCACAGAGCCGATTGTCGCGGCATCAACAATCCGGCCATGAAACCCATCATGCCCGAGGAGGGGAAGAATATCCTCAAGTTTAAGAACGAGGCTCACAAACAGCCCGTTCACGCCACGATCTACGCCGACTTCGAGTGCGTCGTTTCACCCCTCGACGAAGAGGCGGGGGATAAAACGAGGAAGACGTCGCGTCACATTCCGTCGGGATACTGCTACGTCGTCGTCTGGAGATCGGAGAAGGGCGTTGAGAAGATCGAAGAGCCCGTACTCTATCGCGGCGATGACGTCGTGAAACATTTCTTAGATAATCTGAAACGAGAAGAACAAAAGATTAACGGCGTCGCGAAAAAGGAGCTTCACATGAGCCGGAAGGACGAGAAGAAGTTTGAGAAGGCGACTCACTGCTACATCTGCGGAGACGAATTCTCGGGAGATCCTAGCAAGTGGAAAGCTCTGTGGACTCGAAGAAAGAAACTTCTTCGGGAACGGGAAAATCTGCCCAGTCTGTCCTCTCTGGAACGCGACATTGCCACCACGTCGGATCCGGTCGACCTGTCCGATCTGGAATGGTATCGCGAACGTCGCGACGCCATAAAGACCGAGATCGACGACATCATGAAAGAGATCGGGACATTCGAGCTCGTCAAGGTCAGAGATCACTGTCACACATCCGGCAAGTTTCGGGGGGCCGCGCACAACAAGTGCAACAGGTTATTGAGAAGGGCAAAGCACATCCCCGTCGTCTTTCACAACCTGCGAGGATACGATTCTCATCTGATATTATCCGAGATGGAGGTGACGAGTCCGTCAACTGCATTCCGATGAATCAGGAGAAGTTTATCAGCTTCTCCATCGGTTCCTTGCGATTCATCGACAGTTTCCAGTTTTTGTCGTGCGGTCTGGAGACGCTGGTTAAAAATCTAAAGGACTATCCCATCACGAAATCCGTATTCGAGGAGGAGGACGTCTCGCTCCTGACGAGAAAGGGAGTCTATCCCTACGAGTACATGGACTCTTTCGCCAGGTTCGAGGAAACGTCCCTACCGCCCAGGGAAGCCTTCTGCAGCACGTTGTCGGACACTCAAATCTCTCCGGCGGAGTACGATCACGCTCAGACCGTCTGGCGCGAACGCGGATGCGAGACCATGGGCGATTACCACGATCTCTATCTGAAGACGGACGTGATCCTGCTGGCCGACGTGTTCGAAGAGTTCCGCAACAAATCTCTGAACCACTACGCGTTGGATCCGGCTCAATACTACACGGCCCCCGGCTTGGCCTGGGACGCGGCGCTGCTCACCTCTAAGATCGAGTTGGAGTTGTTCACAGATTACGACATGCATCTGTTCGTGGAAAAGGGGATCAGAGGCGGGATCACCTACGTACCGCAACGTTATTCTAAGGCGAACAACAAGTACTTGAAAGACTACGATCCCGATCGACCTTCCAAGTACATCATGTATCTAGACGCCAACGCGCTCTACAGCGAAGCCATGAGTCATCCCTTGCCCTGTAGAAAGTTCGAATGGGTCGAGGGCGTGTCCGATCCGTGCCATCCGCCGGAAGGAAAGGGCTACATCCTCGAAGTCGATTTAGAGTATCCGAAAGCATTGCAGCATAATAATTATCCGCTGGCTCCGGAGACGATGCAGGTCGATCCGAACGATCTGTCCGACTATCAGAAAACGCTGATGGAGGAGTACGAGATGCGCGACGCGGGTCCCAAGAAGCTCGTTCCCAATCTCCGAGACAAGAAGGACTACGTCGTGCACTACGAGACGCTAAAGCTTTATCTGGAGCTGGGCATGACACTGACGAGAGTGCACAGAGTTCTGCAATTCGACGAAGAGCCGTGGCTCGCGGGTTACGTCGAAAAAAACACTCGATTGCGTCAATGCGCTAAAAACGATTTCGAAAAGGACTTCTTCAAGCTCATGAACAACGCCGTCTTCGGAAAGACCATGGAAAACAAACGGAACAGAACAGAGTTGAAGATCGTCACCGCCAACGACGGAGATAAAAAGATCCGATAGATGATCGCCTCGCCCGCTTACGACGGGTTGACCAAGATCAACGACGGCATGGTCTTCCTCCACTTCAAACCGACCACCGTCAAATTGGACAAACCCATCTACTGCGGTATGACGATCTTGGATCTGTCCAAGCGTCTTATGTACGGTTGGTATTACAAGCACTTGAAGGCCAGGTACGGCGTCGACTGCGATCTGTTGTACACCGATACGGACTCGCTGCTGGTGGAGATACGGACGGAGGACGTCTACCGAGACATGCTCGAAGACGAAGACGAATACTACTTTTCCAATTTCAAAGACGATCATCCTCATGTACCGGCGAATAAAGATAAGAACAAGAAGGTGATCGGCAAGTTCAAAGACGAATGCGGAGGGAAACCCATCAAAGAATTCGTCGGTCTGAGACCCAAGATGTATGCTACGTTGATGGACGACGATAGCGTTACCAAACGAGCGAAAGGTGTGAGAGACGATGCGTCTTGAAAAATAAGATAGGTTTCCACGACTACAGGGAGGCTCTCTCTTTCACGACGTCAGGACTTCACATCCGATGCACAGTCTTCGATCGTTCAAACAGATCATCTACGGGATCCGACAGGAAAAGACGACGTTGGATCCCCTGGACACTAAACTCCGCATTCGGGAGGATCGCATTCACACTTATGCCTTCGATTAAAACAATTTATAATCCCTATGGATTATAAATTATTACTCGACGATCAACAACTCTTCTCGCACGAAACCTCTCTCCGGCGTTTTAGGATTTCTACCGGGAGTGTCTTTCAGGTAATAGACGTCGATACCCTGTATATTAAACTGTCGATCGATCTCGTGTTTGTCCACGCTCCAGATGGGATCGGTCGCCCTGCGCTTCTGTGGAAGATAATTTCTCGTGGTATCGTCTTTATTCGCCTCGGCGGGTAGATAGAGAAATCGGACCTTGTTAAACGGACCTATCGGCGATTCGACGGGAGTGTGAGACACGATGGCCTCGGGAGGTTGCGTCTCGTCGTTGATCGCTTTCACGACGTCCGAATATCGTTCCACCCATTCCGTGTTCACCTTCTTCGTGGTCGTCCCCTTTCCCATCTTATCGGTCTTCATCTCTTGGTGGTACTGATAGGTGAAGAGCCGTTCTCCCAACGTCTTGTTGAATCACTCGACGATGGCCTGATCGCGATGAACGTCGACCCGTCCCGTCCTTATTTTCGTGTCGTGACGTTTCATGAGCGTGCGGACCTTTCCCATGAATTCTTTACCGGGATCGACCTGCAGCAACTTGGGATACGTCAATCGTCGTTCGTAGATCCGTCCGCCACGGCCTCGCTGCTTCTCTTGGTCAGCGCTTCCGCCTCCTTGTACCGCGTACCCACGTCGACCACCGTCAACGCGTATTTGTACGTCTTCCCGTCCACCTTATCGTGCGGCAGATACAAGAGATCGGCCTGGTGAATGTCGTTTTCTGCCACGCGTTCGAATCGGGGTCTCACGATCTTCTTGGGAGCGGGGAGATAGATTTGCCACACGTCTTGTTTTTTAAAAAATCGAAGGCTTCCTTCTCGCTGACGTTGGCCGCCTTGGCCAATTTCTTGATGGCGGTCTTCCCCTTCCAATAACCTTTAGGGCTGTAATAGATCTCTTCCATGTTTTTAGTTTACGCGACGTATTTTTTAACGCCGTAGAACACGAGTCCCGTCCCGATCACCACGAAGAGGAGTTCCTTGTCTTTTTGTTCTTCCGAGGGTTGATAGAAATCGCTCAACTTCGGTTCGGGAGCCATCGCCTCTTCGTTCGTCATCCGCGAGTAGAGTGACATGGCGGCGTTTACTTCTTTGTAGGTGTACAGCGCATGTCCTTCTTTCTTGAGTCTCTCGTTGAGAAAATCTAATCGTTTCGTGCGTTCGTGATTCCACTGATCTCTGGCCTTGGTCAGTTTTTCCATCGCCTCGTTATGTCTCTTCTGTTCTTCGTGATTCGAGAATAGAAATTGCGATCCCGAGAAGGCTAGAGCATTGACTAATGCACCGCCCATCATCATCGCGATCGTTGCCATTTTTAATAGAGTTTTTAGTTTATTTCATGATATCGGCGGGTATGATGCCCTTCTTGACCAACATGTCCTTGGTGTACTCGGCGAGCGCAAACTGCAGGAGGATCATCCCGAAGTCCTTCGGGTCTAGATCCATCTTGGGCGCCGGCATCTTTAAGATTTTCTTGGAAAGTTGCGCGTATCCGATGGCAATTCCCGTACTGACGGCCGCGTGATACACGGTGTTGATCAAATCTTTTTCGCTCATTTTAAAGACGAGAAAAAATTATTTATCGGGTTTTACCTCTTCTTCTTCTTCTCTACAATCGTGGACGTAGTGGACGTTAGCTTCCACTACTTGTGCGATCATGGCAACGAATAAACTCGTGGTGATGATCCCCGACGCCATCAACGCTGCCGTGTTCATGAACGTTCTCAGTGTCTCGTTACACATTTTTTTAGTAGAAAAAAATTATTTAATACATTTCATGGGGATTGGGTTTCGATTCTTTAGGTTCTGGAGGAGGCGGCGGCGGTTGTTTTTTCGTGTAGATCAGCAACAATCCGACGACCGCGAGTCCGCCGCCCGCTAACCATTTCCAGCTATCCTGGATATTAGCATTGTTATCCTGGCTATTAGCATTGCTATTAGCATTGCTATCCTGGCTATTAGCATTGCTATCCTGGCTATTAGCATTGCTATTAGCATTGCTATCCTGACTATTAGCATTGCTATCCTGGCTAATGGCTTTACGACTCCACCTCTTTTGCGCCCCCTTCTTCCCCGCTTCCTGACGTTTCGGGTTCTTTTTCCCTATGAGTTCTTCCGGATTCATCGTCTTTTTCTATATCCTCCGATTTTTTAAACCCCGTTATATATCGGCTAGACGCGGCGGCTATGCTGAGAGGTGCCAAGTAGGCGCCGAAGTTGTGATACAGACTACAGCACACTTCGCCGATGGCCGCGTCTAGGAACGGGTCTTCGTTCAGCTCTTCGATCAGTCTGGGCTCGTTTTTCAAGTCGAAAAAATATTTAAGACCATGAGCATACAGAGTGATGAAGGAATTGGCGATCGATTTGCTCATGCGCATGCCGAGCCGTGCGTTTAACAGACGATTCAGGTTTTCCAGCTCCTTGTCGTTCATCTTTTCCAATTCGGTGGTGGTCACGTCTTTTCCTAGAAAATGACGCGCGCGTCCGGATCCGACGATGGTCGACAGCCTGTCTTTAGCAGATATATCCGTCGTACCGGCGGTGACATTGTTCGTTAATATCTCGTCCACGTTCATCGTTTTTAAGAGAGATACATTTTTTTTTATAAAGACTGCAAAAGTTTTCTCAGCCATCGTTCCGTTCGGTGATAACGTTCTAATCGTAGTAGATGCAGAATCATGAACAGTAAGAGTAACACCCATACCGCGATAAACGAGAGCAGGGCAAAGACGAGCATTTCAGTGAACCGTTTCATTGTTTTATAATACTCAGGCTTAATGAGATTTGGATTTCTTTACGAGGTCTAGGAGCTGTTTGCGCAAGTCCTCCGTCTCTAGGTTCGACTCCTTTTTTAAGGTCTCAGCCTTGTATTTGGAATACAGTTTATCCTTCATCTCGCGATACTTGGTCAGCTCGTGGGACACGGTGGCGAATTCTTCGTCCGTGATCTTCCCGTCCTCGAGCGCGCGACTCACCTGATCCGAGATCGAGTTCAATTTACTCTCCGCGAGTTTGATGATTTTGAGGTGTTTTTCCGATTTCTTCAACAGTAATCGTCTGACTCCCTTCATGGTCAATCCCACCGCGCCCACGGTCAGGGCCACGATCTGGAGAGGCAGGCCCGCGATGGGCACGGCGAAGCCCAGTCCGCCCATGACGACGCTTCCCGCGATCAGGGCGCCGTCGACGCCGTCGGCGGTGTTGACGAGTCGCTTATATTTCTTGTGGACGCTCTTCCGCGTCTCGATCTCTCGCCGAAACGTCTGTTCGATCTCGCCGATGCGTTTGAGACGATAGTGTTGCGGATCGGGTTCTAACGTCGGGTACAATGCATTTTCTTCTTTACTCATCCTTCCTTTTTTTAATGAGAAATTTTTATATATCGAGAACGACGACGCCGTTGACGGTGCCCGCTTTCGATCCTTTGTTCACACCGAAGGTGAGGACGTCGCCCGACGTCACCCGTAACGGTGGATTCAACGGGGTGATCTCGCCGGTCTTGGTCTGAAAGGTCCTGTATTCCACATCGTTCACGACGAGCGTCACGTCCAGTTCCCCCAAAAATCCCAGACGGATGATGTAACCGTCGAACAAGATCGTCGTACCCAGCGGCGGTCTGATTCTTCCGTTTTTAGTCACGTCGAATTGGAACGTGTTCATGATGCGACGGTTTTTGGCCAACGCGGTGATCTCCTCTTTGGCATCATTGATGTCTTTCAAGAGTTTCTCATTCAGATCCTCCACCAGTTCTTCCCTTTCCAAGTCTTCGTAATAGAATCCCGATCTAGACATTCCTTTTTATTTTTAGATTTTCTTAAATTCCAAGAGAATGTGAACGGGATAGCCGTGATTGTCGACGGGGTTACCCTCCTCGTCTTTTAGACGTATCGTTAATTCCGAGATGCGATCGCGTCTCAACGTTAAGAACACGGGGTGTTCGACGTCTTTTTCGTACAACTCGGAAAATTTCACGTTGGGACAAGGCAGGGACATGAGGATGTCCTTCACCGTACCGTCTCTGATGCCCTCCTCCAACTCGTCGAGATGAACGTTGAGGAGTTCCACCGGTTGCAGGTTGATGCTCTGGCTCGAGGACATGGTCTCGCCGAGAGCCACATTCGTGCGAATGCCGAGAATCTTACCGATTTCCGGCGGAAGCTCCACCGCCGTACTGCTCGAACCGTCGATTCTCAATCTCGTGGTGGTCTTGTCCAGGAATACCTTGTCGAAGTATTTCGCGAGAATTCGTCGTATGTCGGTGAAGGTGTACGACCCGGCATGCACGCTTTGGACTTTAGGTCTGTCTCTCCCTTTGACGTAGCGTATCTCCACGTCTTTCTTAACGTTGTACAGTCCGTTGTAAAAACGGATGGACTTGACGCCCACGCACCACTCGCCGTTCGCGTTGTCGATGTAGCGAGAGAGTTTTACGGGTTTTCCGATGTCCATCACGAGATAGAACATGCTGTTTTTAATATTAATAAATCTTAACTAAAAAAGAAGAATGAACGTCTACGAGTATAGAAAGAATCTAGATCTGTCGTCGTTCGACGTCTACGTCAACGCGACCAAAAAGTTTCGCGCGTCGTTCGAGAACATCTTCGTCAAGTACGACAACCCGGACGTCTTCGAGGACGGCACCTCGAAGTACTACGCCATGCTGAAGCGGTGGTACCGGCATCCGATCGAGGGATTCTGGCAGAACCAGCTGAATTTCGCGGTGTGGTGCGCCACGACCGGATGCGGCGTGACGCTGGACATGGGAAACGATCACCTGTCCAAGTTGTTCTTCCATTTCCACATCTACTATCAGATCAGGAGAATCCTGCAGGAGATCGCCGCCCCCTTGCCCAGCGACGCCGACTTCGAGCACTACACGAACAACGTCGACGCGTCGGCGTACCAACGGCTCTGTCGCGAATTCGGGGTGCCGGTCAACGCGGACTGGAAGATCAAGGGGACCATCTTCGGGAAATACAACACGAAGTGGTCCACCTTCATCGCGAACCGACCGGAGGGGTTCACAGGGGGAGACGAGGGCCTCGATCGTAGACGCCGGTGCCACGTCGCTGGACGCCCAGAAACAGTTCCTGGTCAACGTCGAGGACGCCATCAACCGACCGCTCGACCTACCCGCCGACATCTCGCGCTACGAAGACTGTCTGAAGTACGCCAATTCCAAGCTCGACTACGTCGTCCATCCGGGGCTCTACATGCTGCCCAGCAACATGGAGCTGAACATCGGCAAAAACATCGCCGACTACAATAACGAGATCTTGATCGCCCCCGACACCACGACGCCCGGAACGAACGTCGACCTCAACGCGAAAACGTTCGCGCGGGTCAAACCACCTCCTCCCGTAGAGATCACACCGCCACCTCCCATAGAGATCACACCACCGCCATCAGCGCTACAGGACAAGCCGTCAGACGATCACGAGGATCAGAAGGCCGCCGTCTTGGCTCTAGCGTTACTTTCTTTTCTTGTCTTCGTCGAGTTTCGTTAACAACCAGCCAACGACGAGCATGCCCAGCACCCACAGATGTTCTCCCAACCACACCGCCGTCTTGCTGAGCGTCGACAAGATCCAGGACACGATGGCGCCCAATATACCCGGCAACGCCTCGCCGAACTTGACGGCCAGTCTCGCGAGCAGTTTCCCGACCGCCTCCAGCTGTTTCTTGATCCATTCCCCCGCTCCGCCCTCCGTGTTGGGAGGTGGTGATGGAGTGGGTGGTGGTGGGCTCGTCCCCGGAAGGAGCAATTCGACTAAAAAAGCTATCGTCATGCCGATCGCCGTCAGGACGCTGAAGATGGTGATGCCCTGTTCTTTGAAGAGAGTGGCGATTCTCTCTCTCAACGATAGCTCGTTGTTGAGCAGCTCCTCGAGCGACCCGCTTACGGAGGTCAGTTGAGACCTGAACGAATCAGTTAAATTATCGATACTAGAGTTCACGACGTCTAATTCGTTTTGGGTTTTGGTAATCTCTCTCTCGATGCGTTCTCTGTCGTCGGGGGGTTGTTTTCGAGGTCTCTTATCCATTGGGTTAACGTTCGTTGTAAATCTGCTCTTCCAGATTCTTGAAGGGCTATTGAACCTCTAAAGGTTTGTATCTCATTATTTAAATCCAAGAGTTCTTCTCTCATGGATAGTACATCCGTTTGCGTCTCTTCATTGGCGAGGGAGTATAAACTACCTGATAGGTCTGATATTACATCGTCTAATTCTTTTGTTTGCGTTTCAGCATCCTTTTTTAATACATCTTCTACAACATTAATTTTATTTTTTACTTCTTTAACCTTTCGTATAGGAACTTCCTCCCTCATACCCATCGCATCTTGAAAATTAGCCTTAAAACTCGTTGCCGCATAAAAACCTTTCGCATATTTATGCGTTAATTTTACCCATTCCGACCCCCATTTTACCCATAAATCATCTTGTTTCGATGCTTTAAATTCGTAAGAAGCTTTAATACCAAACTTAGATCTTGCCGTTTTCCATTTATTCACTATTGCTGTAGTTTGATCTTTAGACGCTACATTATCAGCCGCTAGTCCGGGAGGCAGAGCTTCTCCACTGGCCCAGCTAGGACCTTTCGTATTATCGATGAAAGACGTATCCTCAATATCACCTTGAGATACATCGCCCTCATTCGAAGGATTATCATGCATTTCAAAGTCTTCGTTGTTCGTATCATCAGAGGTACGCTCCTCATTATCGTATGTAATATCTCTGCTCATTTTTTAAAACGCTTTAAATTTTTTATTACGTAATAAAAAAAAAGATGATGAATTACGGACACATTCTCGATCCCGATAGGAAATTGCGCACTGCCTTCGGCGTGAAGGTATACGCCAAACGGTGACCGTGTCCCACAATCCTTCGAGCATCGAAGAAAACCAAACGTTGACGGTTCGTTTTCCCAATCTGAGCGAGAACGACGTCATCGTCCCCAGAAACACGAGACTATGCTTCGACATGGAAGTCGCCGTGGAGGGTGGCGATCTCACCAAAACGGGTGTTTATAATAATCTGGGACGCAACATCGTCAAGAAAATCGAGGTGAAGATCTCGGGAAACACCGTTCATACCATAGACGATGCCGATAAATTCTTCGTCTATAACGATCTTTGGAAAGTGGAACGAGGTAACATGGCCTATCAGGGGATACAGACTGACGATCTAAATATAATAAGAGCAAAACCCACCAGCTATAAAATACCCCGCGACACCAACGAAGACTATGAAATTGTTGCGACGTTCGGGAATCGTTTTTGCATTCCCTTGGACTTCGAAATCTTGGAGACGAGCGAACCCTTTTATCAAGCGGGGTTACAAGATCGTCTGGAATACATGTTGACGTTTAACGACGCCATACACGTCGTCTTGACGGACCCCGACGACGCTAATAAAACGATAAGTTATAAGGCGACCAACATCGCGTTGGAGTTCGAGAAAATCACCGACGAGCATCTCGCTCGCAGCATCAGACAGAGGTACGCGGGGAAACACGCCTATTACTTCAACCAAATATTGCGATATCGCAAAACGACGATGAGTAAATCGGACGGCATCCTCAATTATCAGATCAACACCCCCGCGAAGTCTCTCTCGGGCATACTGTTTCTCTTCAAAGACATTTCCGTCAACGATCCGGAAAAGTTTTATAATCCGAGAATCACCAAAGTGGAAACGACCATCGAGGGACAACCGAACCAACTGTTCTCGGCCGGCATGAGACCGCATCACCACTTTGACGAGATTAAAAAGTTTTTCTCCCTGAATCGCGAAACCGTCACGGAAACGATCGTCAAGGAACTCGACCTGAGCAACGTGACTCTGGGGAAATATCTCAAAGATCATTACGCACTCTGGTTGGACTTGCGGACGACACCCGAAAACCACCTCCATGGCACGGGTCGCAAGCTACAAAACATCAGCGAAGGCGTTTCCGTCCACATCGAGAAAACACCCGAAACCGACACCGATCCCGTAGACGTTTACATCTTCGTCGTCAAGGACGGACAGATCAACATGTCGGACGGTCGTTTCGCGAGTGTCATCTCTTAAGAAAATTTAAAATCCTATAAGAAAAAATGTTCACGCAAAAACCTCACGCCGCCATGATCGTGGGCGCCTCCGGATCCGGGAAGACGGAATTCGTCTTCGATCTCCTGGAAACCGAATACAAAGATTTCTTCGAGCACATCGTGATCCTGTGCCCTACGATCAAACACAACAAGGCCTATAAATCGAGAAAGTGGATAGGCGAAGATTTAAAACATCCCAAAGACAAACGAGTCGTCATCGTCAACCCCGTCTGTCAAGAAACGGGGAAGAGCAATTACAGGAGTTGTTGCGTCACTTTTACAACATTTACGAGGGAACGTCCACGTTGTACATCATCGACGACTGTTCGGCCACGAAGCAGATCAAGAAGAAGGCGGACGCCCTGTCCATGTTGGCATTTTCGGGGAGACACGCCGACCAGTCCGTGTGGATCTTGACGCAACGCTACAACAGCGCGTCTAAGGATTTTAGATCGCAAATCAAGTGGGTCGCCCTCTTCTTCATCAAAGACGAGTTCAGCTTCAACGAATGTATGAAGGAAAACAACGCCATTCCAAAAGAGGAGAGGGAACGTCTCATGCGCGAGCTGTTGCAGCGCGAATACTCCAAGCTGATCTTGCGGACGGACCTCGGCCGATGGATTACGAGTTTATAGAATAATTTATTAATTTTGTGTAAAATATAAATTAACGGAAAGGAAAATACATCATCACTGCTCTTCATCGGATACGACATCTTCCCACGACTCTTCATCGAATACACAATATTCCCACGGCTCTTCATCGTATACACCATATTCCCACGGCTCTTCCATCCCGATGCTGTGAAACATTTGTTGAAGAGACATTTTCTTTTTTAAATGAGGAATTATTATTTATAGCATGATCATTCATCATCTTCGTCTTCGGAAACATCGGAATCCTGGTCAACGGGTTTTCTCTCGACCTTTTCTTTGATAATCACCGGACCCACGAAACGTTGAGATGGATTGGTTTTGCGAACCGATAATCGGACGCGATCTACGGTCAAGACGGCGACAACCTTACAACATTGGCCGACGTATTCCAGCGGGTCGACCTTTTCACCGTCAAACCTGAATTTAGTACCTATCTTCTTCCCATCCATAATCAGTTTAGAATACATGAGATCGCGTTCTTCACCTTTCAAGATATGTAATTCTCCGACTTGAAGCGGTTTCTTTATACCCAACTGTTTAATAGCAGCCTTATGCTTCACGATATCTTTTCTGATAAATCCTTCAATCTCCGTGATAACATCTCTGAATTCTTGGTGCTCGTCATCATCGAGCTTCAACGATATGCTGTAACGCGGTTTGTACATATCACTTACTCCGAACGAAAACGGGGTGGGAGTTTTCATTCTGAGAGGTTGGTGAACGCCATCCGAATATTTGTATAACACATTGATGAAACAACCGTTTTTGCCTCTGGTGGGCGGTTGGATCATCAACTTAGTTACATCGAATTGCTTGGGGCTAATTTTACATACTTTTTCACTCGTTGCCATTTTTATTGCTCTCGACATTTTCTTATCGGGTTTTCAAATCTTTTATTAACACGATACAACAACGAGTCAATATCATCATCAACACCACTCGAGGACCTCCCGGACGGCCGCGAAACTATCGGACTCGCGAATATTAATAGTCTAACGGAGCGATCCGGGGAATTCCCCATTTAGCTATTTTTAGCAGTTTTAACCGTTTTGGGGTCATCGAGTGCAATTTGTGCCAGAATCCTCAAAAGACTACACACAAAACGTCTCAAACACGAATTGTCGCAACGCAAGCATTCCAAGCTGATCTTGCGGACGGAACAGCCAACGGATTACAAGTTTATAGAATAATTTATATTTTGTGTAAAATATAAATTTTTATAGTCTACTATAATAATTTATTATAGTAATTTGACCAATGGATTGAGGGATCCCACGGCCTTCGAGACATGCCCTCCCTCTTATCACGCATTTCCCACAACCAATGTAATTTATTATTATAATTCGTCGTGGGAATGTACGGCTCTTCCCAAAATCTACAGCCAAACCAATCCATTTTATTAGCCCAATTCACCTCGGGGTCCCACGACTCGTCGTCCTCTCCAGTGCGTTCGATATAAGCGAGCCAACCGCATTTATTATGCCAATTCACCTCTGTACTCCACGGTTCCTTCTCCTTATCTGGTAACAGACTATTATAAGCACGCCAACTATGCCTACAATGTTCTTTATCATGTCTAGGAAAAATAGGCTTCCACGGTTCTTCTTTATTTAAAACCGGTATGTGTCCAAACCAATTTACTCTACCAGTCCAATCGACGTCGGGGTCCCACGGTTCGTTGTATCTAGTGCAGTAATTGTGTACAATCCAAGAAATCTTATTGCTCGTCTCCTCCGTAAGTCCGTAACACTCGCATTTCCCCAAAAATTCATTGAGCATCTCGAAAATTGCTCTTCTACACAAAATATCAGCCATTTTTATAAAGATAAATTACTTAAATCTCATAATTTATATTTTTTGTAAAATATAAATTTTTAGTATTTTTTATAACCATGCAGTTTTTTTTATATTTTTTGTAAATTAGTTTACACCCTATTACACCAATCCACCGCGGGATCCCACGGTTCGTCTCTCCCGGTACGGCGATTGTACGAAGCCCAATATTTTTTACCAAACCAGTCCACCGCGGGATCCCACGGTTCGTCTCTCTTGAATTCCCGGTTGTACTTGAACCACCATATTTTTTCAAACCACATCATCTCGGGATCCCACGGCTCGTGGCTATCGGTGACGAGATTGAAGACGTACCATTCGTGTTTACGAAACCATTTGACGTTTGGATCCCAGGGTTCGTTTCTCCCGGAATCGCGGTTGAAAACGAACCACCCACTTTTGTTATACCAGTTCACCTCGGGATCCCACGGCTCATCTCTCTCGGAATCGCGGTTGTACTCAAACCAGCATTTCCGCACTACTTCAGAACATGTATATACAATATCAATATACTTTTTCTGCCAGTCTACGGCCGGGTTCCACGACTCGTCGCTCCCGTTATAGCAGTTGTACTTAATCCAAAAGATTTTGAGCTTCCAATCCACCTCAGGATCCCACGGCATCTTGGTAGAAATCGATAACTTCTCATTAGACATGTTCTTTTAAATAGTCGTTAAATTGTTTAATGACGTTTCAATTTTTTCACACTATACCATTGGGACACCTGTACGGCGAAAACGACTCGTGCGGCATTTACCTGGGTGATCACGGGAGCGTGTCATCTCTAGGAACAGATAAAATTGAAATCGCCGTGTCATGTATAATCCAGTAAACACGTTATATATCATCGTCTATATATAACGCCATTTACCTGTGTGTGATCACGTGACAGCGGAATTCCCGGAAATGGACACGTCGGTCAGTTCTCGGGGAAAAAAAGGTGCCGCGAAGTGGGGGACATATACTATAAATGGAGGCCTGTTGAAAGCAAAATGGAAAGATCAATAATATCCTATAAGAGTTGTCTCGCTTTGGCTATCTGTTTAAAAACAAAGAGGAGGTCAAATTGTAGAGCGTTGAGCCGCTCGACTCGCATGTAGAAAGCCACGGGTTCGACTTGCGGTACTGGGTCACAGCAAATAATATCATTTGAAAAAAACTGATGACCGTTTCTCAGTCAAACGCTCGGTATACAAAAACAACAAAATAAACAAACAACGGACGCCAACAATTCCAAATTAAATATTAATTTACAAGAAGCCGTGAATTACAATGAATTATGTATGTCATGTGGATACAATATATATATATATATATATATATATATATATATATATATATATATATAATATATATATATATATATATATATATATATATATATATATATATATATATCCGTCCTGGGTTCATTTTGATACTTGTATCTTCCGAAATTTCAATGAATTCTAAGTTATTTCTTTTTGTTACATAATTATGCAGAAAAATATTTCATCCTCAATTTCATTAGAGACATATACAAATCAAAGTTTTACAATAGCGGAGGCCATACGACAATAATTCATACACAGTAAATATTGCAAAATACTCCAGAGTTTGGTTCAGGTGACATGGAGATGTAAGCATCTTTAGTTGTCCTAATATGGGACTCCATAGTCTAATCCGGGGAAAGACAGTGGACGCAACCAGTGATCACAAACTTAATAGACAAATCAATTGACATATCGCCATATGTCCGACACGCGATTGTGACTCCATAATCACACAAATGTAAGGGGAAGAAGGGTATCCTGGGGTATACAAATTTATTTCTTATTTTTTGCATACTTGTTCATAATGAATGTATGAATTAATAGAATGAATAATCTGGCACACTTGTGGGTTATATATAAGGAATGTTTACATATGCAAGAGTTATGCCCCTTTCCAGAATTTTGATTATCCTATTCATTATTAAAAAACAGTCATTTATTTACAAAACTCACATTTTTCTAGCTAACTTGGTAAAATTTGACCAAACGCCATGGTATCAATGTGTTTTCATGCTTTCGTGTGTGTGAGTGGATGTTTGCGTGAGAGTGTGTATCTGTACGGTTTTTTTTCACGTTATTTTAATTGTTTTGTCCTAATAAAGGGAAAGGTCGTCCCGAAAATTTGACATTTATTTTGTCCATGTCGTTAGTCATTTTAGTGCCACACACACACGCACGCACGCACGCACAAAAACACACACACACACACACACACACGCACACACACATACACACACACGCGCGCGCGCACGCACACACACACATACACACACACAAACACACACACAAGTAAACGTTGTCTCACCTACCCACCCAAAAACAGTGACATTTGCCTGGTGGCACTCAAAGAAACAATAAAACCCAATTGTCTAATCCAGATCAAAATGAGCGCGAATAGAAATGATGTTTAAACATGAAATATTATGAAGATAAAACCATTAACAAATCAATTAAAAAAGAAATGTTCTAAATGTCTAATATTTGATCCCTAGTAAGATATTAGCCCGAGGTTACAAAATGTACACAGTACTCAAGATCGACTTCGAATCTATTATCTTGTCTATAAATTCTAATCGTTTGTAAAAATTTTGGATCTGACTGAAAAAGAAAAACATTATTTTCCTACATTCACCTAAACATATTTGGTCATAGTTGTGATTTTCCGGTAAAAAGGGAATAAATACGTCGAGTACGTTACTGAGAATTTGAGTATGTATTCAAACATTTTTTCTTAATTTTTCTTCAAATGGGGGCAAAAAATGTCATCCATTATTTGGAATAGTATTCTTATGATGTACAAACATGTCCAGTTGAGTTAGTACAGTTCGATTTTTGAGTAAATTGGTGACTTCGGACCCTGGAATGCCTGACTGAGAATTAAACTATGAATGTTGTCATAGTTTATTAACGAAACATCTTTGATATATATATATAAATATTCTATATTCGATATGTCTAGTTAAAAGCCACGGGTAGCCTTTTCTTCGAATTCTAGATCTGACTCAGAACGGTATAAAATTGCCTGTCTCAGTATTTGAATTAAGAAACTCTGTAAGGGACACATTTGGTTCCCATTGGAATGTCGACTCAGTTTGGTCAAATTTGATCTTGAATATTGTTTTACATTCAACAATTTGTCAGTTATATGGTGGCGGCCAGTTTTTACTGGTGGGGGAGAGAATTAACCCCGTTACAATGTACCCGTGAAGAGACCACCGGCCTTCCGCGGGCAAACTGGCAAATTTTCCAGTCACAAAAATCAGTTTATCTTCCGGCAGGACTCGAACCTGCGCTGCCCAGAAGTGCGAGACTTCCCGGTTCAAAGCGCGGTGCTCTCGACCACGGAGCCCGGCCGCTTTTGGTAGAAAACTTGCACTAAATTATAATTAATATCATAATCAGCGATAGACAAGAATTGAATTAAACTTTTCAAAATGAAATAGTGGATATTTGTTTCTGATAAATGACAGTGTGGGCCTGCGTATGTTTTATCGGCTTTATTGATAGAAGTATTACCCGAGGTTAGTTGTCAGTATGATTAGAAGCTTTGTCATCTGCCCTCAAATATCCCCAAGCTGAAAATTTTTTAATTTTATTGTCATTAATTGATTTTTTTTTTATATTTTGTGTTTATTTCTTTTTTTCTGCTGTTCGTTTTCTTTTTCTTACCTGTTCAATGTAATTTCATTTGGAATGATAACTAATTTATTTGACCGCGATGAATGACTCTAGCTATTGATCACAATAATTAATTTATGATAAACAAAATTATTAGGCTTCATGGAATATTAACTCAAAATAAGAAAGATTAGTTAAATTACAGTAAACGTGAAGACGAAATCTCAATCCGTTATACGCTTTAATTCTTAAATTTACAATGGACATTGTCAGATAGAAGCAGAGCTTCTCTGTGACACAGGTCGCACCTGCCGCCCCAATCAATTTGTGTGAGTCAACTGAACACCATCTGTTTTGGCAATGCACAAATTCTCTCTTATCAAGGGATGATAAAATTGATATAAACGGACAGTGGATACTTTAGACGAGTAACCGTGTTAAAATGATATAGGTAAGTTGTCAAAGGTTTGTTTATCTGTTGTTTGTAACTGTTGTTTATTCTGTGACAGGCGACCAGACAGACGAGATATTGACAACTGACTCGGTGTAGGCCTAATGTACGACAGTTTGTGTCTGCTGTGACAGCTCTATGTACAGTGCGGATTCGGCATTTCAGAAGAGGGGAAGGGATTGTGGGGGGGGGGGGTAATTTTGGCCAATAGGCCGGCCGTATTTCATTATGATTATTAAAAGCCTTCCATATTGTAATGTAAAACATTGTCTGTTGTGTGTTGAACATACATCATTACATGTCATAGGCGTCGGAAGCAAATTGAAAGTGGAGGGGCTAAATCAACTTAAAAAACACACACACGCCAGAAACGTCTGGGGGCTAAAAGCCCCAATTTTCAACACCTGTGTCTATCTTTGCAAAAAAAGTGGGGGGGGGGGGGGCTAAGCCCCCCCCTAGCCCCCCGGTTCTGACGTCCATGCATGTATATACAATGTTATTCTAATTTCTGTTTTACATCATTTATTTACACTCCACTTTTTTTTTTCATTTCTAAGGCTATTTTCTGCTGAAGAGTTTATTTTTTGTCTTTGTTTTATCTTTTGGAGATGGCATCTTTAAAGCTGAACTAGGATCATAAAAAGCTTTTGAACTTTTAATAAAAAAAAATTGTGTTGAAAAAAAAAGTTTTGAAACATTCCCACATCATCTCCCCACACAGCAGACATATTTGTAATACTTTCACTTGAAAATAAGTCCCACAACAGGTATAACAGGCGGATTAGTTATATCAGTCGTCATTGTATATCTGTACTCGCAACGCGAAACGTGCGAAGTCCCAGAGGCTGAATAACACTCACAGACTTAGTCTTACCTGTACTTTTCAACAAAAATAATCATCTGTGCCTAAAGTGGGGTTTTCTGCAACATGCAAGCAGCAACAAACAGAGAATGAATATTTCATCCATAATAAATCCCAAATTTATTCCATTGTGCTAAATATCAAGCTCCTTCCAAAACAAAAACAAAGCAATCAGTCTCCAACTGTCATTTAGCCATTAAGCCATGTTTCTTCTTCCAGTAAACAGAGAAGTGTTCCGAAAAGCCGGAAGTTGAAACATTGCTCCGTGGCCGAATGAGGGTAGGAAGCAGATTGCTTTGTTTTTGTTTGGGAAGGTGCTTTATATTTAGTGTTATGGAATAAATTTAGGATTTATTATGGATGAAATATTCATTCCCTGTTTGTTGCTAATTGTACATTGCAAAAAACTTCAGTCGAGGCACAGATATTTATTTTCGTTGAAAAGTACTGGTAAGTTTTATTCAGTCTCTGGGACTTTGCATGTTTTGCGTTGAGAGTACAGATATACAATGATGACTAATATAACTAATCCACCGTTAATACCTGTTGTGGGACTTGTTTTCTGGTGAAACGCTTACAAATATGTCTGGTTGTGGGGAGATGAAGTGGGAATTTTTCAACACAATGTTTTTTTTATTAAAAGTTATACAGCTTTATATGATCCTAGTTCAGCTTTAAAGAGCAATACGAGAATTCACTAATTAACTAGGCACTATTAAAATGATAAATGATAGGGATGGAACTAGGCTGAAATTAGGTAACTTTTTGGGTAAAACCGTAAAAGTTTAACTTGAAATCGTGGCATAATTTTGGCTAGGATGGAACGTGCAATTTTATAAAACACAAAATTCATATCATAGTGGGATTATTAAGTCCTTCAAATTCATTTTTCTTGTAAATTTGAGATGAAAAAGGTATAAATTCTAAGTTTGGTATGATCAAATTAAATAGATATAATGGTAATGTTATGATTTAAAAAAAAAAAAATTAAAATACATGTACTAAAACATGTACTTGTAACTCGGGTGCATGAAATACCGTTATTTGAAAATGTAGCCGTCCCTGTGGCCCCCATTTGTATTCTTGACAAAATTATGAATTGAAGAAAAATAAATGAATTCATGAAAATAATACCAGAATATAATTTGGTCTGTTCATCCAAATTTAGATATAATACAAGTACAAGAAAAATCCTTATTTCTGAAGCCCACCCAAATACATGTACACAACATATCAGACCTTTTTCTGTCAATTTTGGGAATATGCCATTGGTGACACAATTGGGAATTCTAACATGAATAACAATTTGTGTCAAATCAGGAAAAGTTGTTTGCAAAGGAATCTTTTTTTTTATTCCCGTACACTAATTTGTTTTTTCATTATGGTTTTGGCCTCCACCCCAAATTGGGGAAAAAAACACAAATACTCAGTATTGGGAATGGAGCCTGCATACATGTACATGTACAATTTGGTCCCCATTCTTAAGAGCTGTTTTTGCCAATCAGCTGATTATTAGATAGATACATGTACAATGTATAAGGAGTGATATTTCTATAAATGTTATACAATGTACAAAACATATTACCAGAACAAGTACAATGTAAGTAGGAAATTAGGACAAATTTTAAGTAACAGAACCTCCTGGATGTACTTGACGAATTCGAACTCATCGTAGAAGTACATCAAGAAGGAAGCTATATAGATGTACAAATCAAGCCACATCCTAAATTACGACAGGAAACACAAGTACATGTACAACCTGATTTCTATATACATGTAGATTTCCTCAATTATTTGTCCAACAGTGCACACTCTGCCCAAAGATTGCACCGATCTTTAGATAAAAACTTGAATTGTCATACTAGTATTTCAAGTGAATGTGGTTAATTGTTAGAACAGCTTCTTTTACACTTAAACTTTTGACTTTTTGTCAGTTGTCATAAAAAAAAAATGTACACTTTTAGAAGTTTATAACCCTGGCAATTACATCTTCTCAAGGCTTTCCGATCCATTCTGTTACTCACACACCTTGACAGATTTAGCTGTATATATAGTGACTTAGCGGCGTTGATTTCCATTGGCTTCGGGTACCGTTTCAGTGATCCAATCAGAATGCATCTAAAAATCGACCACATGATATCAGAGGGGAAAGTATGTAAACACAGAATAATGGCAACATGCAAGTCATGCCACGATTCTTTTCATTGGCTAATGTCAGGAGTCAGTGTCCAGCCAATTTACGAAGTTTTAGATCGGTGCTAGCTACCAGTGACCACCAAATATGAAATGTAATCTGTCAAGGTGTGTGAATAACGTTGTGGATTGGAAAACCTTGACTTCAGAAGATGTGGCAAATATTGAGAAGTATTAATCATCCCATATTTCATTGATATATAGCATTATACCAAACTTAGTTTAAGTCTGAGGAAAGAAACAGAATGACAGAATGTTGCAGTCAGACAAAAACAATAGAAATTACAGTATCTGTATCCCAAAACCACAGATCTTTGATATCGGGGGGCATATTAAGGTCAGTGCCAAGGATTACAACCATTGAAAGTGAGTGTTCACCTTTTGGCTGTAATCTGAAATTCAAGGTTTAAATCTGGCCTTAATGAAAAGGGGGTGGTTCAAACAGATTCTCATTCAAAAGACTTGTGGAGAAGAAAGTCATATGTACATCACCTGTGTTTGAAAGTCTCGGATGAATTTGTCTCAACGATGTCATTTAGACGGAGAATCCTATACGGCAATAGGCCCATGCAATACACAACTCTGTTTTGCATTGCAGTTGAATACGGTGTCTCCACCGGAGCTACATTGTACTTATCTAAATAGGATTCAAATCACATAGATTATTTGATGGCATTTTAAAAAGTAGATTTGATTTCAAATTTGTGTACACATATATTGTATATTGTATAAATAAATAAGTGACATGTAATAAATACAAAACCACACAAATGTGTCTATCTGCATCATCGGACAGCACTTGATCATTGTAGCAGATGGATTCGACGAGAGAAACGCATGCTGCCTGATGATACAGATAGAAACATTTGTGTATAGTTTTGTCTATATATATATATATGTACATGTACTACATTTTATACACCTGTACATATGATAATTTTTCATTTGTTTTATTGGTGTTATATACTCCCACCAGATATTTCTCACTTTTATGGTGTTTTGTGAAGTACCTCAGATGTTGACCTCTGCTATGGACAGACACCAATGTAGTATGAATCCTTTAACATGTTACATGTACATGTAATGTCCACTGTGACACAAGACCTCAGTTCATACTCGAATCTGGACCGCTTGCGGTGGATCTCTACATGTAGTGGTAGAGTGACTGACTCACAAGTTGAAGGTCCCGGGTCATACCAAAGACTTTAAAAATGGTATTGACTGTACATGTATGGTACCCAATTTATGGAAAATTTCACAAAATTCCTAATTGGAAAGGTAAATGTACAGGTCCCTGTTTCTGAAGATAAAAATAAACACTGAGATACATGTAAATGTAATTCTATACAGTTTTCAACTCAACTACCAGTTTCACATTATTACACTGATGTGATTGTGCAAACTACATGTAACTACCAGTAAATGTATGTTATGTTCAGATTCATCCTGCAGTTATCTCCCTTTGTTCTGGATTACATTGTTACATCTCTAGACATTGTCCCACACCTCAACATCTGTGACCACAAAACCACTCCATTATGTTGACTTTTCTGTCAGGAATGTTGACTTAGCAGATATGTATGTCCATTTTTCTAGTAATTATGTCACTTTGCGTAAACATTTACATTTACTTTTGGATAATATACATGTTATGGTCCAATTTATCACTGAAAAATTATACATGTAGGTAAATGTACCTGTTAAACATGAATAAACTTTCCACCAGTTCTCCTTTCTCTCTCTCTCTCTCTCTTTCTGTGTTTCTCTCTCTATCTCTGTCTCTATCTCTGTCTCTCTCTATCTGTCTATCTCTCTCTCTGTCTCTCTGTCTCTCTCTCTCTCTCTCTCTCTCTCTCTCTCTTCCTTTCTCCTTTTTAAACTCTTGACACAAGTGTAATTTGTTTTCAACAATTAATTCATACATGAATGAATGAAGACAACGTCTGAAAATTAATGACAGAAGAGTAAAATTGACACTGATACATTAAAGTTACCATGGTGATCATGTCATCTCACCTTGATTGATGACTAATTGCCTGTTAATTGCTATATAAAGTATTTTAAAAGTATTTAAAAGATGATTTGCATGTAATTGTTACTGGCAGGTGATATTCATACAACTACATGTACACATGTACATATAGATAATTTGTTTGTTTTTTCTTTTGTATAGCATAGGCGTTGGAACCAGGGGGGGGGGGGGGCTTAGCCCCCCACTTTTTTTGCAAAGATAGACATAGCTGTTGAAAATTGGGGCTTAGCCCCCAGACGTTTCTGGCGTGTGTGTGTTTTTTTAAGTTGGTTTAGCCCCCCCCCACTTTCAATTTGCTTCCGACGCCTATGTATAGGGATAGTCAATTTTCAATTTCTTTATTCAAAATAACCCTAGGTCATATATATGACATATGGGGATGTACAGAGTAATCATTAACATGAGGTGGTTAGCAAGATATACAATAAACAGTCTCATTTTATAAATCTGTGAAGAACTTCATAATATAAGCAATAATAGTCAACGTAGGTGTAGAATGGGTGGTTCTATGTACTCATTTTCATGAATCCTCTAGAAACAGGGGCCTATACCTTTCCAATTTGGGATTTTGCTGTTATACGAATATATAATTGGTATTAATTTCACTAATATATTTCAGTGTTTATTCAAAACAAAGCTTGCTTTCATTTGTATCTTGTTTGCTAAAAAAAGAAAGATTCAATAACGTTTGTTATGATTTCCATCTTTATGTTTTAATTAATCTTTTTTTTTTTTTCAAAGCTTAACATTAGAAATTTTCTGGTCTAAAATTGGGGAAAATGTTATCATATTCATTGGAATGGGGCCTTATACATGTACCTGACTTGCACAGACCTACGAAAAATCCCTGGTACACATGTCATGTAAATTAAAAAATTAAAAACTATAACTTCTTTTACAAAAATTTGAATTAGTTTAGATTTGTGAGGTGTGAATATATACAGAGTAATAAACAATTACAAGTGTATGTACTTGTGAAAGAAATAAGAGGGGGTGTTGGTTTTTATCAGGGACCGGGAAAAATGCACATCAACACTAATTTCTTGTACATGTACATGATGTGAAATCATTAGAAGTAAATACAGTGTACAATAACTACAAAGACTGAGTATTGTGTTTTAACCAATGTTCAGTGTTCCAGCTATAGAAATGTTTTAGGGGTTGGGAACCAGTTTTCTTGTCAAAAACAAACTTTTTCTTTCCCACTGTAAAAAAGGATCTTGCATATAAGATTAATTGTGTCATTAAAAAACAGAGACATACATGTATGTCTTGCATGTAGAACTTTCACCACTAAAACATTATTGATATTATATTTTGCTCTATCCATAGTTTTGTGGAACCTGCCTTGTTGGGAGACCACCCCACCCTTTAATTTTCTGCCACTGAAATGTGGTCTCTCAAGACTGGCGGTTCCTCAAAAGAAGTTTTATTTACAAAGAAATTTATTAACTGAATTGTTTTGAAAATGTGGTTTCAAACAACAGGTGGTCTCTCAGGTTCCACTGTACCACTACATTTGTACATTGCAGTGATTCAATTTAAGAAAATGAACATGACAGTGTGGATACAGAAAAGTCAAAGATATCCAGATTTTTCTGCTGGTTGTACAAATAAGGGACATAATATTTTACAGGGAATTTGAAAAATCTAAATTTGATTTTTGTTTTATGCCACGCTCAAACGTTTTCAGTGGTTGTGGCCAGTTTTTAATGGTGGAGCAGAGAGTCTGGTTACACTGTACCCAAGAAGATAACACTGGCCTTCCCCAAGTAAACTGGCAGACTAACTCCCAGAGTTAATGAATGAAACCCATGCTGACTAGGGGTGAGAGAATTAATGGTTTAAAGTGTGTTGCTCTAACCACTCAGCGGAACTTGTAAAAGGCATTAACTCATTCCCCCCGAAAGACACAATTGGACTTGTCTAGGTCATTGATTTACAGAATAGTCCATTATTATTCAGGGGGTTGATGGTTAAACAATAGTTTTGGCTACAAATCTGGGGTGTATTTAATGAGAAAGTCTTTTGAAGTTTTAAGTTAATTGATTTTAAAATCAAAACTCTGGTCCCAAGACCAAGTCTAAGTCACAGGACGTTTTGTAAAACGGAACCTTTTATTACAAGTTGTAAACAAATTGTAGTATTTTTTGTGTGTGTGATCCTTAACTGTAATCAGTACAGGGAAAGATGATAGGAAACATCGTATGATTAGTGCTATGAGAAGTCGATCGGCAGACCCTTAGGACAGTGTGCAGTGGTCTAGTGGTAGAGCAAGGGGAGGGTTCCTTGTTCAATTCCCGGGACCGGGTCAAAACAAAGACTTTTTAAAAATGGTAGTGACTGTTTCTCTGGCAAATGCTTGGCATACGAGGTAAAAGTCACAGGTCTTTTTCGAATGAGACTTAAAACGGAGGTCCAATGGCACGTAAAAGAAACCTCACTGCAAAATGGCATCAGTCCATAGCATTGGTCAAAATTTATGACACTTCACCTTAAGCTTGTGACATCTCTGTATAAGTGAAAAATTCTCGACATATTGTAAAACAACAAACAAATGCTTAGTACAAATGTACTATGGAAAGTTGACCTACAGACCCGTAGAAATTTTTGTTTGGTTTTACAATATGTTGACAGCTGACAACAACATGTAAATGAAATTTCCAATAATCCACTTTATTATTAATAGTTTAGTTATGATATTACATGTAGATTTATTTGGTCAAGCGAATATTTCACGGACCACATGCGGGCAAGTGACCACTGCTAATTTGGAGGCCTGGAATGTCAGAGGCTTATTACATATCAAAATATTTGACCTGCACATGTGTTGTCGTAGGATTATTTTATATTGTAAAGCTTGTTTGTTTACTTTCAAATTCAAGTGCGGTGAAGTACTTGGTGCATTATCAGTAACTGCCTCTTCCCACACATACTTTATGATTTCCGTTACTCAGTGATAAATTAAAGTGTTGATTTAGAATTAGATTATCAAATAAAAATCACAAAAATAATCAAAAATTTACTGATTTGGTCAACACAAATTGATATTGGCTTGAAAATATCATGATTAAGTCAAAACTGATTTACTGAAGCTTTTGATATATAAATCTAGAGCTCTAGAGTAGATTTTTCTATCAATAGTCAATATGCAGTAGAACCTGTTTTGAGAGACTACCTTGACTGGAAAGATCACATTTGAAAAATCGCTTTCTTTAAATTTTGATATTTTTATAAATAACGCTTTTTTGAGATTGCATTTCAGTGGCAGAAAGTGTGGTCTCTCAAAACAGGATTTGCTGTATATTGATATCTTGTATATTAGTTGTATACATTAGTTATAATAGACCACTGTCTTGTGAGACCATGGACGACCACCTGACACCACCTGTCCTGTCATAGAAGACCACCTGGCCTGAGACCATGAGACCATTATAATAATAGAAGGACACCACCTGTCTTGTGAGATAGGGACACCACCTGTCTTGTGAGACCACTGTCCACTGTGTCATAGACCAATAGGACACCAACTGTCTTGTGAGACCACCAGACCACCTGGCCTGTGAGACCATTATAATAGGACACCACCTGTCTTGTGAGACCACTGTCATAGAAGACCACCTTAGACCAAGACCACCTGACTGTGAGTGAGACCATTCATAGAAGACCACCTGGCCTGTAATAGAAGACCACTGGCCTGTGAGACCATTATAACCACCTGTCTTGTGAGACACCACCTGTCTTGTTCACTGTAGAAGACCACCACCTGACCTGTGAGACCCGTGAGACCATTATAATAGGACACCACCTGTCTTGTGAGACCACTGTCATAGAAGACCACCTGACCCGTGAGACCATTATAATAGGACACCACCTGTCTTGTTAGACCACTGTCATAGAAGACCACCTGACCTGTGAGACCATTATAATAGGACACCACCAGTCTTGTGAGACCACTGTCATATACATGTAGAAGACCACCTGACTTGTGAGACCACTGTCGTGAACGACCACCTGTCTTATGAGACCACTGTCATAGAAGACTACCTGTCTTGTTAAACCACTGTCATAAATGGCCACCTGTTTTGTGAGACCACTGTCATAGAAGACTACCTGTCTTGACCACTGTCATAAACCACTGTCATTAAATGGCCACCACTGTTTTGTGAGACCACTTGTCATAGAAGGACACCACTACCTGTCTTGACATTATAAAACCACTGTCATAAATGGCCACCTGTTTTGTGAGACCACTGTCATAGAAGACTACCTGTCTTGTTCATGAAACCACTGTCATAGAAAATGTTAAACCACTGTCATAAATGGCCACCTGTTTTGTGAGACCACATTCTTAAAAGCATTTGGTTAAGAAATAATTTAGATAGAACCTCTTTTGAGAGACCACCACAGTCTTTTAAGACCACATTTCCATGGCGAAGGGGGTGTCCTTTGAAGACAGTTTCTTCTGTACATAATATATGTTTAGCCATGGTCAAGGCACATGAAATGAAGTATGATGATTCTTTCATGATGGCCCAAGAACCAAATATTTTACTTGTACATGTACAAGTACATGTGTGTACAATGAAATCAACATAAATGTACATGTTGTATATTTCATGTATATGTATATGTATATACTGGAAGGTGTCAATAGTTCAAAGTTACTTCAAATGAAATTTAAATTTGGTGTTTGAAACACTGACAGTTTAATAACCTAACTTTACTATTGATCTGAAAATGAACTACATGTACATGTACCCTGCTGGTTGACTATTAAAAATATAAAAGTATACAACTGACCAAGCAGGGTGACTATAAAAAAAATATAAAAGTACATCACTACATGTATACGATTGACCAAAGTCAAAGATCTGTATATATACAAAGTTTGGGTCGTTTAAATGTTTGTGAACTGTGTTTTTATACGTCACAGTGATTGAGCACAAGATATTTGACAGTATTTGTGACGGGTGTTGTTTTTGTTCGGGTACATGTACATTGTATACACTGGGTACAATTGTGTTGACATTGGTCGGGTAGCCCTTAAGTAAATACACACTGTGAACAATGCAATGATCAAGCTAACTATAAGCCAATCCTGTCCTCGTAATACCGTCGTCTGACTTATTGGACATTTTATCATGTATGTCCGCGATATTAAAGGTCTATCGTAATTTTGAAAATTGTAATACTTATTTATTTGAATTGGGTAAAAAGTAAAATGGAATTGTCCTTGCTGACTCCTTTTCAAAATCCTTTGATAAAAATGTATGGGGGGGGGGGGGGATTAAATTTTTATTTAAATGACCAACATCTACATGTAGGCACTACATGTATTTTGTATATTGTACATGTGTATATATACATTGTACATACATATATATATATATATATATATATATATATATATATATATATATATATATAGATAGATAGATAGATAGATAGATAGATAGATAGATAGATAGATAGATAGACAGACAGACAGACAGACAGACAGACAGACAGACAGATACAAATGTAGCTAACATTTATTTGTCTAGATATATGTGGCTGAGTGGTTGGAGCATCAAAGGCTCACTTTATAAACCATGAAATTTCTCACCTCAGTGCGGCATGTTATGTTGGCATGTTATGTTGGCATGTTATGTTGGCATGTTATGTTGGCATGTTATGTTGGCATGTTATGTATTTGGCATGTTATGTTGGCATGGGTTTGAGTCTTGCTGGAACCTAAGCTGATATTGTGAGAAAATTTGACAGTTTACTTGCGGAAGGCCTTTGGTCTTTTACCCCGGAAAGTGTAACCGGGAATTTTAGCAACATTTTATTGAAATTGGGAAATCTTCAACATGTTGAAATACAAAAAAACAAAAAAACAAAAAAAAAACTTGATGAAAATACAAGAATCTCTTTAAATTCATTGTCATTTCACTTCATTTGGGAACTTTTGACTGCAAATTGGGGAAAAATGTATTGATTTTGCATTGGGAATGGGGCCTTATTTCGGCCCCGTATGATAGGGTGGAAAACCCCTGGGCATTTAAACTCTAAAAAAAATACATCTATAGTGTAAGTTGGTACACATGCATGCAAAATGACCTGAATGTTCTGCAGGAAAAATAATATATATTAATGGAGATTATTACATGTTGTAGTAAGGTGATTGTATTTTTTATGAAAAACAAAGATTCAAATTCCCCATTTCATTTGATTAAAAAAATAATATAAAGCTTTCAGATAAAATTTCAATCTTTTTTTCATTATATAATCTTTATCCACTAAATTACAACATACTAAACATACATTTATTTTGACTGTGTCTTATGTACATGTGTACATGCATGTAATGATATATATACAATAAAACCTGTATATAGGGGCCACCCAAGGGACCAGAAAATATTGGCCTTTATGTGCAGGTGACCCTTATACAAAGGCCAATTTAGTTGAAGTATTTCAAGGGACTTTTCAAAAGGTGGCCCCTATATACAGGTGATCCTTTATACTATAGCAGGTTTTATATATATTAAATGTAGATTTTGTATTATGTGTTATGTTTCAATGTACATTGGAAACAAGCAAATGGTCACTGAAATTCCAGTGACCGTATTTAATAAATGTCATATTACAGTTTACCTGTAGTGTACAGTGACTGTGTACCTGAGCCATTTGTACAGGTACACTGAAATGCTTCGATGGCTTAAATATTTGCTACTAAATATAGCCGTGTGTTTATATGGGTCATTTTAAGCTATATGATATTAATATACACGTATATATAGTGGGCCATGTTCTACTGCTGCACATGTTATCAGAGGTATGTACACTTCGCAGTCGTAAGTAATAAATTAAATGGCCTATTATGTCGTATGTCATTTGTTTTAGAAAAAACGGAAACATCTCTAGTTACACGAACCTGTACGAACATTTTTAATATAACATCTTTGTGGGTTTACAAAGAATTGAAATTTGGATCGCTGCCAGGCTGAACAAAAGTAGGTGTGTTACTTAGATCTTTAATGCAGTAAAAGAAATGACAAAAGGTCCGGCCATCATAATCTGCTTTTACTTACATGTATATTTTGTTGCAGATTGTGGACAATTTTACCTATGACCTGATGGCCAGTGGTCACTCAATTTGACGAATATTACATGTGCTAGTGGACAGAAGAAATTATGTAGATTTTCTCTTTTTTTCAGAAATATTCTAAGAGATAACGATGTGATTGCAATCGGGATAACTTGCATATGATAGTGACACATAGTTTACATGTTTACCTGGAATACCTGTAATTTAACTAGATTACCTGTATTTTAAGTGGAATACCTGTTATATTTTTATCAGGTATATTTACAATTTGGAATTTATCATTCAGCAGGTAAGTACAGTTTTAATTTTTTTTCTGTCCTTAATTGTATGTGTACATTACAAATATGTTTATCAACATACATGTACTATCATTATACTCCAGAATGTCACAGTGTGTTTACAGGTAAATTGTTGTAATGTACCTGTACATATATAACACTCTACCTGTGTATCCATTTACCTGTGACTTTAGATGTAAAACGGTACTTGAAGTTAGTGATTGCCTGACAAAAATGTAGAACTAGAAAGAAAACATTGCTAAATTTGTCCATTAAGTGCCAAAAAGTCACGTTTTTATGACTGTAAACAAGGTGGAAATGCCATAAAATGCTAAACAAGTTTGCCCTCAGCTTACAACAATGTAAGACAGATAACAATCGTACACATCCTACTTTTGTATGTTCAAAGTTTTATGAACTCCTGTGTTTAACATCTTACAGAATCTGGACGTAATTTATGTAATTTTCAGTCACTGAAGGTATATACAGTAAAACTTGCTTTAGTGACCACCTGTGTATAAAGACCACCTGGTCACAAGGACCGTTTTTCGCTGTCCCAGTAGTACCATTTGTGTACAAATCAACCTCTGTATATAGACCACCTCCCTATAAAGACTGGTTTTGTTGTGTTTGTAAGAGGGTCTTTACAATTTATATACAAGTTTCACTCTATATGTACATGTAATACAGAAATATATAAATATATAGATGACTTAGAAATATCACATGTAAAGGTGTTACTCCTTATGACACATGTACATGTATGTACAATTCTTAGTTTGTGTTTTTACATATATTTATTAATCTATTTATCAATTATTTGCCTTGATTTATCTTTTTTTTTTGGGGGGGAGGGGGGGTCATCATCCACAGACTTGTGTACTGTCTTTAGAAGATCGGGTTAGATGTCCCTTGTCTATAAGAGTGATCATCATTCACAGACTTGTGTACTGTCTTTAGAAGATCGGGTTAGATGTCCCTTGTCTATAAGAGTGATCATCATTCACAGACTTGTGTACTGTCTTTAGAAGATCGGGTTAGATGTCCCTTGTCTATAAGAGTGATCATCATTCACAGACTTGTACATGTATACTGTCTTTAGAAGATCGGGTTAGATGTCCCTTCTCTATAAGAGTGGTATAGTTAAATTATACATGTTGCCCAGACTTGTGTACTGTCTTTAGAAGATCGGGTTAGATGTCCCTTCTCTATAAGAGTGGTATAGTTAAATTATACATGTTGCCCAGACTTGTGTACTGTCTTTAGAAGATTGGGTTTGATGTCCCTTGTTAGCTCACATGGCCCAAAGGGCCAAGTGAGCTACATGTATTATCATGATCTCTCATCTGTCGTCTGTCTCATTTAAACAAATTCTTCTCAAAAACCACTGCGCCAATGTCAACCAAATTTGGCAGGCAGCATCCCCATGAGAAGCCACTTCAAGTTTGTGAAAATTTTGGGGTTATCTCACCTTGGGGTCTCATACGATGGCAGAAAAGTGGTTAAATTGTGTACTTCTTAAAAAATCTTCTCACGAACCAGTGTATGGATTGGCTTTATATTTAGTATTGAGGCTGTATAGGGGATGGGCTACAAAGTTGCTAAAGAAAAGAAATCAGCCCATAAATGGGGCCCACTAGGGGGCACTGAAATTGGTAAAAAATTCAATTCTGTCAGATTTCAGCCAAATTTCGTAGATACATGTAGTATCCCGTAGTGAAGTCAATCTAAAATTGTGTAAGAAGAAAGTGGCCCCCTTGGTGTCCCATAAGGGGGCAAAACGTAAAATTCTTCTTTAAATGTTTTCTTCTGAAGAACCATTAGGTTGACATCAACCAAATTTAGCATGCGGCATCCCCATGAGAAGCTTTTCAAGTTTGTGAAAATTGTGGGGTTATCTCTCCTTGGGTCCCCATAAGGGGCAAAAATGTGGTAAAATTATATACTTATAATCTTCTTCTCACAAACCAGTGTATAGATTGACTTTATTTTTACTTTTGAGGCTCTATAGGGGATGGGCTACAATGTTTGCAATAAAAAAAAAGTCCACCCATAAATGGGGCTCACTAAAGGATGCTGAAATTGGTTAAAAATTCAATTTTGTCCGATTTCAACCACATTTGGAAGATATTTTCCCCTGGTGAAGTCAATCTAATTTAATGTAAAAAGTAAAAAGTGGCTATTTCCCCATAGTACCCCATAAGGGGTCAAAAAAGGGCAAAATGTAAAATTCTTCTTTAAACACTTTCTTCTGTTTGACATTATCTTGAAAAGTATAATAGGTAGAGTAAAAGTGAAAGAAGCAAAAATGTTCAGCATGCAAAGATCTACAAAAAAAATCATAAAGCCGAAATTGTCAGGTCGCCCCTTTTGGGAGTTGTTTTCCCTTTTAGTGGATTTTTCATGTTTTTGACAGTTTTGTCCTATTATCTTGGAAAGTATAATAGATAGAGAAAAAGTGAAAGAACAAAAATGTTCAGCATGCAAAGATCTACAAAAATGTCAATAGGGTAAAAATTTTCCCCTTTTAATGGATTTCTCATGTTTTTGACAGTTTTATCCTATTATCTTGAAAAGTGCATGTATGATAGATAGAGAGAAAGTGAAAGAACAAAAATGTTCAGTATGCGAAGATCTGCAGAAAAGACAATAGGGCTGAAATTGCTGGGTCAACCCTTATGGGAGTTTTTTCCCTTTTTAGTGTATTTTTCATGTTTTGTTCTATTTTCTTGAAAAGTATAATAGATAGAGAAAAAGAGAAAGAAGCAGTAATGTTCAGTATGCAAAGATCTATGAAAAAGTCAACAGGAATAAAATTGTCAGGTTGACCCTCATGGGAGTTATTTCCCCTTTTAAAGTGGATTTTTTTTCATGATTTGGGCTGTTTTACATTATTATCCAGTGATCACTACAAAGATCTACAAACAAAATTATTGTGCAAAAATTGTGAGGATGATCCTTGTGAAAGTTATTTCCCATTTTAAATGGATTTTGCATGTTTTTGACTGTTGTTACACATTACACATTACACATGTATCTTAAAAGATCTATAAAAAGTTAACAAGGCAAGTCCACCCTTATGGAAGTCAATTCTCTTTTTCAATAAAGTTTTCATGCTTTAACACTGAGATTTAAATTATTGTCGACACATGTTCAGCGAGGAGGTTTCTGCATTGAAATTGTCTGTAAAATCATCGTCGCCACTAAAATCTTATTCGGAATCGACATCTATCTCGGATCCTGTTTCCGTAGAAATAGGGTTTACATGTTGTTCAGGTGCAGAATCATCATTCAAATCAGATACTAAAAATTCATTTTTAGAGTCAGAATCAAAGTTGAAAATATCTAAAACATCTTGGGGAAATCTTGGATGCATAAGCGACAGCCATTTTTCAATGACTTTCAGTCACTGATTTCCAAATAATAGCAATTTTATATTTGTCGTAACTTGCTTTTTTTTGCTGGCATCCATTACATGTATAATTGTGATTTCTGGTCATAAACTGAAAGTGGGAAAAACCTGAATTGAAAGTGAAGCCACTGAAGGAGAAACACGAGGCGGTTTACAATGTTCTTGTAATCATCAGTTGTACTTCTACCGGGCAGTCGTGGACGTTATTGTGAGTAGTGATCAATAAATTTAGCGGGTGTTTTAGAACATTATCGTATTGAAAGGGTTCAAAACTGGCCGACATAACACCCCTTCTGCCGTTAAAATGTGGTCTCACAAAACAGGTGGTCTCTCAAAAGAGGTTTTATTTAAAGGATTATTTAACCAAATGGTTTTCAGAATGTGGTCTCCTAAAGACAGGTTCCACAGTGTGACTGAAAAATGTAAAACACTGGTACTGGAACTCCATGTGGCTTGATGGCGAGATGTATAAATTACGTGTATTCAAACAATGAAATATGCAGTACTTTTTCAGTTCATCAACACATTTTATGAAAGGAAAAAAAAAGTAAAATCCATAGACTTTGGAGAAAAATTACCTGAAATATGCACTATGACATTGTTATATGGCTTAGTGGTCAGACCTAGAACCAATACGGGTTTGTTTTGTTTGTTTGTTTGTTTATTGCTGTTTAATGTCCCACTCAAGAATATTTCACTCATATGGAGACATCACCAAATGCTGGTGAAGGGCTTCAAATTTTGGCCTATGCTTGGCACTTACGGCCATTGAGCAGTGAGGGTTCTTTAACGTGCTGACACCTACTGTGACACGGGACCTCCAGTTTTTACTCTCTCATCCGAAAGACAGGAAACCAACCTGTCGTCGGCAGGACTCGAACTCACGACCTCACGATCCAGAGTCGAGCGCGCTACCGACTGAGCCAGGCCGGCTCACCAATACAGGTACAATTCCAATTATTCAAAAGTCTATCAAAAATTAAGTAGTCACAGAAAAGAATATGAAACTAAATAAAACATGCCTGATTTAGGCAACTTGTTTATACATGTACATGTATTTACATGTATTGATTCTGAGGAATTTTGGGTGTACTTACTTAAAATAGCTGAAGAGTATAGATTAGTTAGTTTAGAAGGTAAAGTTTGTGTGATCAGGAAGACAGCAGATTCATTCATTTTACTCAAGATTTTGTTGTTTGATCTTGTCTCAGTGGGATCTTGTTCAAAATAGATACAAAGGTACAAAGTCGTGACAATTTTTTATACAGATAACATGACTTCCTATATTCATGAATATATCAACATTCATCATAGGTGATGCATTGTAGTTAAGTACATTTAGAAATCTTCTGTCACCTGATTAGAGTTTACCCATAATTTGTTAGTTTGAAATTTCCTAGTTAGCGGGAGACAACCGGTGCTATGATAGCATGTAATAGACTGCAGTTTACTCGATTGAAGACAACACCAGTTTTTACCAGTTATATATACAACTACAGATACACATATATGTGGTAGCGTGCTCAACTCTTGATCATGAGGTTGTGAGTTCGAGTCCAGATGGCGGCAGGTTGGTTTCCTGTCTTTCCAATGAGACAGTAAAAACCTAGGTCCCATGTCACAGTAGGTGTCAGCACATTAAAGAACCCTCACTGCTCAATGGCCGTAATAGCCGAGCATAGGCCAAAATTTGAAGCCCTTCACTGGTATCTGGCGATGTCTCCATATGAGTGAAAGATTCTTTAGTGGGATGTTAAACAACAATAAACAAACAAACACATATATGTACACCTACATGTATACAATTGTACTTACAGTGTGTGAGAAAATTGCAGTGGAACCTGTCTTTTTAAACTAACCTGTCGGCTATTGATATGTGATCTCTCAAGACAGGTGTCATCCAAAGAATTGCTTAACTCAATTTGTTTCAGAATGTGGTGTAATAATAATAAGACAGGTGGTCTTCTATGATAGTGGTCTCACAAGACAGGTGGTCTTCTATGATAGTGGTCTCACAAGACAAGTGGTCTTCTATGATAGTGGTCTCACAAGACAGGTGGTCTTCTACATGGTATGACTGGTCTCACAAGACAGGTGGTCTTCTATGATAGTGGTCTCACAAGACAGGTGGTCTTCTATGATAGTGGTCTCACAAGACAGGTGGTCTTCTATGATAGTGGTCTCACAAGACAGGTGGTCTTCTATGATAGTGGTCTCACAAGACAGGTGGTCTTCTACATGGTATGACTGGTCTCACAAGACAGGTGGTCTTCTACATGGTATGACAGTGGTCTCACAAGACAGCTGGTCTTCTGTGACAAGTCTCACCAGACAGGTGGTCTTCTACATGGTATGATAGTGGTCTCACAAGACAGGTGGTCTTCTACATGGTATGATAGTGGTCTCACAAGACAGGTGGTCTTTTACATGGTATGACTGGTCTCACAAGACAGGTGGTCTTCTACATGGTATGATAGTGGTCTCACAAGACAGCTGGTCTTCTGTGACAAGTCTCACCAGACAGTTGGTCTTCTACATGGTATGACTGGTCTCACAAGACAGATGGTCTTCTACATGGTATGATAGTGGTCTCACAAGACAGGTGGTCTTCTACATGGTATGATAGTGGTCTCACAAGACAGGTGGTCTTCTACATGGTATGATAGTGGTCTCACAAGACAGGTGGTTTTCTGTGACATAAGTCTCACCAGACAGGTGGTCTTCTACATGGTATGACTGGTCTCACAAGACAGATGGTCTTCTACATGGTATGATAGTGGTCTCACAGACAGGTGGTCTTCTACATGGTATGACAGTGGTCTCACAAGACAGGTGGTCTTCTACATGGTATGATAGTGGTCTCACAAGACAGGTGGTCTTCTACATGGTATGATAGTGGTCTCACAAGACAGGTGGTCTTCTGTGACAGAAGTCTCACAAGACAGGTGGTCTTCTACATGGTATGATAGTGGTCTCACAAGACAGGTGGTCTTCTGTGACAGAAGTCTCACAAGACAGGTGGTCTTCTACATGGTATGATAGTGGTCTCACAAGACAGGTGGTCTTCTGTGACATAAGTCTCACCAGACAGGTGGTCTTCTACATGGTATGACAGTGGTCTCACAAGATAGGTGGTCTTCTGTGACATAAGTCTCACCAGACAGATTGCCCTCTCTATGACATTTGTCACACTAGACAGACCCATCTTTTATGACAGTGGTCTCACAAGACAGGTTCCCCTGTAGCCACGTGTCATATGTACATGTTTTATTGAATGTAAAACACAAATGTATAATGTCCAGGTCGGCAAACCAGGTCTTGGACTAAAAATCTCAATTTTAGTGGATTTTGTCTGAAATTTTCTCCAGTTTTCATATTACCAAAAAGAAAAAAGAAAAAAAAAGAAAATTCAATTATGTTTAACCTGTTTTCAGTACTAATATCCAAACTGTGATCTAGTTTCTTGTATTTCTGGCAGTTAAATTAAATTTAAAGGTAAAAATCCATAAATAAAGTTTGGCGTCTTTCTGGTCACTCCATTTTTCAGTTGGGAGCTTGGGGAATTTATAATCTATTTACATATATGGCTGGAGTATTTATCTTAGCAGTATCTGCTAGCTCAGGTCAAAGATTTTGAGATTGGCCAATAAAATTTCCAAACACTTCTCAACCTATCACATCAAAGAATGGGAGGGTAGATAGGGTGCGTTTTTATGGTTCTGATATTTGATCAGATGTTACTTGTAACTGGAAGTTAGAACTAGACATCATTGTTGACATTTTTGTAGTAATAAAATGCACTGGTTCTGAAGAACGGGGACCTATCTTTTAATCTTTTGTGGAACTTCCTTGACATATTATTCATTTGACATTTTTTATTTCTCCCCCCCCCCCCATATATGTACCTCATGCCAAGATAAACATTTGATTGGTCAAAAAACTGGTACATGTACATGTACATCATGTATATTAGGTTTGGAAGCCATATTTAGATCTACATGTATAAACAACAGTGTCATATAAAGCAAATAATTAAACAAATGAAGAAACAATTCAAATAGTCAAAATAAATAAATAAGTAAGATATTCACATGTAGATTGTATACATGTACATGTCTATGTAGAATGAATAAAAGTCAATAACTGTATATATACATGAACATTGAAAGTTGTGACAACCAAAGCCAGATCTATCTTTTGTACAGTAGAACTTCAGATACCACCCTATATGCCACTGAAATGTGATTCTCAAGACATGTGGTCTCTTAAAAATAGATTTTATCTACCGGTACATGTAAAAGTGTATTTAACAGGCCTTTTTCTGTCAATTTTTGGGAAAATGTCATTGACAATACCATTGGATATTTAAGCCAACTTCTTTAAAGCTAAATGTTGCTTTACCCCCCTACCCACCCACTCCCCCATCCCCCCATTCCCCACCTAAGTATCATAATGGCATGTTCTTTCCTTTTATGTTAGACCAGGTCTGTTATTATTCGTGAGATATATATAAACAGTTTTGTGTAATTTTTACCCTCATTAAGTCATTGGCTAGATACATGTATATCTTATATATCGAATGATTGTGTTGACCTTCGTGGTCTATTTCTACCCTTTCCCAACATTGCTTTCTATAACTAATTTGACCCAGCATTTCTTCTTTTTGTAAAATAAAATTTACATCTGACACTCATAGATAATTATATCCTGGCTCTGATTTATCACATGAATGATGTTGTAATATGAGAAATATCTGAAAAAAAAAATTATCAAATTCAAACCATGGTAATAATATATTTAGATTCATTCAGCACATTTTTGACATATTAATCGCATTTCCTTTACGTGTATAATCGTTGGACTGTTTTCTAGTCATGCATGGTTGCCTCAGTGTTATTTTTTTCGTTATACAATTCTTATGAACTTGGTCCTATTCTGTGTCTTTTTATGCAAATTGGCAATGATAACGACAGCCTGAGGTCGTATAGGATTGTCATTTAGAAGTAACGATAAACAGAAAGAGGGTCGCCAATTTGAATCTTGTGACTAAGTCACGTACATACATGTACATGTACCTTTCATGTCGTGTCTTTCTGCCTAGTGCCAGTCCATGGTCCATCTTAAAATTCAGATCCTGATCACGAGTTTCTGAATACGAGGGGACTAGGGGATGGAAGGGATATGACTGTTGATTATGAAATATAGGGTGTGGAAGAGATATGGCTGTTAATTACATAGTGTATTTGTAAGAAATAGGGTCTTGTGTCTGGTGAGGGAGCGTGACAAATTCTGAATAACCAAGCCCTGCATTAGAAACACTCTATGGCCTCGTGGTCTGACTATCTCCAGCCAGTCCAGGTACACAGTATTTATAAATGTTGATCCATGTCATATGTGGCTGAGTGGTTTGGGTGGCATGTTTTACATCACCTCTCACCTCTAGATCTGGTCTACATGTATATGATGTATGTGGGTTTGTATACAATATTTACAAATGTTGATCTATGTCACCTGTGGCTGTGTGGTTCTGGTGGCGTGTTTTACATCTCTTCTCACCTCTGGTATACATGTATAGTGTATGTGGGTTTGTATACAGTACATCTATTTACAAATGTTAATCTATGTTCACCTGTGGCTGTGTGGTTCTGGTGGCATGTTTTACATCACGTCTCACCTCTGGTCTACATGTGTGTGGGTTTGTGTCATGTGGCCGTGTGGTTCGGGTGGCATGTTTTATATCACCTCTCACCTCTGGTTTACATGTACATGTATGTGGATATGTATACAGTATTTACAAATGTTTATCTGTGTCATTTGTGGGCTGTGTGGTTAGGGTGGCATTCTCTACATCTCTTTTCACCTCTGGTCTACATATATGTGGGTTTGTATCATCTGTGGACTGTATGGTTCAGGTGGCATGTTTTACATCACCTCTCACCTCTGGTCTACATGTACAATGTACATGTATGTGGGTTTATGACATATGTGGCAGTGTGGTTCGGGCGGCATGTTGTACATATTCTCTCATCTCTGGTCTACATGTATGTGGGTTTGTATATTTACAAGTGTTTATCTGTGTCATCTGTGGGCTGTGTGGTTTGGGTGGCATGTTTTACATCACCTCTCACCTCTAGATCTGGTCTACATGTATGTGGGTTTGTATACAGTATTTACAATGTTTATCCGTGTCATCTGTGGCTGTGTGGTTCGGGTGACATGCTTTACATCAGATTCACCTCTGGTTTAGGTATGTGGTTTGATGCCCCTCTGTAGTTTGAGCTGATTTTAGGAAGAGATTTACAAATGTACCTGAATTTACATGTGGAAGGCTGGTGGTCTTTTTTGGGGGGTACATAACTGGATTTTTCTCTATCATTAAATACTGGCCACTACCATATAGCTGAGAAATTGTTTTGTGTCAATGTATAAACCAATTGAAAGATTAGGGAAATGATTATGTACATGTATAATATTTTAATTAGTTAAGACTGTCACATGGTCACTTTGTACATTTACAATTTTATTAACATTATGTAGATTCATATACATGTATAAATGGGAAAAAAAATCCTATTTTACTTCCTGTATATCATATCTGTACGTTAGTACATGTACATGCATTCTTGTGATTAAAGTTTGTCACAACGATCAAAACACGATCAGAATATTAAGGAGATAAGAGAATTACATAACTGAATTTTACATTACATGTACGGTACATAATTATGACCCCATGATATAGGTCAACAGTTATCTCCCTTGTTGTAGATTCATACTGTATAAATGTATAAATGGAAAAAAATCCTATTTAACTTCCTGTATATCATACCTGTACATGTACATTATCTGTACGTTAATACCTGTACATTATTGTCATTAAATGTTACCACAACGGTCAGAATGCCAGGGAGATAATTATAAGAGAATTACATATACATGTAACTGGATTTTACATTACATAATGGTGACCCCATCATATATAGGTCAACAGTTATCTCCCTTGTTGTCCTTCAGTGACAACATTTATAGAAAAAGAGCACATCATGTATGATTGTTAAAATGAATAACATCTTCATGTTTTGTCAGAAGGTGGTGTTAGACTTTGATGGATGAGAAATAATGGAGTAACACTAAATTCTGAGTAGCAGAGCTGGCATGCACACATTATTGATTTGTAAGGAATACATTACCTGAATTCTAGATCATGATAATAAATTCTGAATTTTGAATGGAAATGAAATAACTGATGAAAGATAATGAAGGCATGTCAGTCTGATGTTTTGTAGTGTACTAAACTTAATATGTACAATGTATATATGGTGTGATCCATTTAAAGAATTTCATTTATCCTGTACCATGTCATCACTTTATTGAGAGGTTAGCCAATGCGAAATCTATCTACGATATTTAACAATACGGACCTATATTTAACTGTTGATGTGCAATTGAACAATCATACGCCTCAGTTAAGACCATGTATTATGAAAAAAATGTGGTCTTGCAACTTGACAATGAACAGCTGTAGTATGATGGTGTAATTAAAGGTAGAAATTTTGCCCTGGGGTCTGGAGTCAATCAGGTGTAACTGACCAGACAGCAATGGTCATTGATGGCAATTCATGATTGGTCTGATTGGCTCAAGGAATATACTTCATACAATACATAGAGAAGAATACATGTATCAACCGTGTCATGTTGGTGTCATGTAGGAATCTCGTTCTTGTGTATCAATGTTATTGTCCTGTTACATGTTTTAGCTGTCGGGAAGTAAAATTGACGCCTGGTGCATCGCTCCACACATGCATTTGGAAACTGATATCTGTGAAATCTACGTGATTATTGGTTCTGAAGTATTGTTTGGAATAAGTGAATTATCAGTTGGGTCTCTCAAGGACATTGATTTTTTTCCAGGCTGTCGGATGTTAATGTCAGACAAAAAAAGCATGTTTGGGAGATATTAATTTTACATCGATCTCGTCGATGATTTATTCAGTGATATGGGCGGTGGCCTGAAAGTCAATATTGTCGTGTACATGTGTTCAGTTTATAGACTGAATGGAATTTTTATCCTCATTTTGTAAACATCAACATGGCATATCAAGTGACTGTTACAGTGAGGTGTTGTCAGTTTCAAAGAAATTATTATATCAGGTAACCGGCATTTATTATTGTATGATATGAATTAATTTCAGGTGCCTTTTATTTAACACATATCTCAGTGTACATGTATTTCACATTCAGTTTAGGCTCTCAATTAACGATATATTGATCATATTTAGGGGAAAAAATGGCATTTGAATATATTTACTCAGATATTTCTCAGACTTTCTTTGTATAGTTTTATAAATACAGATACATGTATCTATAATAATATATATATGACATAAATGTCAATCTCTGGTCAATTATTGGTCAAGTTTTCAGTCAGATTTGCATGGTGCACCATGGCTGCATTTCACACAGAGGAATACATTTCATTTACAGATACATGTATTTGGTAGATATACCTTATACTTAAACCTTGTCAGCCCTTACACAATTGTAAATTTACTGAACACCAATTTAGGACTTTTTTGAAATACTAATCTAGACTTGTGCTCAGTTAACCTATTGAACACTACAGACCATAATGGAGCTGGCCTGAGACAATGGAAAAGATCAAATTATTTAGATACCAGGGGGTTATTGGGCTAAAAAAGATATGGTGGAAATCTATACTGTCATGTATTATTTTTCATGAATGAACCCATTCACCCCTAAGTTTTAAAATGGCATAATCTTTTCTATTGTGTTAGACCAATCTATTACATGTACATGTAAGTGCATGGTCTGTAGTGTTAAAATGCTGAAAGGGTTAACTGCAAATTTAAGAGAGATGCTGTAAGCCACTTACCGGTATATTTTGTGACAACTTTGTGCACTCAGCTTGTCAGTATTTTGGTAAAAAATGATTTCTTAATTTTGAATATGTAAATCACCTTTACAATTTGCCATGGTAATATTGAGCATGTGAACATGTATAAACAGAGGCATGCATGTCATAGTCGAACCTGCTTTAGTGACCACCTGTGTATAAAGACCACCTGATCACAAAGACCGTTTTGCTATCCCAAATAGTACCATGTGTGTACAAATCAACCTCTATATAAAGACCACTTCCCTATAAAGACTGGTTTTCTTGTGTCCCTAAGGGAGTCTTTATATACAAGTTTCACTCTACATGTAGCCTACATGGTTTTCATATTAAGAGTATGTTTTATCAGCATTTCCGATGTACATGTAGTTAAAGGATATCTGTACTAGACATGCTATAGACCGGTGCTTCCTTGTTTAAGACACTAGGAAGTTTGGGGGAGTCTGGGGAAACTAGAGACAGGTGCTTCCTAAGTTATTCTGGAGGTTTGAATTGTACTTCTGTGACAAATTGTCCCAGAATTTAGAGATATCCTTACTAGAGATATCTCCTGATACGGTACCTTGTATTGCTTAGTTCACTATGGAGTTTTGGACAATAACTTCCGTGAAAACTTCACAAGTTGTCTGAGAGTTTAAGGACACTACAGACAGTTGCTTCCTAAAGTTACTATGGAGTTTAGGATTACATGTACATGACAAGTTGTCCAGGAGTTCACGAGTATACTGTATACCAGAGAGTAGATACACATGCTTCCAATAGTATTGTTTAAGTTACAAATGTACCATGCATGGAGTTTGGGACATTTTTTTTGTGACAAGTTGCCTTAGAGTTTAGGGATAATTATAATTAGAGACAATGCCATGCTTCCTATAAGGTACAATGTATATTGTTTAAGTTACCATCATGAGTTCGAGACAGTACTTTTGTGACAAAGTGGCTGAGAGTTTAGACATATACTAGAAACAGCTATAGGTGCTTCCTAAAGTTTCTATGAAGTTTTGGATGGTGTATTTATGTAACAAGTTGGCTAAGAGTTTAGACATATAATAGAGATGGGTGCTTCCTAAAGTTTCTATGGAGTTTTGGATGGTGTACTTATATAACAAGTTGGCTAAGAGTTTAGACATATACTAGAGATAGGTGCTTCCTAAAGTTTCTATGAAGTTTTGGATGATGTACTTATATAACAAGTTGGCTAAGAGTTTAGACATATACTAGAGATGGGTGCTTCCTAACAGTTACTATGAAGTTTTGGATGATGTACTTATATAACAAGTTGGCTAAGAGTTTAGACATATACTAGAGATAGGTGCTTCCAAAAGTTTCTATGGAGTTTTGGATGGTGTACTTATATAACAAGTTGGTTAAGAGTTTAGACATATACTAGAGATAGGTGCTTCCAAAAGTTTCTATGGAGTTTTGGATGGTGTACTTATATTACAAGTTGGCTAAGAGTTTAGACATATACTAGAGATGGGTGCTTCCTAACAGTTACTATGAAGTTTTGGATGATGTACTTATATAACAAGTTGGCTAAGAGTTTAGACATATACTAGAGATAGGTGCTTCCAAAAGTTTCTATGAAGTTTTGGATAGTGTATTTATATGACAAGTTGGCTAAGAGTTTAGACATATACTAGAGATAGGTGCTTCCAAAAGTTTCTATGGAGTTTTGGATGGTGTACTTATATAACAAGTTGGTTAAGAGTTTAGACATATACTAGAGATAGGTGCTTCCAAAAGTTTCTATGGAGTTTTGGATGGTGTACTTATATAACAAGTTGGTTAAGAGTTTAGACATATACTAGAGATAGGTGCTTCCAAAAGTTTCTATGGAGTTTTGGATGGTGTACTTATATAACAAGTTGGCTAAGAGTTTAGACATATACTAGAGATAGGTGCTTCCTAACAGTTAATATGAAGTTTTGGATGGTGTACTTATATAACAAGTTGGCTAAGAGTTTAGACATATACTAGAGATGGGTGCTTCCTAAAGTTTCTATGAAGTTTTGGATGGTGTATTTATATGACAAGTTGGCTAAGAGTTTAGACATATAATAGAGATAGGTGCTTCCTAAAGTTTCTATGAAGTTTTGGATGGTATACTTATATGTATATGACAAGTTGTCTGAGAGATGAGATATACACTACAGACAGGTGCTCCCTAAAGTTACTATGGAGTTTTGAATGGTACTTTTGTGTTGTTTGACTTTGAGAGTTCAGGGATACTACATACAAATCCTGAAGTTACATGTACATCAAAGTTCTACTGTATATATTTGTACATACATGTACAGTAAAACCTGCTATAGCAGCCACCTCTATATAAGGATTACCTGTTTATAAAGGCCAGTTTTTTAAGTTCCTTGACTGCATACTTCAACTAAATTGAACCTGTGTATAAGGATCACCTGAACATAAAGGTCAATATTATCTGGTCCCTTGGGTGACCCCTATATACATGTATAGGTTTCACTGTACTATGAAGTTTTGTACAGTGTTTCTATGACAAGGTGTCTGGGAGTTAAAAATATCCTGGCTAGAGAGATATCTCCCTATGAGATTAATTCTTTAAATTCAACCATGAAGTTTTGGACAGTACTTTTATGACAAGTCATCTGAGAGTCAGATATATACATGTATACAGAAAGGTGGAGCAGTTTCTTGATCTAGTGTCATGCAGGAAGAGAGTCAACATGAGCTACATGTATAACACTGGAGTACCGTGAAGGTACTAGACATAAACTACACATTAAATATACTGTTTATAGCAGTTTTAGATTATCTTTAACATGTACAGACTGTCCATTAATCTCAACTATTTCCTGGTTTAGGCAATAACAATTTTGTAATCATCACACTTGATGACTTGACCATTGGCCAAAGCTTTCACAAAAGCTGTGGTGGTCAATGACAGATACATACGTAAGATTAAAGGCCAATACAAGACCCTGAGGGCAGAGAAATGCTTACAGTGTGAAAACTGTCGGTATCGGTATGTTGAGGTTTATGTTGATCCGAGTATTGTACATTGTACCTAAATATGTAAACAAACAAAAATATGGCTGTGAAAAAAACTTTTACAAAAAACCGGTGGTCTATGAAGCTTAATTTTTTACACATGTACATGTATGTTACTTGTACGTGTATATGTACAGACACAGGACAAAAGTATTGGAACGCTATCATTTTTTTAAGTATATATTTCAATATCAAAACCACATTTTTTCAACATTATATTGCAAAGTCATTTTCTGACTGCATTTTAATAGAATTTTCACTGTTAAACAAAACATTAAATGTAGTTTCATTATATATTTTGATCTTTAATTTCTAAATTAGAAATTAAAAGATTTATCTATTCAAACAGAAAATTGAAGTTAAGTAATGAAAACTCCCTTATAATATCGGTAAGTATAATTGTGATGTCTATTTCTTTACTTTCTGTTTGAATGGTCAAATTTTGAAATTACAAATTAGAGAATTACACCCAAATAGTCAATGAGACTTGAAAACATTCTCTGTCTAACGGTGAAAATTTTATTGAAATGTGATAAGAAATGGCTTCACAATATTTTTTTGAAAAAATGTGATTTTATATGAAATATACAGTAAAAATTGATAGCGTTCCATTACTTTTGTAACGTGTCTGTATGTATCAGATACAAGTATTGTCCGATTCACATAGATGGCGTGTGGAGTAACCTAAATGGATTATTCTACTCACTTTTCAGTTACATGTATGACAAGCTACACGGGGAAAAACGTTTTATTCCTCACTGGATAGTCTCGTATGTATGGTGACAAGTAGGAGTGATTTCTCTAGTCAGTGTAATTTGAATCTTATGCTTTATCACCTAAAATTTAAACTCGTCCAGGTCAAGAAAGGGTTCATAAGACTCCGCCCCGCCAGCTTACTGTATAGTTGCTTTTATTCGTGGGGGATTTAATTTCGCAGTATTCGCGATCATAGAAATTTCAGCGAAATTAAATACCCATGAATATAATAACTAACAGAAAGACAATTTGTAACCTCTGTTGAGGCGAAATATAATACCTGTGAATAAATTCCCCTTAGAAAAACGCAAAATTTTCTCCCCGTGAAATTAAAGAACTCTACAGTATATGAATTTTACTATATGTTAGCTGCTTTATACAAGTATATGTACAAGTGTTAAGTGTATCAGCTATATAATCTTTGTACATGAAATGAGCAGGGTCCTTAACTCATCAACCCCTGAAAAACAATGGACTCTTCTGTAAATCAGTGACTTACACCAGTCCAAATGTGTCTTTAGGGGTTAATGAGTTATGGCTGATTTATACATGTATATGAAAAAGTGTCTTTCCGAAAAGTTTGCTTAGCTTACTTCACTCACGGAAAGCTGGTGATCTTATCCTGGGCACATGCACACGTACATTGTAACTGGGGTTTCCCATTCACAATTAAAATGAATAGAGAGATAGATATTGATAATTTTAATTTACCGTTACTTTAATTTAGTGTTAAAAAAAAGGATAGAAAACTTTCTTTTTGTTGTCACTGAAGCAGGGTTTTCCCTTACGCATGATTTCTGCGTTTCTGACCGAAGTCCTTAAAGCTTGTTTACTGTGTGTTATTATATTGTACTGTTAGCCGGTACCACATTGTATTACCTCATATCGACCTGAGTATGTAATTATCAGTAACAAATGAGTTGACCGATTTATAGATACAAGTACATGTATATATGATTATTAACCAGAGTGATATTATATATTGTGAATTAGCTAATAATTGTACCAGCATTCTGGGCCCATTGACACCAAATTTACTCTGTACTCAAGCTCAACTTACTTTTCACGATTTTAAAGTAAAAAGACACAAAGTCATGTTGCAACTGGACATGCTTGTATGTACATGTAATGATTTAATACAATTGTAAATTACCGGGGTATGATAAACATTGATGTTAATTTGAAGAAAACTGTAGGTTTGAGTACATTGTACACATTGTTTGAGTACATTATACACATTGTATGCGTACATTGTACACATTGTTTGAGTCCATTGTACACATTGTTTGAGTCCATTGTACACATTGTATGAGTACATTGTACACATTGTATGCATACATTGTACACATTGTTTGAGTCCATTGTACACATTGTTTGAGTCCATTGTACACATTGTTTGAGTCCATTGTACACATTGTTTGAGTCCATTGTACACATTGTTTGAGTCCATTGTATACATTGTATGAGTACATTGTACACATTGTATGCGTACATTGTACACATTGTATGAGTTCATTGTACACATTGTATGCGTACATTGTACACATTGTTTGAGTCCATTGTACACATTGTTTGAGTCCATTGTACACATTGTTTGAGTCCATTGTACACATTGTTTGAGTCCATTGTACACTGTACATACTCAAAGTTTGAGCAGCATACTCAATGTATTTGTTCATTTTTGGCAGAAAAATCATAAAGTGTGACGCAAAATTGTTTATGTGAATGATGTAAAATAATAAATCTGTTTCCTACTCCGTCAGATACAGAAGTTTTACAAATGACTAGCTACGTAGTCAAAATGGTAAAATATAAGTTGCTCTTGTGTGGAGTAAATTTGGTGACTTTGGGCCTAGAGATGACATACAATGTATATGTATACAACTGGCTTGCTTGAAAGTCCTACAGGCCTTACAAAAGTAAACTGACACATACGTGTTTACAAACACAATAAGTCTAAATCAAATCATACCAGGGGTGACAGGATACAATGTATTTGTGGACACAAAAATATTCAAGATTCAGTAATGCAATGAATCCTTGCAAGGCAATACGTTTTATCTGTACAACTTAATTTGGAAAATAGACCGTATTTTTTTGACAGAACCTGTACGTGCCACTTTACCTTGGTAGACCTGTACGTGTACATTTGCATGAACAAATATATGTACATATATACACATCAACATCTTACATATGATAAAGCAATCAGGACCAACTGAAATCTTTTACAAATGTACATGTAGATTGTCATTATCATTGGTAAATAATCCAGTAGTAATTTCTATTAAAAACAAATCATTCCTTTAGTTTGTGAAAATTATAAATCATTGCTGAAGTTTAAAATTCATTGACTTTGTAGATCATCCTTTCTGCCATTGAAATGTTATAATACAAGACATTTTTCTTAAGGATTACTTAACTAAGTGGTGGTCAGAATGTGGTATCAAAATACAAGTGGTCTCTCATGAAAGGTTTTATCTAAAGGATTACTTAACTAAGTGGTTTCCAGAATGTGGTCCCAAAAGACAGGTGGTCTTATTTGAAGGTGTTTTCACAGGTATGGGTTCCACTGTATCTTAATTTTTCATGTGTGTATATATCCTCTTCGTTACTGATGCAGGTTGCCCATTCTTTTGGTAAGCCCTGTACTTATTGAGCTTTAATCTGTAAATCTTTTAATTTCAATTTCCGTATCTTACAGATGGTGTGTATTGTTCCAATTACTAAAATTCTAAATGTTGGTTACTTCAGGTTTTAAGGACAAGTCTGTGCTTATATACAACTGGAAGAAGTGATATATGAAACTTGAGATAAATTCAACAGCAGAACTGGTCTGTTTTTGAAGTGGATATATTTACTTGCCAAAATACAGGTAATTTTATCTTTAAATCACTTACAAATATCAGTGTTACAATTCTCCAAGGTAAATTCATGTGTTTTTCTCTTGTATCTGTTGGCGTTTTTGTGTTTTCCATGGAGTCGCATCAAATTGCACAGACAGATCAGGTGACTGATATTTGTCCTGTAATTTTCATATTTCTAACTATCTACATTCTACTCTCACAAATTTTGTTTGATAAAGTCTCATTTTGACAAAAAAAGATATCGCAAAGGAGTTACTGTCGTATCTTTCATAAGAATCAGCTTGTTCAAAACAGGATGCATTAAAAGGATCTTGAATGTTACTGATTTTTTTTAAGTCCAGCATTTATTTTCGATATTTGGTAGCCATTTACACAAACAAAAAAACAAAGATAATTATTATTTCATACTTATATTTATTAATATATTTGAATAAACAAAAAGATAATCATAAAATCTTTTGGAACATTTTCGGGGTAGTCTCAGCTGATCAAAAAGATGTGGTACTATTTTTTGTTTCTGTACCCGGCATAGTGAATGCTACCCGAGTTGAATGAGGAGGAGGTATTGGTGTTAACGTTCCTGTTAGGGTGTAGCACTACTACTGTGTTTTCATTGATGATTAACAATTACAATGTAGTAATCGATGTCTGAAATGTTGTTGTTTTAATGTAAATTTCTCAAGACTGATACAGAAACTGTCGGACCTGTTTTATGCATGCTTTTAATTTACCAGACAAGCCAAAGATTTAATAAACATTTATTGGACATAAAAGTATTGATTGACTTCAGATTAATTGCCGCAGCATCAGCCAGCAAGTTATAACCCTGGGTGTCATGCTAAAAATAACATTTTAAAAGATCAAGGTCTTTATTCGCAAACTTGGATGAGTGATGGCTATTTCTTTCATTCTTTCGGAATTTCTTCACATTCACACACGCTGTCAAAAAGAATTGGATACATGTACTTTGATATGATTTGTCTATATATATGTGACCTAAAGGTCAATGTTCTGTATATATATATATACAGTCAAATTAAGAACATGTGAAGTGTGGTCATGGTGTGAAAGTGAAAATATTTCTTGATATTTAACTTAGTATCACAGCCCTGAAGCCACCAAATATAATCAGTAGTTAGTACTCAAGCTCAACTAACTTTTCATGACTTTCTCTTTCTGTATATAGCTATCCCTCTCTGTCAGTCTCTCTCTCCATCTGTCTCTTTCCACTGTCTCTCTGTGTGTATCTCTGTCTGACTTTCTCTGCCTCTCTCTCTCTCTCTCTGTCTCTCTCTCTCTGTATATGTGTCTCTCTGTCTATCTGTCTCTATTTCTTTCTGTTTCTCTAACTCTCTCACATAAGCTATTCACTGGTTGCCAGTAGGCCTATTATATGGAGATATGTATTTAGGATAAAGTGCCAAAAATGTGAATAAAACTGTCAATCGTAAAAATTGATACATGTGTTTATATATACATGTAGGTCTTCCAAAATACAGTAGCACATCCCAGATTCTGTCAGAAACCAAATAAATTATGTCAGTTTTAAGAAAAATGGTGTACCAGGAAAACATTTTGCCTTGCTCCAAGTCTACACATTACTGCCACCACATAGCCTGTCGTTCCTGTTATGATTGTATTTAAACTTGGTTGTGTTTGTAAACATGTGCCAGTTATATCTTGATGGACCTGTAAGTCATTAAGTGTATACATTTTGTTAGTAGTATGAAAGAGAGCATGAATCTCTAAATAGTCCCATCTTTGTCTGTATCCTGTGTCGTTCATAATATTGATGTCTGAATGCTCAGATTTGTTGATAGGATCTTAATCTGACTTGGTATATTGGATCAACGATTTCATTAATAACTTGTTGTGACATTCAGTACACACAATCGGATTTACCCTTTCTGATTGTGATCAGTTTCTCATGAATTATGCAAATTTTTGGTTTTTGGTATTTAAACATAAAACACAACTTTTATTTAAAAAAAACATTTTCGATATAAACAATTTTGTTTAATATTGTAAGGTGTACCTGCATCTACACACACATGAAGACATGAATTTAAATACAAACACATATTCACTCACACACACACACCTACATACACACCCCTACACACACACACACACATACATACATGTACATACCCCTACACACAGACACACACACACACACATACATACATGTATACATCCCTACACACAGACACACACACACACACATACAAACACACACACCTCTACAAACACACAAACCTCTACAGTGTATACAGCGAAACCTCTCAAAAGATAACCTTGCCTAGGTGACCACCTCACACTTGAGAGTGTCTTTATAAATATTAAATGACTCCAGACCCTCACCTAACACCTCGCTAATCAGACCACTTTGTGTCCATCAGTTAGGTGCTCATAATAGCATGGTTCCATTTTGTATGTTGGTTTACATTTTGTCAGATATTTTTTATTTATATGTACAGGTAGATATCACTAATTATGGGTGAGATTCGAGATATACAGACCTATGTTATGGACTTGTGTCAATGTATTGAGGGATTTCTGTGTACTTAACAAAGACTTGCAGGCTATATTGAACATGTACATGTACTTATGCAGAGTGGAACTTTGCCAAAAGACCACCACAGTAATAGGAGACCACCTCACATTTAGGACCACGAAATTTTTTCAGTCTCTTTTTTTAATGATATTATATAAGGTCACCTCACAACTCAGGTCACTTTGAGTCTGTCTGTAAGATGGTATATAAGGCCACCTCACACCTCAGGTCACTTTGAGTCTGTCTGTAAGATGGTATATAAGGCCACTTCACACCTCAGGTCACTTTGAGTCTGTCTGTAAGATGGTATATAAGGCCACCTCACACCTCAGGTCACTTTGAGTCTGCCTGTAAGATGGTATATAAGGCCACCTCACAACTCAGGTCACTTTGAGTCTGTCTGTAAGATGGTCTTATTAGTGAGGTACCACTGTAATTAAAGAAGCAATATTAAACGAATTTTAAAAGCTGATGAAATGAGCAGGTCTTTGACCTCAGAGTGCCTCAGTTCCATAGAGCCATGTTCAGAGGCATTTGATATATCCTGGTGCATCTTTATGAGCATTTTCTTACAAGTAAAACACACAAGTCTTTGTTTCAACACCATCAATCACCCGCTATTGTTCATGTGTAGATAAGAGGTGTCAGAAAGCTTTTGTTGTTTTGGCCAGCAACTGATGAAGAATAGACTGCAAGTAGGTTTGAGAGACAAAACATAAAATGAGAAAATTGTATCTTACCACATTTAACCTAAAGACGCATTTGGACTGGTCTAAGTCAATGATTTACAGATGAGCCCATTGTTTTTCAAGGGATGATAAGTTAATGATGTTATATTTATAACATCACTCTTGATCTTGCACTGATTCATGTCCATACTAATACATGTACAAATGTGCAACTTCATTCTTGACATAAATTTTTGGTATGGGAAGGCACAATGCACATGTATTTTGTAATGACCTTTACCCAAGGTCAGCATTATACCACCTTTGTCAAGGTGTCATAAGGCTTGGTTGAAATTGTTCTTGTCTTAGCCATATTTTCAAATTCTTTATTTGTGCAACTTCATTTCTGATACAAATGTTCTCTATGGGAGTGGGTATACCGTGACCTTGTCTAAAGGTCACTCCTCTGATGTCAAGGTCATTGGAGAAATAGCTACCAATACGCTCTTCTAAGCTTGCCTGTTATTTTGTATAAACCCCTCCATAAGTAAACATGACAGACATATGATGTTTTGTTTGTGTAGAAAATCATGTAGAATAACTAAGTTAGCCTGGTTAATTAGCCTGGTTAATTATCATCAGGGGTAGCCATACTTAGTTGCTTCACATCAATCACAGTGAGTCACATTCTATTGTTTCTCAGTGTTTGTTCACCTATGGATCAATTGTTTGATTATGGTCATTTAGAGGTCACTGGTCAATATTGACCAATACACACAATTACCCTATTTCATTAGCTGGCAGAGGGTGTTATGGCGGTGTCATGTATTTGATGACTGACCTAACGTTTTGTGTAGGTCACCAAACATTTTTCGGCCCGAACAACAAGGTCAGGTCAGTAGAACTTTTTGTGTTTGTACATTCATCACCAGTATACATGTACTTACAAATGTTGATGTAACCAAGATTATACAAGGCATATAAATTGTAATTGTTCTTTAATTATACATGTACAGTAGAACCTTGATGAGTTGAAGTTCAAGGGACCACCTAGAAAAGTTCGAAACATCGGGACTTCGACTCATGGATGGTAACTGAGAACCATACGTCTATAGTTTCACAGGTTCTATATATATGACTGCTTCGAAACCATTTAAGACAAGTACGGTCATTACGACTAATAATTAATGCTAAATTTAACTTAGTTTTCATGAAATTAAAACATTGGGTGTTCATGAGAATGAGAAAAATTATCATAATTATACATGTGTATGTAGGAATTTTCGTTGTTTTTATACAAATTGGTCCAAAAAAATTATACTTTTGTTAGTCATTGCTCATGTTTATACTATGAAGTTTATACTGATTTTCTACTAGTCAACTGGACTAACTGAAGCACATCCTTGACTAGTCACCTGTAAAAATTACTAGTCTGGGGTAGGTGGACTACTGCTAATTTTGAACCCTGGTACATAAAATGTAGTTTGAACTGCATATGTATACATGCATGTGTAAGTCCTAGCTAGTGATACATACCTACACATATTCATAACATCAGTTCCCAAAATGAAAATTCAGTTATTGCCAAAACTCGGGCTTAAAAACTGAGCGGTGGGTAAATGGATAGATAATGTTAATTTGACTTTTAAAATGTAAGACAACGGCTTAGTTCTCATTGCTTAAATACATGTAACATTAGGAAATGGCTAAAACTAATGGTAGCTTTCACTGGATTCCAGCCTCCTGGATCCCCAGCCTTAGTCATGATGAGATCATTGACATGTAATCTAGAAACTGGTTAACATGTATTATGCTCCTGGTTGAATTTCTAAAATAATGCAATTAATCAAATTTCTTTTTTTTTCAGTAGGTAGAGACGATAAATTGTTTTTTTTATGAAATTTGCTAAAAGAGCCCCTTTAATATTTGGTAAAAGAGCCCCTTTAATATATAAACTTAGTAATCCACACAATGAAAAAGTCACAAAAGAATATGTGTAAGTCCGTATAATATTTTCATCATGGTGATAATATATATTTATTACATGCACAAGTAAGTTTCTTTATGACTGTGTAGTTATGGTCTTCACGGAGAGATAGCTGTACCTCACGAAGTGAGATAATTAGAACCGTTTCTTGGGGAAAAGAAGGTCTTCATTTTCAAATTCTGATGTGTGTGGTGAAGTCACGAATGGCATATTGGTGTAGAGATCATATTGTAGCGACTAGACTAGCGTGTTCTTTACTAGGGGACAGACAGTTCACAAGATTCTATACACATAAAATCATACTGATTAATTGAAGTGACTATTTCGACTATTTCGTATTTCGTATTTCCAAGGAGTTTTATCTTTGACAGACTAGGATATTCTCTGTCAAATAATGACTGTTTTAATAAGTATTATTCCACTTGAAAAGAATTATTGGAATTAAATATTTCCTGCTTCCTTTGTGTTCATTAAACAATGGAATTTTTATTACTTGAAAACAAAACGACGAAGTTCAACACCAATATTATTACATCTAATTTGTTCTGTGTGACATGGGGCATTTTGTTTCCTGCCTAATCAGCTGTGAAGAACATACATATATATGTTGTTTTTTTTTCGAGTGAAAGAATATTCAAACTGGCTCTCCTGCATTTAAAATTGGCAACTTACATTGTAAACGTAGCTAAGAGACGAATGCTGTATATAAATATTTCTAAACTGCAGATGTCATCCTCAGCCATCAGTAACAGACTGAAATATTTTGTCGCATCATAGGGAGTCTATAAAAAACTAGTTAACAAGACAGTGTTAAACTGTTGATGGAGATGTAAGATTCTGAAGCAATGAAATTGAAAGTGATTGTACAGAACATGGATTGGGAGTATTTTAGGCATCCTCTATATGCATAACTTATAACAGTCATTATACTTAATAGGTGGAAGGCTTCATGAAATCGTATACATGAATTTGATATTTCAGGTAAGATTTCCGCAACAGGTATATTGTTTAGATTTGAATAAAATTTTCAGTAGACAGTAAAGACATGTAAATTATTCAATTATTTCATAACAGGTTACGGATGTTTAAAGATTTGAAGGTGAGATAGTCTTAGATTTTAACTTTTTGCAGGTAAATAAATTAGCCAATTAAAATATGATTTTTTTGAAAAATGTTATCCTGTTCAAGGATGAGTAATATTTCTCTTGCATGTGCACTTGACAAATGGTACTTGAATTACTTCCCTGTCATTTTTCTTTCATGATGCACAGGTATGTGTAATAATAATCGTTACCTGGTCGGGAGTGTTTACGATTTTGAAATGACACAATAACTGTAAGTGCCTAAGACTAATGCATGTATACAGGTATGCAAGTATAGATTCTTTCATCTGGTGATTTTAATGTTACATGTAATTGGAATGGTTGTCATATAATGTACATTGTATAAAGGTGATCTTGTGTATTTGGGTAATTTAAGGTAAGCCTTTTTTTACTTTTTTAATCAATTTTTAAAAATAAAAATCTGACTTTATGGACAGGATGACAGCTGTCACCTATATTCAAAGAGCCACAAATATTAAGCTCTGCTATGGACTTGTGTAAACATAGTGAGAGTTCTTTAACGTGTCACATCTAATGTGATGCGGTAATTCCATTTTAAGTCTCGTAAGACCCGTGACTCACCTTCTATGTTGAGAACTTTATGTCAGAGAACAGTTACAGTCCGATTTAAAGAATTATTTTTTTTAATTGTGTTCTACGCCACACTCAACAATTTTTCAACTGAAAGGTGGTGGCCAGTTTTTAATGGTGGAGGAGAGAACTCGGTTGCAAAGTAACCGGGAAAAATGTACTTGTATATGTACAATGTATATGTATAAACTAGAGAGAATCCAACAACGGACCTCTCTACCAAATGAACCACTTCAAGCTTGTTACATGTATACGAATTGTAAAAATGACAAATGCAGTCTGTTTCAGTATGTTGCATATACATGTATGTACATGTACCACTCATAGTGGACTGATGCTAGAGAGTTTTGACTAACGAGCAGAATGTCTGGCAGCTTGGATTCTGGAATTTTAGCGACTGTTCCTTTGCTAAGCTCTGGACATGCAAATTGAAAGTTAGAGATCTTTTGGATAATACTTAACTCATCAGTCCCTGGAGTCACATTTGAACCTGCCCATTTCAAAGAATGGTTTAGTCCACTGTCAGAATTCAGGGGTGTATGATTTAGAGTCAAAATGTTATAATAATTTTACATGCAATTTCACCTTGTTCACCCCAGAATTATGACAGTAGACCGTACTATTTATTGATCTGGGTGAGTCTAAATGTGACTGCAGGGGTTGATGAGTTAATAATGGCAGGTCCTGTACCTATACATGTGTCATAGCAGGAAAAATAATTCTTTCTGAATTGGCGATTCTGTCCATAATACAGGTAAAAAATTTTGGAAGGAAATAAAACAACAATAAAGTCAAACATATGGTATTGTCTATCTGTTTGATATCTTGCGTAAAACAGTAAAAACCAAGGTCCCGTGTCACAGTAGGTGTCGGCATGTTAAAGAACTCTCACTGCTCAATGGCCGTAAGTGCCGAGCATAGGCCAATTTTTTAAGCCCTTCACCGGCATTGGCATTGGTCTCCATATGAGTGAAAGATTCTTGAGAGGGACATTAAACAAAAATACAATCAACCAATCAACCTTGCATAAAAAAACCAAAAAAACAGTTTAATCAAATCTGATACCTGTAGGTTGTTTTCAAAATGAAGCCGTAGAATGTTGCATTTAATGCTACAAAAACTTGCTTCAGACAAAATTATATCTGGTCAGAAAGTGGCTCGTAAATGCTTCCAACATACTATATAATAGATAAATCCATGTCACATATGAACATCCTGTACTGAATTACGTTTAATTTGCTTGGAAAAAATAGCCAAGAATCTTTAATCATAAGATTTATGAAATGATACTGTGAATTATTACTAATTTTGCTCTGGGTGATGAAAAACTTGAATGTTAAATAGATAAATCAGTAGAATGTTATTTTTAAAATCGGTTTAAGGGAGAATTTGTTGCAAACAAACTATTTTCGGCTTTGGTTTATGGTTTACAACTAGTTTGCAAACCAGTTATGAAACTAAAACTGGTTTCCTATGGCTAAACAAATAAATGGTTTAAACTACCAAAATGGAGTTCAGAAAGAAATAAAGAGTCACTCTTTTATATGAGATGTAAATTTTTGAATTGCTGGTGTTTAATATGCTAAAAAGCAAAAATCGCTCTATGGTAATTTCCATGGTAAATTGAAAAAAGGTGAAAATATGATAAACAAAATGACAATCGATAGGTGATCAATTTGGAGACTGAATTCATCAATTCAGCATTTTTATATTGTGATATATCTCTTTGTCATTATGAGTACAGTTTTACTGCCCAAGTACATAAAATGTCCAGAAGACACATAAAAGGTATCTGATACTACTACTGGTCCATGTTGTTGCCGCCATATTATTGTAGCAACAAACTTGCACAAACCTACTTAACCACCCCAGGAGGCGGTTTGAATGGTTTGATAAACTAGTTTGGATTTAGGATAAAACAAATGAAAAACCAGATTTAGTATCAGAACCAGTTTATGTAACAAATGGAAAGTTTGCTAAACTGGTTCAAAACTAAAACCAGTTTCTATAAAACAAAGTCTTATGTTGTTGGTGTTAAAGTGCTAGAAACTGATTGCAATGGAAAATGATGTCACTGGTAGGTTACAAGAACAGTAAAACCTGCTTTAGCAACCACCTGTGTATAAAGACCACCTGGTGATAAAGACATTTTTTGCTGTCCCCAGTAGTGCCATTTGTGTACAAATCAACCTCTATATAAAGACCACCTCCCTATAAATACTAGTTTTGTTGTGTCCTTAACGCGGTCTTTAAATACCGTTTCACTGTACTTGTAATTGAATGTATTCTGTTAAGTATAATCAAATCAAAATTTTACCATGTGTACATGTAAGTGCTGGCGGATGTCTTTTCTCACTTTTACTTAGTTTTTGGTTAATCAGATACATAGGTCATTGTGAGCTATATGTTGTATAATGTTTTACCTTCAAATACTGTTCTATTGTTCATCTTTGCATCTTACTTTTTGTACTTTTTATCATTCTGCTCTGAAAATATTAGGTCCACATGTAAAAAAAAAAATGGTCTTACTGCAGGTGCAAAGTTGTTATAATTTATATGGCCGAGTGGTTAGAGCATCAGGTTTTAAACCATTAAGTCTCTCACCTCTGGTCTGGATGGATTCGAGTTCTGTTGAAGACTAAGCAGTTTATTAAGGAGGTTAACCAGTTTACTTGGAGAAGGCGGGAGGTTTCTTTCCAGGGTACCTAATGAACAGATTTTTCTAGATTTCCCACCATTAAAAAATGGCTGCTACCACCTAACTGTATAATTGTTGAGTGTGGCATAAAACACCATTTAAAATATTGAAACCAGCCAAACTGGATACTTGTGTACATTTATACATCAGTTATTAGTCAGGAGTTAAAACTTTTGACATGAGATATTAACTAAACAATCACACCCCCTCTTACCCCATTTTAGAACTGTTAAATCAACCAGATCTGTGGTGACAGGACAATGGTTTTACATTAATGACCAAAATGCTTCACCACTGTCTCTGAGTGGTGACATCTATATGCACATGACGGAGTTACATCCCCTGACCAGGATGTAATTTGATAGGTTTCTGGAGTATATGTTAGATGTGCCAGTATGATATTTCAAAAGATTTAATTTATCATAATAGAATGTCAGTTTCATGATAAATAAAGACCTGTGTAATTTATGTTTGAGGTTTACAGCGATGACATTTCATGTAATTTGTTAATTATAAGAATAAATAACGTGTTAAATTAGACGTAATTGATATGAATATAATCTGTTTGTGTTTATATTAATGAGACCAGGGCCTAAGGTCGCCAAATGTACTCAGTTCTCTAGTTCAAAGTTCATTCCCATCCCCTTTACAGGCTCCCAATTAGAAAATAAACACATAAACAGAAACCAAAACAATAGCAGATTACAAAGATGGCAGACAGGAAACCAAACTGCTGCCAGCTGGACTCGAACTCACGACCTCATGATCAAGAGTCGAGTGCGCTACCGACTGAGCCAGGCTGGCTTGACACTTTATTTAAAGCTTATGAGAGCCGGCCTGACCCAGTCGGTAGCGCGCTCGACTCTGGATCGTGAGGTTGTGAGTTCGAGTCCTGCCGGCGACAGGTTGGTTTCCTGTCTTTCAGATGAGACAGTAAAAGCTGGAGGTTGTGTAGTCACGTTAAAGAACCCTACTGCTCAATGGCCGTAAGTGCCGAGCATAGGCCAAACTTTGAAGCCCTTCACCGGCATTTGGTGACGTCTCCATATGAGTGAAATATTCTCGAGTGGGACGTTAAACAACAATAAACAAACAAACAAACAAATAAAGCTTATGATGCATGTACCTAGACAGTATACATGAATTTCAATTGCTTTTAATCAAATAGGTAGTCAAGTTTTGAGTACCATTTTCAACATATTTATTAATTTTTTTTACAGGAAAATCATGTGTGGCTCTAATTTGGCTCTAATTTGTTTATGTGAATGATGGAAAATTTTGTTTGTTTTCTGTTCAGTCAGATTCTGAAGTTTTACAAACAACTATGTAGTCAAAATAGTAAGAGAAAAGTTGAGCTTGAGTATTGAGTAAATTTGGTGACTTTGGGCCTGTGATATTCGTCAGTTATGTCAAGGTCTGCCAGGGTGTCAAGGCTAAAAATGATTCATCTGTCCCGTATGTTTACTTTGTTGCTTAAAATTTTAACACACCCACGGCTAGAATTCGTCAGTTATGTCAAGGTCTGCCAGGGTGTCAAGGCTAAAAATGATTCATCTGTCCCGTATGTTTACTTTGTTGCTTAAAATTTTAACACACCCACGGCTAGAATAGTCGCCTCTGTCATCTGTGACTAAATTTATATTTGTAATTGTCAGTTATGTTATTTGCATCCGGTATGTGGTAGAAAAAAAAAAGTTTGAATCATTTAAAACATCTAGGTTCAATATCCTTTAAAGAAAAAAAAAAGAAAAAATGAAAAAAGAAATGTGTTTTTATTCAATACATAAATCCAAAATTAAATAATAAAAAAAAAGTTACAAAACAAGAAAATGGAATTGTACCTTTTAATACCTGTAATTTGTTATTTTACCATAAAGTTTTATTTCTGTAATACTTAAATCACAATTTTATTGCACTTAGAAGTCTTGTCTGTTATTTTATTTTACAATTATTTCTTTTCTTTTTCTTTTTATAATGGCTGCTATTGAGATGATTAAGTGATACTATCGGATGTGACGTTATAATTGTCATGACAACATATGGCGATAAATTAACACATCTTTTGAAGATCAATGCTCATAAATTGTACATGTAATATCTTGCCTGATTACTAAAACTTAAAAATGGTTGTGTAAGGAAAATCTTGGCTTATAACACTCGCTCACATACACACACATTACACCCCTACATGCACCCCCACATACATTGTACATGTACACACTCTCACATTCACACACATTCTCTCTCTCTCTCTCTCTCTCTCTCTCTCTCTCTCTCTCTCTCTCTCTCTCTCTCTCTCTCTCTCTCTCTCTCTCTCTCTCTCTCTCATTGCATCCCTACATGCACCCTCAGATACATTGTACATGTACACACTCTCACATTCACACACATTCTCTCTCTCTCTCTCTCTCTCTCTCTCTCTCTCTCTCTCTCTCTCTCTCTCTCTCTCTCTCATTGCATCCCTACATGCACCCTCAGATACATGTACATGTACACACTCTCACATTCACACACATTCTCTCTCTCTCTCTCTCTCTGTCTCTCTCTCTCTGTCTCTCTGTCTCTCTCTCTCTCTCTCTCTCTCTCTCTCTCTCTCTCTCATTGCATCCCTACATGCACCCTCAGATACATGTACATGTACACACTCTCTCACACTTTCTCTCACACACACATACATGATGCGCCCACTTATTTACCTCGATCCACATACATATACAGGCACACACCCACACCCTCTCAATGTCATACATGTATTTATGATTTGCCAGAGAGGCTAGTATTGTCCATTTGGTAAATCAATTATTATTGATAAGTTCCCCTGGTTATTATACATCAGAGACTTGCTTGATGCCAATATAATTAACTTTGACCATTGCTGTCCACTACAGTTTGACCATTGCTGCCCTGACTACAGCACATGACATGCTCTTTATAAAAGTCACAATATTTGGGTTGTTCATGTTGGTCAGTAGATTAATAAGCAGATACAGTTATTCAATGTGACACAATATTCCATTTAAGATGTCTGCTGTCCAGTTTTAGGAATGTCAATTTTGGGAAGTATTTGACCATCGCAACTTCTTTTTATATGGCTTTAGTGGAGACAGCTGTGTTAGAGATGACTAAAAAAAAACCAAAAATAAACATCTGGACTTAATTATTTTTTTAATCATCAGAGATTTTTCTCACTAAAAGTCTGATTTTGCTGCCCCTGCCTTCTAACATGAGAAAATCTTAATTCCCAAGAATATGTCCATTTTAGACTTGCACATTTCAGCCAAAATTAGCAAAATGAGCTCAAAGTATGGGTAGGAAAAGACATTTTGCTAAGGGAAAATTGTTGATGACATTTAATAAAGTGCTTCAGTATACATATATATGCATCTCAGTTTCAATCTCATGTTTTCTATACAAACAAATTATTTTGTTACTTTTTGTGTTTTTGTCACTGAAATAAATCACCTGATATTTTACTCAACTAAATATAAACCCGGAATTACTCATACAACTTTTGTATGAGACACGACATTAATATTAATAAATAAAAGACTTCGAAGATTACCACCCACCTAAGTTATATATAGAAATATCTCTCACCCTCCGCCACCTCTAGATATGTAACACTTTATTGGGATTACAAAGATCAGATCGGAAGTCATTACGTAGGTGAGGGATGAATCTCCTGATATTTTAGTCGGCTAAAAATAAAGCGGAAATTACTTAAATAATTTTCGTATGACATTGCATTAATAAAATGAAAACACCAGAATAATACCACAATCTAAAGTCATGTAGAAGAAATATCTTTTACCCTCCCTTCTAGATCTCCTCCCCAAGATTTGCTACAATAAATCAGAATCACTGATATCAGATCAGAAGTCCTCACATACATTTTAGGTCGTAGTTTTGACAACGCAGACACGAAACTTACCCTGATGCAGAGTGATTTATTTTAGGCGTATATGATAAATGATTGGGCCATGGTAAAATACTTCACACTTTTATCTTTTTTAACTTTAAGTACAATGTATTTCACTTGGTTTTGTTTCCAATTTTATTAATTCGTTTTTTAACACCATTTTTTGACACTTGTTGCACTAACGTTATGGTGACAGCTGTAACTAGAGCATTTGAAACTAAAATTGTTTTTTTATGCCATCAAGAAATTGATATATTTTTTTTTGTTTTTTTTTTGTTTTTTTGTTCATTTCTGTTTTACTGTTGACTCATAAGTCATATCAACTTGTCCATGTTGTCTGTCTGTCATGTCCATTGACAGATTTTGTGTGACTATGTTTTCACTGCACTATTTACTCAATTTTTGTTTAGTTTTCTCTACAATTTGTATGAAGTAACTGTACTGTATGAAGTCTCCCTTTGAAATGATGTTGCGTTACAGTCATTCTGTAGAGAGGTATGCCCCTCAACCCATCAACCCCTAAAAAAACAGTGGACCCTTCTGTAAACCAGTCACTTAGACCAATCCAAATGTGTCTTTAGGGATAAATGGATTAATGTCATAAAAAAGAATGAGAATTATCCAGTGGCAACATGAATTCTCTGTTTTCATCCAAAAATCACATTTATAAAGTTTGGCTCGAGAACTAAGTAAACCCAGTGATTTCAATCCTAGATATTACTGTTTTGAGATTCAAAGCAGTTACTCAACACAAAATTGGCCCAGGCATGACTTTTCTAATATAAAAAAGTACTTTTATGTCAGCTTTCAGCCAGGATTTCGGCCATAGAAAGCTGCTCATTTACAGTCATATTCCCAAATGTTTAGCCAATGATTGACCATAATATCAGCAATTTAATTAACTTCTCTGGTACTAATCGCCTCGGCATGACTCATCTCTCAAATACAATGATCTTTCACTCATTCACACACATGAAGACATTTTCTTTTTACAGACGAGTTGTATTTAAGGGTCAACAGGAAGGCAATAAAATATTTGCCATCAGAAAAAGAGCACAGGCTAATAAATGTATGTTGTTGGAAGAAATAGAAAAGAGCTCAGGTTAATAATTGTATGTTGATTGAAGGAGCTTAGTGTATTGGAGGATAAAGAGTGTGCTTGTGAACTTGTTCCTCAGTTGATTTCTGTATTTGATAGTATTGTGTGGGGAAATGGATTATAAAATTAATCTGTCTTTTTGACTCTCTAACACTTTCTGTCTGACTGTCTGTTTGACTCTATCTGCTGTCCATTTGTCTGTCTATCTGATTGTCTGTCTGTCTGACTATCTGTCTGTCTGTCTGACTATCTGTCTGTCTGACTATCTGTCTGTCTGACTATCTGTCTGTTTGTCTGACTATCTGTCTGTCTGTCTGTTTGACTATCTGTCTGTCTGACTATCTGCCTGTCTGTTTGTCTGTCCATCTGATTGTCTGACTGTCTGACTATCTGTCTGTCCATTTGTCTGTCTGTCTGTCTGACTATCTGTCTGTCTGACTATGTCTGTCTGTTTGTCTGTCCATCTGATTGTCTGGATGTCTGACTATCTGTCTGTCCATTTGTCTGTCTATCTGATTGTCTATCTGTCTGACTATATATCTGTCTGACTATCTGTCTGCCTGTTTGTCTGTCCATCTGATTGTCTGTCTGTCTGACTGTCTTACTACCAGTAACTATCTGTCTGACTGCCTGTGTGAGGTTTCGAGTTGTCCTTATCTCTGCTACCTGGTCATAGAATTTACCTTTTTAAAGACAGGGGTGTGGTTATATATACATTTTGTACATGTAAGTCAGACATTTTGCAATACAGATTCTGACCAAACTTCACAGATATAGTTCTTATCACACAGGGTGATAGATTAGCCTGACCCAAGGTCATGTGACATATTTCAAAGATGATCATTTGATATATTCTAAGGTTGCTGTAGTTAGGACCTATATGATAGTGCATGTAGGTTGCTATGTAAATCAGAGAGTATAAGTGTAGTCAGAGATACATGTATAAGTGTATGTAATACATGTATATGTACTTAGGTGAAGCATCACAACTATAGACTTATTCTATAGTCTGTATTGTCAATGCATTGAGGTTCTGATTTTACATATATACGGTACACACAGAATGCACCATTTAGATAAAAATAACAACAGCAACAACACAAACAAACTAACAAAAACCAAAAAACAAAAGAAACAAACAAAAACAAACAAGTTACCATACTTTCTTACAGAATTTAAGATATAAAATCTATATACTTAATCATTTAGAATTATAATATCTTTAATTTTTGGGGTCTTGTCCATGCAGCCTCAGGTTCAGAACTGTAGTCTCATTACCCTCGGCTTGTAATTTAGCATTTTAGTAGTTTATTTAGTCAGCCAATTCTCTCACCATAGTCAGGTATGTCAGAAGTAAGGTACAGTAGTATCATACATGTATACCATGGCAGATTACACCCCCCCCCCCCTTTCTTCATATTTGGATTGAAAGATTGTAATGTTATAGGCATATTATGGGACATTGTAGCATAATTGAATAATGTCAACCAAAAAATGCTGATAAAAGTTCAGTATTTGAAAAATTGGGGGGGGGGGGGGGGGTAAAATACAATGGCAGGATGCCTATGGTAGATTAACACCTGCCCCCTTTCTTCATATTTGGATTGAAATATTGTAATGTTATAGGCATATTATGGGACATTGTAGCATATCTACTTAATATCAATAAAAATGCTGATAAAAGTTCAGTATTTGAAAAATTAGGGGGAGGGGGGTTAAAATACCATGGCAGATTGCCTATGGTAGATTAACCCCCTCCTCTTCTTTAGATTACAAAAGTCTTTTAATGAAACTAAACTTTTTATTAAAAAAAGAAAGATCAGAATGCTTTTATGTCATACAGACAGTATATACTGATTTTAGAAGTTATTTTGGGGAAAACTGGAGGGGGGGTTTAATCTACCATAGGGGGGGTAATCTGCCATGGATGATTCCTATGATATTTTAACCTTGGGGTTAAATTATCACGGGGTAATCTACCATATGACATCGGTTTTTTATGTAGCCACTTACAGACACAATTTTCTTCTCCTTCCCTCGCTATAACATACACGTATATATGTTTACTTTGACATATTCTGTTTGCCAGATGTTCAATCATTATGTATTCTTTTGTTTATTTGCATTTAAAACAAAAAAAGAACAGAGATCTCGCATATCACAGTAGTTCATAACAGTTTCTGATGTTTGGCAAAAGTTCTGCATAGTTTCATTCTACTCAACAAAGCATGAGAAATGCAATGGGGCCAAACTCAATTGTATACGCATGTCATTTACTTGCAGTTATTTCATTAACCAGGTGCGGTTGTACTTTACTTTTTTCATTCTATCATTTTATGATTAAGATCCAAAATCAGAGGGTTGGAGGACATGTTGTTTTTTGTTTTTGTTTTGATTTGGTCTATCTTCCTCATAACTAATTATCTGAAGAAAATGTGGAAAGATATGAAATCAAAGAGGAATTATTTAAAAAACAATGTTTAGTAGCAGTAAAATAAGATATCTGATTATGAATTAGGTTGTTGTGATATTATAAGTTAGCTTGCTATAATGCTATATGTTAGCTTGCTAAAATGCTATAAGTTAGCTTGCTATAATGCTATAAGTTAGCTTGCTAAAATGCTGTAAATTAAGTTGTTAAGTTAGGTTTTTAGTATGCTGTAACTTTGTGTATATTTACCGGTAAGCAATGAAATAAGTTGATCAAGGTGATGTGCTAACACTCTGAACACTTCAGTATGGAAATGAGAGAGGAAATTAAAATTATTTTGAGTTAAATTAAGTTTACAAACAGGATCAAAACTTTATTCTAATAGCAAATTTTCATAAAGTTGCCAAAATAAACATGCACATATTTTCTCTTGCTCAATGTCTCTTTTTCCTTTTTCTTAGTCTCTCTCTCTCTCTCTCTCTCTCTCTCTCTCTCTCTCTCTCTCTCTCTCTCTCTCTCTCTCTCTCTCTCTCTCTCTCTCTCTCTCTCTCTCTCTCTCTTCTCTCTCTCTTTCCCCTCTCTCTCTCTTCCTCTCTCTCTCTCACTCTCTCTCTCTCTCTCTTACTCTCTCTCTCTCTCTGTCTGTGTGTGGTGTACTTACATGTACATGTATATTTATATCATTTTGTGATGTTGTTTATTGGTATCCTTGCATGGCTTCCTAACTGATACAAAATTGATTAATTTGTGAGATAAATCAAGGTCAAAAGATCCCATCAAAGGAAAAATGTTTTAATCAAATGTATAAAGGCATGAAGCTAATCCATACAAGCTGTGGATGAGGAAGCGTCAGTTTCACGGAGTCTCTAGATTGATTGATCAACCAATGTTTGATTGTCTTGGCCTAATTGACAAGTCGCTGTGATACAGAGGGTGTGAAACTGATGAGCTTCGCTGCATTATTCATTCTTTTGTCTTCATAGGTTTTAATGTTCTGAATTAAATGCACTACAATTCTTAATTTACCTGCAGGCATTTGGTTTGTTTTAACATACATACATGTACATGTACAAGATTTTGTATGTGAACGTCTTCTCACTATAGATGCTTGAGAGGTGCGCTGTTACATGTATTTCATGATTTGTAAGTTATAGCTTGTATTAATTTGCATACTTCACAGCAGAGAATGAGAGAGAGATAGAGAGAGACAGACAGACAGACAGACAGAGAGAGAGAGAGAGATTAATATCTTTGTTCTGTGTCACTGAAATGGGGACAGGGAGGGTGAATCATTTCAGAGAGCTTTATTACATGAGTCAGTGGTGACCAGTCTAAAGAATAATGAAGCGTACTTAAATTTTGTATTAGATCATAAATCATGAGAGAGAGAGAGAGAGAGAGGTATTCAGTTTATAAGTGTATTGCCCTCTGTTACAACTGACCTAGTTTTTTTTTTCTCTTCATATCTTTTCACCAAGCAATTACCCAAAATGAGTGGGTGTGGAGTAATAATACATCAAGAACTATAGGTTGAAGTATGACAATAGTAATGTAAATTGTATGAATGTCTAGTATAATCTTGCCAGACAAATGTCAAGTAAAACATATATTTATCACATTATTTTTCACATGCCTGGTCTTTTTCAAGACAATGTTTGATAATTTGCCACACCTTTTGGTATTTGTGTCTTGTGTTGAAGTTTGTTAGCTGATTTAAATGGTTAACTATGGTGGTGTGTGATGATATGTGCCATCTCGACTTTTCGCCCAGAAAACTCGCTAACTTTTCCGGGGTGAAAAGTCGAGATAGTTAACTCATTCATCCATAGAGACACATTTGGACTGGTATAAGTCAGTGAATTATTACTTTCAGAATTTTGAAAATTTTGAAAATTGTTTTTTATTGGATGATGGGTTAACCATTGTTTAAGTTTTAGTCCTCTAATACTACCAGTAGACCCAGTGGGGAGATACGATTTAGACTGCACCCAGCATGGCCCGTCTTTGGCAAGGTTTTGGTTAATGTAAAACCTGCTTTAGCGACCACCTGTGTATAAAGACCACCTGGTCACAAAGACTGTTTTTTGCTGTCCCCAATATTACCTTTTGTGTACAAATCAAACCTCTATATAAAGACCACCTCCCTATAAAGACTGGTTATCTTGTGTCCCAAAGGAGGTCGTTATATACAGAATTCACTGTAGTTTCTTGGGTAGGAGACTTGTATTGATTCATCAATAGCTCGTAGATGGAGTGCTTGTTAATCTCAAAATTCTAATTCATTTAAGCTGATGTTAACACTTTTAAACATGCAGAGACAAAATGTTCAGAGAGCTAAAATTCATATCCATGGCATCATCAGTGACGTCCATGGACAAAAAATTTAACCTGGGCTCTTGTTTTGAAATATAAGTATTAGAGTTTTCATATTTCACATTTGCGATCCTTATGATCAGATGACGCAATGACCTTTGGCCTGCTGACCTATATAATTCTACCACCAGGGTTATATTTTGTCCATTTTAAGTTCACCTGAGTAATGTTTGTAGTCATTGTGACATGTTAAGTTGGTGTTGTAAGAAAATTTCTAAACGTGAAACTTCTCAAAAACAATTGCACCAATTCTCATTAAATTTGGTACATGGCAGCCTTAGGGTAAAGGTCAACATTGTCAATTTCACATTCCATGTTCTGCAGATAAGACAGAGAATCAGGTGACATTTAATGTTTTCGATATTTTTATCGTAAATTAAGAAGGTGAAATTTATGAGAAGCAAGAGTACCTTATAAATTATTCCAAGCTTCATCATTAATAAATCTTACCCCTTGAAAAACAATGGACTCTTCTGTAAATCAATGACTTTGACCAGTCCAAATGTGCCTTTAGGGGTGAGCGAGTTAAAAGATGCTGAATTAGAATCTTCAAAAGCATTTGGTATAACAGCAAATTGTTAACTTTACAGAGAACCAAGTTAACATCCTATCTTATCTAAACCACACAGAAAGTGACGTTGTTCCAAAATCGTATATATGTGTACTTTAGAAATGATGACATATCACGAACCCTTTTTTATTTTTGGAGAAGTCTACCGCACATTCTTGTACTTAATATTATATACATGTATATATAAATCACAGCAGTAATCACTGAATCTCACAGAACTGTTTAACGAGTGCACGGCTCTGGTCTTTTTCAAAAAATAATTATTTTCTCGTTTTGTTGTGATTGAAGAATCTTTCTCATTGTTGAAATCTCGAATTGATGTATGACTAGTGATGTTATTATCTGCCGATACAACTCTGTAACTGTTCTCGGTCTAATTTGTAAATGAATTATCTTTTATGATGCAACATGGGTAATTATGGAAATAGAACTGTGAACTAAAACTGTGATGTTTAGCATACAATATTGGAAACGATATAAGCAGGACATTGTGTGTATACATTCATAGTTATCTGTATATATACATGTGTATATATATATAAACAAAAACGTTATGTCAGATTTGACATAACGATGATACCTTACAGAGACCTCCGACAACAAGGTTCGCTATGTACACAATACACGCACCTCTGTTACAAAGCACACATCAATTTACAGTAAAAAAAATGCTCTGATTTTAATCAACAAAAATTTATGATTAACTTTTATCTACGATATTTAAGTCGCAGTTCAAAAGGATTAGAACTTTATCTGACTTCCTTCCTGAATGAACAAATAAAAAAAAAAATTTGGATATTGTAGTGTTTTCTTTTATTTTGAGTGTTCAAGTCCGTCATTGTCTTTTGATGTGAAGTATTAGTTATTATTCTGGAGTTATCTCCCTTTGAAGATTTTTTGAGGACTCCCAGGTATGTGGGGTATATATACATTTGTAAGTATACTTTTGCATTCCCCCCTTCTTTGGTTTATGTGCCAAGTAGACTTTGTAGAAGAAAGAGATTCTACATATATTTCCACATTTTCTCACTTTGGCTTCTTCTGTGTTAACCCATGTATCCCTAAAGACACATTTGGACTGGTCTAGTAGACATTGATTTACAGAAGAGTCCATTGTTTTTCAGGGATTGATGAGTTTACTGAAACATTAATATTTTTTGCCAAACACTTTCCCTCTGAAAACAAAGCCATTCATAACGACTTTAAAGTCCCATAACTCTGGCAAATATTGTAAAATGTTTGCCATGATTGAACCCATTCAAGATATTATGCACGTTTTTGCCCCATGAATCATTTTCATCTGACACCTGCTGTAAATACCTGGGGCATATCACATTCTTGTAATAAATATGTCTTCTGCTGTGTTCAAGTAATGCACTGACTGCACAGATTTATTGACGTAATGGAGGACGGTACTGTAAATTTACCATGTACTGCACATTTTAACAATTGCATGATTGATGTGAAATTAACAAGATGATCCAGAGCCACGTGGTGCTTCTCTCTCGGTATATGTAAACAGACGCCACAGACAATATGGTTATCTGTTTTTATTTCTATGCAAGGGCACGGTGGTGCACTTCTGCATACATAAATAAATGTCTATCATGCTGATACTGTCAGGTCTTGTCGAAAGACAATAGATACGAACTTGATATCGGGCCAGTTAGATAAATACTAAGTTGTTGGCAGTGTTGTAATTGTTTCCCGGTAAATTATAACTTCTACTTTCCCCTGTTTGTCTTTTTGTGTTGACGGAATGTTGTTGGAATATTTCAAAATTCTAAACTGTGCAGTTTTGCACGCAAGAATTCTTTGATGTGCAAGTGATCTCACAGAATGAAACCAGAAAAAAATCATGATATTCCAAAAACTTTATTTTTAATTTTAAAAACTCACCCTTCTTAAGTTGATGATATATATATTTATATATATATATATATATGTATATATATATATATATATATATATATATATATATATATATACAGTAAAACCCACCATAGCAACCACCTCAATATAAGGATTACCTTTTTATAAAGGCCAATTTTTTCAAGTCCATTGACTGCATATTTCAACTAAATTGAACCTGTGTATAAGGGTCATTTACACATAAATGTCAATATTTTGTGGTCCCTTGGGTGGCCCCAATATATAGGTTTCATTGTATATATACATTGTATACAATGGATGTCATGTATTTTTTGTTTGATGAAAGTTTTATTTATCTTTTGTCCATAATTTTGTGCATCGTTGCAGACTTGATGCCAAAATTAACCAGAGCTGGCATGGCTCAGTTGGTAGCACGCTCGGCTCTTGATCGTGAGGTTGTGAGTTCGAGTTCAAAAGGCGGCAGGTTGGTTTCCTGTTGTTTCCTTCAGATGTGACAGTAAAAACCGAGGTCCTGTGTCACAGTAGGTGTCGGCATGTTAAAGAACCCTCACTGCTCAATGACCATAAGTACCAAGCATAGGCCAAAATTTGAAGCCTTTCACCAGCATTTTGTGATGTCTCCATATGAGTGAAAAATTCTGGAGTGGGATGTTAAGCAACAATAAACAAACAAAGCCAAAATTAACCAGAACCAATATTTCCCAGAAGAAATAAGTAATGATCCAAATGATGACCCAGTTATTTTAATATTTACATCTTAACTCTATGTGCTTAGTTTTAGATTTAAAAGAACATTTTTTGTAAACTTTAAGCAGAATAAAAATGCTGTATGTTTGTAAAGTTACATTCTAGCTTCTTTTGTACCAAGTATGATGCAATCCACAAGAATACCAAGAAACTTGATCATTTTATTTACTAAAAAAAAAAAAAAACAACAAGACAACATGATTTATGGGTACATGTAAGTAAATGTATGAAGGGGACTTTAGAATGGAATTAAAAAATAATAGACAAGTACACACACACACAACAAAATGATTTCTTTACACACACTATCATGTGCACATATGAAAACATACACATTACACAGGATAAAATGATATAATTTTTCAAATAAATCAAATTTCCGCGGATTTAAGCTACGCGGATTTGACAGTCAGTTTTCGATATTTGTAAAAACGTGTAAATTCCGTTGAGAAAAATTTCCATAGGATTTCAAATAAGAACTGTATTTTATTTTTCATTTTTACAGCTTTATAAGGGATACCTGTAATGTTTAACAAAAACATTGTTGTCTATCCTGAACACTGAGTGGACTCTTTGTTTCTTATCTCCGTACACAGCATGGAGATCATTTGAAAATCCCATGTAAATCTGAGTTAAATACGCACATCTGAAATACGTCAGTTTTAGATTTAGCTCATTTTCCTCTGAAAATAAGATTTGCCAATCTCATCCCTGATTACAAGATACACATAACACACTATCATATGTACACAAAACATACACATTACAAGATACACAAAACAAACATTCAAACACACTATCATGTGCACACAAAACATACACATTACAAGATACACATAACATACTATCATGTGTACACAAAACATACACATTACAAAATACACATAACACACTATCATGTGTACACAAAACATACACATTACAACATACACATAACACACTATTATGTGTACACAAAACATACACATAACACACTACACATATACAGCATACACATAACACACTACACATATACAACATACACATAACACACTAACATGTGCACACTCACAAACACACCTATAACACATAGACATACAACACACACATTGTCAGACATACAAAAGTACACGAACACACATATATACACACCCACACATACACTCTCTTACTGGCTTGTACACATATACACACACAGACAACACACACATACAACACACACACATAGACATACAAATGTACATAAACACACATATATGCACCCACACATACACACACTCACACTGCCTCATACAGAAAATACACACATATAAACTCACACATATACACACAGACACACACATATAACACACATTGTCAGAAAAACAAATGTACATAATCACACACATATACACACCCACACATACACACACTCACACTGCCTCGTACACATACATACACACACAAACTCACATAAACTCACACATATCAGTATACATTTTGTATATTGATCATACAGACTTCAAACGTCTTTCTATGTACATGTATCAGTGTTTCTGTCTTTTGATCCTATCTGCACATTATGTTTGACCTTACAGCAACAGGTACTTACAACACAAGCTTTGATAGATTATTGTCATTGTGGTCAGTCACACCAAGTAGTGGTCACTCTTAACAGATCATATTTATAGATGTTACACACATCAAGGCTGTTCTATGATTCATGCATTGTGGATGCCCGTCCTGACATAAATCTATGTTTTGTTAGTAATCATGGCAGCCAGTTATGTCATTTACATGGGATTAGTGTCATCATGTTGTAGAAAGTCCCAGCACTAAGTATGAAATAGATTACCAGTAAGATGATATAGATGTTAGATACCAAATCCCTTGGATTTAATTTTGTGTAAGTAACATATGTTTAAATCTTTTTTTTTTTTGGGGGGGGGGGGTGTCTTTCCTCAGAATGTACAAAAGTGAAATCACTGAAGCTATTTACCTTTGAACCTCTGTATAGATTCTCGCTGAATACTCTGAAAACAATTTTTTTCAAATCTAATATGATAAAATGAGTTCTTCCCTGAAATCCATGTAGAAGTGAGATTTTTGGTTATAGCTTTGTGTAGCCTACATGTAAGTATTGTAATTCATATCTGTTTTACAAAATATTTAAGTTTCTGTAGTATTTTAAGAAGGATTTTAACTCATAAACCCCTGAAAAGCAATGGACTTGTCGTAAATCAACGACTTAGACCAGTCCAAATGTGTCTTAAGGGGTGAATGTTAATGTATTGATTGTTGTATTTAAATCACAAATCTTCAACTTCCTGCGATGGAAGGGAATAAATGTTTGCATTGTTGAACCTGGAACATTTTCCCTGTAAGTTCCCAGGTTTAAAGATATATTCCTGACTTATTATCTGACATTTATACATTGTAAATCTGTAATGCTTTTTGTGACGTTGGATGTAAATGTAGTTGTTTAAGCAGTATCCTATAGAATTTACATGTACATGTACATTGTATGTATTATGATAATATAGAGGGGTGTGTGTGTGAGAGAGAGAGAGAGAGAGAGAGAGAGCGAGAGAGAAATGGGAAGGAAATGAAATGGAGAGAGTCAGACACTGAATGGCAGGTAGAGGGAGAGGGATAAAAGAAAAGGGAGAGAGGAGAGAGAGAGAAAAGGAGGGAGAGACAGATGGGAAGGCAAAGAAATGGAGAAATTAGAAGGCAAAGATATGGAGAGAGTCAGACACAGAAGAGAGTGAGAGAGAAGAGTGAAAGACAAATGGGAAGCCAAGGAAATGAAGAGAGAGAGAGAGAGAGAGAGAGAGAGAGAAACTGTTGGGAATAGAGAAAAGGATAAATATGAAAAAAGCAAGAGTCACGGGGTTTTATAACATGAAAATGAGTTGTGGTAGTGAAGTAAATCACATGTTATATCACTTACTGAAGTGTAAGCTTCGTCATAGGTGCTGATGTGAGTTAAGTACCTAAGTACTTATAGTACAGGGTATGTTGTGTAAGTTTAATATTTCTGCTACTTACAAGTAACAACTATACATGTTAACAGAGCGAGAAAAATGTACGTGTACTCGTCCTGGACAAATTAAAATGACAAGAGGACAAGTAGTAAAGGGTCGGTACATGTCCCCGGATCATTGTAATTTTTCTAGATCTAATTCTTACTTTGTAGACTCTAAAACTTTATACCTTAACATGATGCTTTCAAAACCCGTTATTGCCATTTTAATTACTTGTAAGCTCCATATCCGAGAAATCAAAGAACTGTTAGTCTTACAGTTGCCATAAAAGTTTATAAAGAATTAGGAGAACTTAAAGGTGTCTAGGGACGAGTGGTTTTCAAAATGGGGGTGGCGATTTCCCTTTCCACTCAACACACACCCATGTTTGATAATTTTCCTCCAACGCTTCAAACACATGTTTATACACAAAAATAATATCCAACACAACTTTGAATGCTCTGCATTCTAGATCTTTTTACATGTATATATATATATATATATATATATATATATATATCTATATATATATATATATATATATATATATATATATATATATATATATAGAAGCCCCAGTTCATAAAATTAGGGTTTAACATTGTAGCCTTTCTTCTTTTTCAACACCCTAGGGTGTAGACAGATAAAAGTTTACTGGGCAAAGCAGTAGATACCCTTGTCCAAACTGGGAGGGGGGGGGGGGGTACACCAGGGTGAAGAAAATGGTGAGATGAGGTGAATATGTTATGCCATAGCAATTTTAGAAACAGACTGAAATATCAATGACAATGTGTCATACAGTTTTACAAATCAACTGACTTTGTGTTTGTTTTTCAGATGACTCTACCGTATAACGTCAAGGACAAGCTACCAGGTCACCGATTGTCATGCGGCGGGATTTAGGAAGGAAAGTATTCTGATTAAAGGAACTGCACAATTAAAAATGACGTCCACTACAGCAATAGTGAAGTGTTTTTATAATATTTTGTATACGACCAACAAGACTCAGTACAACAAGCCCAGCTTTGTGTGAGAGTCACGTAAAAATTACAAGTGATAAATCGTTTTGAATGTCTTTACATATTTACCAGTGCTGGATATATAATATACTACATGCAGAGTTCGGATGTGTATTGTGTTTTGGTTTCGGTATGAATTCAAATTGGTATTGGATTTAAGCGAGAGGAAGTACTAGAATCTAGTGGAATCTATAAATCTATTGGATTACATATATATCTACACCATATTTCAGTATTATTGTATGTTATTGTTTGGGATTTACTGTGAAGAAAAATTAAGGAGTAGCGGTGAGAAAATGAAATCAATCATTAGATACAGAGAGTTGTAATCTTCCACGCTATAATTACGTCAAATCATGGAATCATCCAAATTTGGAGTTCAGTTGAAATCAACTGGATTAGGCGATATGAAAGAGCGAGAAAGAAAGAAAAACTATCCCACCCGAACACCGGCCGAGAAGAAACCAGATAATATGAAGGATATCAGAAGTATGTTTGAAAAGGGGAAAGATTCTAACGAAAATGCAATCAAAACCTTAGGTATGGATTACCAGTCAAGGTCAAAGTTGACAAAACAGTCTTCAAAAGAATCTAATAAAGATGTTGACGACCTCAGTCTTTTAACGCAATACAAATTCAATATTGATAAGGAAAAAAATACAACGCTAGAAAGAACTTCAGTTGCAGAAAACAGATTTAAAAGAAATGACAGTAATAGAAGCTCCCTTGAAAAGAAAGTAGGGACCAAGTCAGAGTCCCAAAATGGCAATGTGGAAGGGGCCACTCCGCAGGTTGCCAAAGCCAGAGTATTCACAGCCAGCCAGCCAATGCATGCGTCTGTAGAAAACAAACTGCATCGTCGAGACTCAGATGAAAAAGCAACAGTGGTAGATAAACATATGGCCACTTCATCGCTTTTAGGAAATTTGGCGATATTAAGAACGCGACCAGGAAGCGGGAGTGGGAAAAAGACAGAAACTTCAGAGAGTTCGCTAGAAACTGCAAAAACAAACAGTGTACTCAAATCCAGCTCAGATACATCCAGAAAAACTTTTGATTCTTCAGGTAGTAGCTCAAAATCGCAAAAAGATCTCCAGTGGGTAAAGTCAGGTTCTTCTACTACCAATTCAGTGGCTTCCAAATCAAAATCGTTTGAAAAGAGTGATGCGACAGGCGTGAAAATAACTGGAAATTCAAGTCCTAGAGGTTTCGAAAGGTCCTCTGGTGGTCCTTCTCTAGAGTTAGGACTTTCATTTTCAAAGAAAACGGATGGATCTAGTGTATCATCAGGATCCGTCTATAGTCGACAGTCAAGTACAGACTCATCAACATCAGGAAGGTCAAGTCCAAGGTCATCAACCGGACTGACGACTGGTAAACTACAGCTAGAAAAATTTTCCAATAAATTTGATTCGAGTGACGGCAACACCAGTCCTAGAATCAAATCCTTCAGCCCAAAAGAAAATAAGAAGCATCCATTAGAGGTAGCCAAGGAAGAATCGAAACCTGAATGGATGAATAAAAGTAAAGAACTAGTGAACAAATTTCAGGGGCGGTTAAAAAAGCCGTCTGAAATGACTACAGATGCGGACAGTGGTCAGTCAACAGTTAAGAGTGAAACAAAAATTAGTACTACACAAACATCTAGTACACTTACTTCAAAGACTTTTACAACCAGTAACACTGTCAGTTCATCACAAACTGGTAAGAAACCAGTCACAAAGACGTTAAGTACAGGTAAATCTCTGAATTCTGCAGGTCAGAAAACGGGGTCAACAGAATCCTCAAAGGTCAGACTTTCTCAAACTTCTAAACCTTCGACAATACAACGACAGAATTCACTTGACGATAGTGATTCTTCGTCTTCCGTGGATATGAAGAAAAGACAGTTTGTGTCTCGAAAAATGAGTTCTGAAATGTTTCAGAAAATAAAAGGCGGATTCGAACAAGGTGAATCTGGAAAAGAGAAAAATGAATCTCAGATGAAACCGAAACCAAAAGTCGAAATCAAAACAACCAAAAATTTCATAGAACGAAGAAATTCTTTTGAAAGACCCAATTCACCATCGAATATAACAAAGTGTAAAACACTAAAAACTCTTCAGGCCGATGGTAAACTCTTGAAACTCCAGGATCGGATTAATGCATTGGGCAAAGGTAAAGTCGAAATCAGAACCCGGATCTCCAGCACGGGTTCGTCTAAGTCAGGTGACGATCGCGAGTATAATGACATTGAAGGGTTTGAAGTTTATCATCTCGAGAAGAAAGACGATTGGCCAACTGACAGTGAGGATGATGACAATTTGTACGAATATATAAAAGCTACTGGTTAGTATGACATTTTATAAATTGTTATTTTAAATCAAATTTATTTTGTTAATGTTTTGACCGGTTTTGTGTTACAATACTTGGAGTTGCATGACCCGAGTCAAAGGATACATGCAGACCATTTTTGAGTTGTTTCATTCCATTCTGTTTTGTCAGAATAGTTTGTGCTTTGATCACATGACTTCAACAGAAAGTCGGGCAAGGTTTTTATAATTACGTCTGATTCCGTAATATTTACATACGTAACATTCTTTGCCAGTACATACTGTTATGATGAACCAAGATGGATTGGAACAACTCGAAAAAGGCTCATTCCACCCCAGGACTGTCTGTGTTGGCTCTGTGATTTATTTGTCCATATTTACCCCAAAATACCCCTACATTCTTGAAAGTACATGTACATGTACCCCTGCATTCTTGATTGGGAAACTGTCAGGTCATTAAGACAGACCACAAAATAACACAGGAGCGATCATTCTGGTTACGTGGAGGTTACAACAAATACAAATCACGTAACCTCTTCGCCCTTGACGAATTTCATTTTTAAGTCTTCATTTTTGTTATTGTAACCATCAGGTTACGGTCATTCTTTTCAGCATAATCTGTAAATGGGTTACGACGATTTCTGTTATTTTTGTAGCCTGTTAAGACATATATATGTTTCAACAGTATTAGGAAATTTTTCTTAAATTTTGAGAAAAATAAGACTGATTTTGCATGGGTAAAAACAGCCTTGAAATAGCAGTAAAATTCAAAATATAAATCATTAGGTATTCTGTCTGCTGCCAACACAGTGGATACTTCAGCTGTCAGGTACAGAATAGACCACCTGTCTCGTTCACAAAACCACTTGCTTTAATAACGCACATACTTTAAATAAAACCTCTGTTGAGAGACCACCTGTCTTGTAAGACCACCTGTCTTGTACGACCACCTGTCTTGTACGACCACATATCAGAGGCAGATATGGTGGTCTCACGTGACAGGTTCTGCTGTACACACAAGAAATGATCAGAAATGCAGTGAGTAAATAAATGGAATGGAAACTGTAAAAGAACTGTGTGTAGTTGAAATTTCAATTCTAAATTTAGTTAATTGAATGATTAATGATGAAAATACTGTTCTTTTTTTTATCTGCAGGCCACAAAATAATAGAAATCCCTATAACTCATTAACAGGTTATGTTAAAGAGAATGACCGTAACATGCAGGGTTACGATAAAAATAATGAAGACATAAAAATGAAATTCATCTTGAACTTAAAGGAGGTTATGTTATTTGTATTTGTCGTAACCTTCAGGTAACCTGAATGGTAACTCCTGTGTTATTTTGTGGTCTAATCTGCTCATTGACTTTCCAGGGTCAGGGTTTTTGTACAGCACTTTGATAACTTGTATGGTTGATGGGGATTATTTAAGTTTGCTGTCGAGCCTAATTTCTTTCTCAATTTTGAACCTTATGCTGACCAAGTATAGCCACTTAAATTCTTAGTACCGAAGCAGGAAATACAACAAAAGGAATGTTCACTTGAGATGTCATACATGCAGTTTGTCAGTCTGCTGAACGTAAATTTCAAAGGATGTCTTTTTTTTCTGATCTCAAATTGTCAATCCTAGCATACCGCGTTACTGTACGATAAGTGTGCTAAAATGATACCACTTAGTAATAACAATCGTAACCATAATGTAACACAAGTTTGTACTAAAAGTGAAAAAAAAAATGAACGTACCATATTACATGTTTTGTATCAAAGTAAGGAAAGTAAAAGATTTGATGCATTGCTGACATTTGGCTGTACTAAAATCATATATTAAAGTACATGCTCAGAATTAAAATGGCCGGAAAATGTTACTGAATCACATGTACCACTACCTTGCTGTCCCTGATTTTTATACCTACATGTAGATTTCCAACATATCAAGGATACCTTTTAATGTTGTTATGAATGTTCTTTCCTGGCTCAGCCATTGCTTGTTTCCGTTTTTAATTGCACTGATAAATGAGTAAACATCGTAGCAAATCATTGACCTATATATAATTAGAAAATGTGATATTTTGTTTGTAGCAAAATTTGATATAGGCCTACATGTACATGTACATCACTACATGTATACAATACATACATTTACAAGGTACAGTGAAACCTGTATATAGGGGCCACCCAAGGGACCAGAGAATATTGACCTTTATGTGCAGGTGACCCTTATACACAGGTTCAATTTAGTTGAAGTATGCAGTCTAGGGACTTGAAAAATCTGGCCTTTATAGACAGGTGATCCTTATATAGAGGTGGCCGCTATAGCAGGTTTTACTGTATGTACATTGTAGATGTACATTTTACCGTAGGTATATTTGTATCAATGTAGGGTACTAAATGTTACCTTTAAGATGTACATGTACATTTCACCTTAGGTACATTTTATGTACATTTAACATTCAGTATAGGGTACTCCAGTTGATCCACTGTCCAATCGCAGGATCATACCGGGGTTGCATTGGTAAGAAGAGAGTTGTGCTGACCACTGCACTACCTGGACACTAATTGTTACAATGTACCGGTACAGGTAACAGGTACAGGTAACAGGTACTGGTATCAGTATTAAATGTCACCTTTAAGATGTCGACGTACATTTCACCTAACCTCTATACACTGTATCCTTAATGAATTGATATTTTCAATTTGTGAACAAAAAAATCAAGTCATGTACAAACTAAAACCTTGTGATGGCTCTGATTACTCAGGATAATATTGTGACTGAGTGTTGGTCTGATATGTGAAAATTTTCAGGTTTGAATCACTACAGAGCTCGGCATATAAGATGAAAGTTCAAAGCCTTGTTGCTCAGTCTCAGAGTGGTCTTAACTTGGCTTGCTCAGCCAATCAGATTGCAGGATTAGCTGAAATTGTTTTCTGTAGATGAGACTTGAAAGTAAGTCTTAGGTCCCATTTAATACTGTATGTATACCTGGTTATTTTAGTCCCTGGATATTTTAGCCCCTGGTTATTTTAGCCCCTGGTTATTTTTGCCCTTGGATATTTTAGCCCCTGGTTATTTTTGGCCCCTGGATATTTTAGCCCCCTGCCACAGAAAACATATTTTCTCATCTAAAACTCATCCTAAATTATCATAGTTGCATGAACATAAATCAAGATGGCATGTGTATGTCCAGGCTTCAACAATTCATCTTGAAATGTTTGCCTTCATTTTACATTCATCTTCTCATCTACTGGTCAGAGACCAATTTTTGCCAAGTACCAATTCTCGCCAACTGTTTTTAACTTACATGGAACGTGCAAACACGTACATATTTTCAGTTTTTTTGCATGTGTTTCCAGAACAAGATGCTTTTCTGAATTCTTAACAAAAAGAAAAAATAATTTTTCCAAGAAACCACAAAATATCAGACAAAATAAAAGGAGTTGGCGAGTGTTGGTACTTGGCGAGACCAGTAAGGTCTGAAAGTGGCAAAAATTAAACAGGCAAAAATCTTCTGGTATAAGAGTGTTCATGCATTAACCCTGAATTCATAATGCATTATTACATAGAACAGGTCAAAATTTATACGGCTTCATCTATTTCCTGTGACAGGTAGTTGCTTGATAAATCTTGTCTCACCTGTCTCTGAAAATAATGGACTTAACCCATTTACCCCTAAAGACACATTTGGACTGGTCTAAGTCATTGATTTACAAGAGAGTCCATTGTTTTTCAGGAGTTGATGAGCTAATTGCCAAACTGTATTTGAAATAACTTACACCAACTAACTAACAATGGACTGTACATGTGCATGTACTACTCATCAATGGCACAGATCAGTCTATATGGTTTTGTAGGGGTGGATGATAGTTACATGTACATTAATTTAAGTTAAAGTTTGTTCATATATTCCATTGTTGTACTTATTATTTTTACCTTACAGATCCTGAAAATGTCCAGACAAAGAATGTGGTGGAAAGAAAACAGAGTGGCGATGGAAATAAAAGTAAAACCCCCACGCGGCGGATGGGACAAAAGAGGTATTTTATCTACTTGTGGTGCCACCACATTCATTTATCATGCTACTCACGAATAACTTAAACACATATCATTTTTTATTGCAGGCTTCCATGCCTTTTAGATTTTATAAATCTTTGTAGGCAAGCAATACTTTGTACTAAGATTTCCATGTTTGCTTTTAAAGCATTTTTTTTTCCAATTTGAATTCACAGTTTAGAGAGAGCCCCTGTTCCTCAACCTCACACGGAGGGAGCCCCTCTTCCTCAACCTCATGCGGAGGGATGGAGGATTTTGGCATTCAGTTATCAGATTTTAATATTGAAAATTAACATGTGTTTAAAATAATTATAATGATAAATTAAGAAAGCAAAAGAGCCCCCCCCCCCCAAAAAAAAACAAAAAAAAACAAAAACAAAAATCAAATTATGTATACCCCCAGCCTCCAAAAAAATTGATATAAAAATATACTGATTTTCATTGTAATTGTTATTTACATGTTCATGGCATAAACTATAATTTTACAAAATGTGCTAACCCTTTCTCTCATTTATGTCTTATTTCATAAGTGATATTTTCAGTAACAGAAATATGTAGGAGATATTTATACGAGTCTCACTTTATTCTCACCAGGGCCGAGACTCACTATTTTTATGAATGAGAATATTCTCAACTTTACCTGCTTAGCCAATCAGATTTCAAGATTAGCTGAAGTCGATTAAAATTCTCAGCTTTGAGGAATTCTCAAATTCAGTGGTAATGGTTTCTTGTCTTTGTTCAGAGATTCTAGCATGTTATCAGTTACCATGGTGACTGAAAGATTGTCACTGGTCTCTGGGTGAACGGAAAATAGACTGTAGATTCTATAAGACAGTTGCATGTTTTATAAAAAATGTAGCTACCAGTAATTTTCTTTCTTAGAATAAAGACCTTGGCCCAAGGTTATAAAATGCTACCTCATGCTCAACTCTAAGATTGTCTGTTCTCTACCAATCAAATACACTGTTATAATTTTAATGCCAATTCTGATTGGCTACGAGACTAGTCTTTGGTTTTAAGTTAAGCATGAAAATAATTTATAATCTTTAGGCTGTCTACATATATCTCAAACAAAATCTCTCCATCACAGAGAGATATCTTTAGGTACATCTGTACTTTTGTGCAGTACATGTATCATTAAAATGTAAGCATATATCTGAAATTAACTTCAATCATTGATATCCATTTCAAATTTTTAAAAATTGTTGAAGTTTTATTAGATACATGTCCCAAGGAGTCTACCTGTAGTAAATCTCAAGGAGTCTACCTGTGTAATAAAGCACCTGTGTATTGTACATGTATGTTACCAAAGTACAGAGGTTACCTGAGTCAAATATCACCTGTGTACAGTGACAACCATTATCACCTGTGTATAAAATCACTTACAGTGCTAGTTTTACCTGAATATATATGTTATCTGTATCACCTGTGTATAAAATCAATTTACAGTGCAATTTTTACCTGAATATATGTTACCTGTATCAATGACCAGTTTTGCATAACATCAAATTAAATATTAGGTGTTATGGATACCTGTACCTGTCGTTAATTCAGTCACTTATATATTAAGAGCAGTCACATGGTTGCTGTTGTATTGTTGTTTAACGTCTCACTCAAGAATCTTTCACTCATATGGAGATGTCACCAAATGCCGGTGAAGGGCTTCAGATTTTGGCCTATGCTCGGCACTTACAGCCATTGAGCAGTGAGGGTTCTTTAACATGCAGACACCTATTGTGATACGGGACCTTGTTTGTACTGTTTCATCCGCTGGACAGGAAAAGCCAGCCGCCTCTGCAGAGGCATGAACCCACGACCCTCCGGTTAGTCTACCTGTTATTAGTGGCCACCTGTATGTTAAGACCACATCTTATCATAAGCTTTCCTTTATATTAGCATACCTGTTATAAGTGTTCACCTGTGTGTTCAGACCGGTGATATATATTTAGCTTACCAGTACCTCTGTCTCCAGTCATATATCATGATAAATGCCCGTAAGATTGAAATTAGAAAAAATATGAACTAAATGTACATGCAATAGGATTGACATCTTGATTGACAGAGCTGCATAATTGATGTCAGTTTCACATTCCTGTTTGTATTTGACCATGCTCTAGGGGCAGTTAAGCTTGAAATAGACATCTGTGCTCGCCAGTCACTTAATTATCGTTTTCGTGGGTAGGGGACATGTACTGATTATCATTGATCAATACTCACAGATTATGCCTGGTACTTGATTGGTTGAACATATAAATGTATCACATTAACTTAAAGTCATATGAATACATGTACATGTAACAAAAAATGTAAATCATATAACTCACTAAATGTTTCTTAGACACTAGTTCTTTATAGTCCCTAGCTGTGTATCTTAATTCAGAATGTAATTTTTTCATCAATTACCCTAATGGAATTATTTTTGATAGAAAAATGATAAATAAATTTCATGAAATTCAGGGAAAGAGCACTTTTTAAAAAAAAAATCATGTCTACATCTATCACAAACATTAATACGTCTTTAAAATGAAAATTGGACTCATCCAACCTTTGATATGGACCATTCCAATCCATTCATGAGGGGTGAGGGAAATATATCAGCTGAATATCAGGATTAATCACTTTCATGTAAGTGGAGTATCTGTGACACACACATAGATAGCATGGTAAAGTGTATTGACCTCACAAAATATTGACCTTTCTGATTCAACATATTTTACACACTTTGTATTTATGTACGATATGAGGGGCACATTAGATAGGTGACGCCTATTACAGAAATTTGGTATTTAAGATTTACTCCTTTAGTGTATTGACCTGATACAAAAATATCAGTCAACTGCATTTAACATCCACCAGGTGTCCTTTTGATATGACCCAATGCTATAGTACGGGAATTATGTTTATCCTACCTCCCGCTGCTGTTATGACAACAAATGTGGTAGATGAAGAAAAACTTGTGGATTGTGCATTTGTGTGATATTTTTATTCCTTGTTAAGTTCATGAATGCATTTAATTGTCGATTGAGTAATGGCTGCACTAAAATAAGATGTTTTAACAACGATACTGCAGTATTTAAGGAAAGATTGAAATAGAATTTTTAGAAGATGTTTAATATCATTGAAGTTTGAATTAATGCTTAACTGTTAATGCTGAATTGAAGAGCATCGGCCTCACAACCAGATGTTTCAAGGTTTAAATCTTGATTGGTTGTGCCACTTTATTCACAAAGTGCGGAATTAAGAACGTTCAAATCTTGATTGGTTCAAACTTGAAATTCTAACTTATATTAAGATATTTTCTTCACAAAATGCAGATGGCCATTTTGAACAGGTGCTTATAGCCATAATATACAGGTTGCCATAAAAATAAGTTTCCCAGAATGGCAGAATATTGATAACATTTTGAAAAGTGGTTTTTGTCCTCAGGTGAATTCTAATCTCAGCTGAAGAGAAAAAGAAAGGTAGTCAACACATGATGATATAGAAAAATCTTATTGGAAAACTGAATACTTATTACCTGGATTTCATGAGAAATATATAAATAATTTACTTTCATATCAGTTGTAATACCTGTATATTTATTGTCTTCTTACAGACTAATTTATTGACATAGTACCATATGCTAAATATCACTCTTTGATTTACCTGACAACCGTAAAAAGAATCTCTGGCAAATAAATGTCAATCACTCTCTAGAACATGGAAAACAGAATTGTAGTAAATGTCGAGTGACCTGTAAGACGGGTGCGCCGTATTGTCATTTATGGACCCGTGCATTATGTATCGGTGCCCCATATTGCCATTTATTGACTCAGGCATTAACTATGTGTTTGATCAGCTTGACAGAGTTGTCGTCCCTGCTTTCAATGATATAACATAATATAGGTAATTGGTTTTTTGTTTTGCTGTAAAGCAAGTCAATTTCATCTTTAAATCTATCTATGACTAAACTTTCAGCGGTAATACAATATATTCATAAATTTCTTCTTTAAATATGCAAATAAGTGTTCACCGACAAGACGCTATTTCGGTAAAACTTGTTTGATGTTACTTGGTAACGTACAACAAGAGCTCTCTGTACAATAATTCTGTCATATGCAAAATCTGAAAATGTATGCACATACATGTATATTTTATTTAGGTCATAATGTTAAAAATACATCATGAAATCTGTTTCACGCACCTTAAAAATAAAAAGGACTTGTAATAGTAAAGGGAGGTAATTAGGTTATCCTCCATTTATATTCGGGAAGTAATTTTTTCTCTCTCACCTCCAATACAAAACCTAATGAAGAGGTACATGTAACAGTATGAATGTTAATTGTTAAGGCACTGTAAAATACAGGTGATGTAATGTACAGGTGTTGTAATGTGGAGGTACTGTAGAGGTGTTGTAATGCACAGGTGTGCAATATACAGGTGGATTCTTTGACTTACATTTGTAGTTTAGATATGCACATTTGTTTCTCCATCTTCCTATCCATCCAAGTTAAGTACATGTAATCAAACACACACATTATATGCCTTGTTAAACCAATGATATGGATTTGAATCAAACGGATTTTCATTTCTTTAATGATTTCTTACCAAAACCAGAGATCAGAATTAATTTTGAACTTCCACAAAGGTCAAGGTTACACTTCAGACCACAGTGGTGGTCATCATCTGTGTCCAGTGGTTACATCTTCTTTAGTTTATTCTGTTAACCTCTAGAGTCAATTCTTGCTTTTTTATTAATACATCATTATAGAAAAATTATATATATCATAGTTCCAACCTACCTGTGTAGAAATAGTAAACAAATTATGTATATATTCATAATCTGGATACCAGTGGTATCCATGACAACTCACTTGTCCTTAAAACTTAACATCAGCCTGATTCTTTCCTACTTTACAGCACTGGTAGTTTTCGGTAAGAACAAGCATGGTTATCTATTTTCATGGTCATGTGAGCTTGAAATATTATCCACTAGACGAGTTGTAGAGCTGTACATAGGTAGATTCACATGGACTTCTGTAATGTACATGTTACCCACAGGGTAACAGGTGCTATTTTTAGTAGTTTAATGCACTCGGTGGAATGTAGTGGATATCAGTGGAATGGAGTGGACTAAGGTGGACCATCCACTGTATCAGTGGAATGGAGCGGACGGCATTGGACCATCCACTATCCTTTCATTGATTTCGGTTGATCAGTATCAAGTATCAAATCTTACAATTTATAATCTATTTGAACAGTACAATGAAAGGGGACTTAAGTGTGGATAAGTATCCGTGTACAGCTCCCTCTACTGGTGGATAATATATGGAGGAACATGACCATACCTTGTTATTTGTGTATTTATAACTTGCTTACATTGTATGTTATATAATTATCCTGCATGTCAATTCTTTATCTAATTTACATGAATTTTATGTGTGATTTTTTAATTATACGCATTTTAGTTAAAATATATCCTCATAATCATGATTCTTTTCAAGGAATTTTTTTTTCATAAAGGAGTACTTGTAAAAAGAGTAAATCTAGAGATTTTTTTCTAAAATGGAAGTGCAGTAAAACCTGCCTTGTGAGACCCCTGTCAAGAATGACCACCTGTCTCCTGAGACCACCTTCCGAAAGCCACTTGGTTATATAACCCTTCAAATAGAACCACTTTTGAGAGACCACCTGTCATGAGAAACCCACATTTCAGTGGACCATGTGGTGGTCTCTCAAGACGGTGTGCCCTGTAGATGTATTTGGTCAAATTACAGTGATTTTTCAAGATTATTCATGTATATGTAAATTTTAATCACAGGGCTATTCTGAGATAAATCATGGATTTTGTAATATCATTTATCTTTTTATGTTTTTGTGATGCAACCCCCCCCCCCTTACCCCCACAGGTTTTATTATGATATATCAGGTGGCATGTTTTCCCGGTTAAACTCACTATTTGCTGCATCTGTTCACATTCATTGTAAATTACTGGAAAAATTTACCTTGGTAATTCAGTAAAAGTATTAAATGTTGCAACTAACCCTGGAGATACGATACAAATGTACTAGTACTACCAAATTCTGCAATTACCATCAATGGCTTAAGTATAACCAAAAGTTACCTCCCTTGGTTCACAGTAGCCATGCACCTCATTTGCAATACAGAGCTTGAGAATAAACAATATGGCTTATTTGATTTCATGTTTATCATCTGTAATTGTTAATTACTGATAGATTACAATGTTCAATATTCAAGAAATGTAATTAATAATGCTTTAATATCTTTTTTATGCAAATGAGATATGAATGGTATGCTGTTGCATGCTTTAAATGTTCGACTTTTGTTCCTCATTACTGCATTTGTTATTATTCCAGAGTTAAAATTCATATTTTTGTGTTTATGGTAAAGGATATAGATTTTGTTGTTGTAGAAATTTACCTGGTTCCCACTGTATATAGCTCACCTGAACCAAAGGTGGAAATTGGAAATTTAATTTTTGACCTCTTTTCCGACTTTGTCATATTTTCAATCATTAAGTCATATTTTCAATCATTAAGTCTTCTCCTACACTCCAAAGCAGTATTATAATAATCTTTAAATTGAGATTCCCATATTTGTAAGATACCAACACAGTTCAGGTGAGCGATGTGGCCCGTGGGCCTCTTGTTGTTTTTTGTATCCCCATACTTGATACCAAGTTCAAATGTTCATGTTAGTTGGGTTTTTATTGTTAATTATGAATAATGGTGTATTGGTGCTGGTGAAATTTTATTCAATTTTTATTAGAATGCTAGATGGTTAAGGCAATTATCTTTTCCAGGAAAGCATTTTGAAATTATCATACAATATGTCGAAACCCAACTGATGCCATGTTAAGTTATTTACCCCTAAAGACAGATTTGGACTGGTCTTAGTTATTGATTTACAGAAGAGTCCATTGTTTTTAGGGTTTGATGAGTTAAAATGATAATCTGAAGACAATTTCGTTGAGTGAAATATTCACAGTGCTTCTAGGTCACGCCTCTCCTGAATTATAACCATTGATAGTAAACATTCCCTGGTGAACATCTTAGCACTCATAGAGATTGTTAACTTATTCACCCCTAAAGACACATTTGTACTGGTCAATAGGTCATTGCTTTACAGAACAGTCCATTGTTTTTCAGGGGTCGATGAGTTAATGGTCTTCTATTGGACCCATAGCTGTGAAAAGATAGGCCTTGTTTTACAGCATTGTGTTCGAGAACCTTCTGTGTTGGTCAGTGCCCATGTACAGTCTGACTTGATCTGTTCACGAGAGCCGTCGTGGTTCCGTGGTAGATTCACAACAGAAGGGTCGCTGGTTCAAGCAGAGGTGGAGGCAGCTGGCTTTTCCTGTCCTTCGGATGAGACAGTAAATATCGAGGTAACGTGTCACAGTAGGTGCACGTTTAAGAACCCTCACTGCTCAGTGGCCATAAGTGCCGAGCATAGGCCAGTAACACAGGGTATATTTGTATTACAAATTGTTCAATAACTCAAAACTGATCGACTTTTTGTATACAAAGATATATGAGAAAGTTGTTAGAAATTACCTGAGGATCATTTTGACAAAATTTCAAGGTCATAGGTCAAAGGTCAAGGTCACAGGTACTTAAGTAAATGGAAAATATAAGGTTTTTTTTCTGAACTTTTCAACATTTTTGACTACTTCTCCAGAACCATTGGACCAATTTGAACCAAACTTGACAAGAAGTATAACAATGTAAAGCTGCATAAAGTTTGCGGATGAAAAGGGGCTAGGTCCAAACATGGCTGCCATGGCTACATATAGAACGAAGGAGTCAGCAGATATTTTTGATTTAATACATGTATCTCCAAAATTATTAAAGCTAGAGAAAAAACTGTTACCTTAAAATGAGTGGCTTGCAAAAATCTACAAATATTTCATTTTGGTGGAGATTGTTGGGTTGACCCTTATGTGAGTTATTTCCCTTTTTTGTGAATTTTTCATGTTTTTGGATGTTTTTTGACACTATCTTAAAAAGTATAATAGGTAGAGTAAAAGTGAAATAAGCAAACATGCTCAGCATGCAAAGATCTACAAAAAAGTAAGAGAGCCAAAATTGTCAGGTTGCCCCTTTTGGTAGTTATTTCCCCTTTTAGTGGATTTCTCATGTTTTTGACGGTTTTGTCCTATTATCTTGAAAAGAATAATAGATAGAAAGAGAAAGAAGCAAAAATGTTCAGTACGCAAAGATCTACAAAAAAGTCAACAGGTATTGAATTGTCAGGTTGATCCTTATGGGAGTTATTTCCCCTTTTAAGTAGATAGTTTCATATTTTGTGCTGTTTTTCCCTATTGTTCAGTGATCACCACCATGCTTTTGGTTGCTTTTCAGTATATTGTTAGTAAAATACATTTCACTCAAGTGATTTTTAAGGTCCAATGAGCCTACTTTTTTTCATGTTTATTAGCGATTTTATCTTTTACACATTTTTTAAGTTTTCTGCAATGTTAACCAATTTTGCCAGGTGAGCAACTTAAGGCCCCTTGGGCCTCTTGTTTCTCCTTCATTTGTTTTTCACTTACATTTTGTATATCAGAATTATTCTTCTTATTTAATACGATCATTTACTGTAGTCTATGCTAGTATATCTTGAGAATTATGGGATATATCATCAGTTGCTTTACGTATATTGCACATGTATACAGATTTTTACATATTAATAACGAATCTTTTCAAATTATGCCTAAAACAGGTGTTCCTTTGTAATTGATTACACGTCAGTTTCCTGTATTACTCAGACCAGGATTTTCTTAAAATAATAATGATACTCAATGCGAAAATTGTTGTATCAAAGTCATTGAAATAAATGAGTCATTTTTATGCCCTATCTTTAATTTAGCATGTTCATTTATTATTGTAAAACCTCTAGTTTTTAAATTTTTTGGTCTGCTTTTCTAATCACTCATCAGTTATTGATTTTCTTTGTAGTATTTTAAAAATCAGTTACATTGTATAGTAAAAGTGCAACACTTTCATACTAAAAATTAATTTTATAGCAAAATTGGCAAATTGTAGATTTTGTTTTGTTTTAGTTTTCTTAATGCACAGTATGGGGTTGTACGTCTAATAAATATTTTACGACCTCATAAACATTATGAAATATTTATCTTTAAATATTTATGTTTGTAGTTCTTTTATGTCTTGTTATAAACGTCTCTTGGTCGTATGATTAATCTTTCCATCAGCCGATGAAATTCATCGTGGGATTATGATGCACTTTATGTTCGTTACTAAGACACAGATTTGGTCGTGGTTACAATTTACGGATCAAAACACATAAATTTGTCAAAATGAAAACTTGTATAGGTATAAATGCTTTCACTATTTGATTATCTTTTATCTTTTTTCGTTTATGAGATATATATATATATATATATATATACATACATACATACATACATACATATACATATATTTAGTGGTTTGTTTGTTTTGTTAAAACGGTGTTTTCTTCGTCACACCTGCCAATTTTTCGGTTATATGGTGGAGAGAACCTTATCATAATTTATTAAGGAAGATACCACCATCCTTCTGCAAGTAAACTGGCAAACTTTCTCACAAAATCAGCTTAGGTTCCCGCAGGACTCAAACCCTCGCTTAGACTAGAGGTGGGAAACTTCATGGTTTAAAGTGTGATGCTCTAAGCACTTATCTTCCGTTGACCCCATGTTTACAATGTATTTACTAGTATTAGAAATGGACATCTCATTTACATTATAGTGTCGACATTTAGTCTTGTCTTATTATCTAAGCTGTTTTGTGAAGTATCACAAGTTCCATTTCTGGTGACATCATTGCGTAATATATATATATATATATTCTGTTATTCTGCTTCAAAAAATTGTTTTTATATTTTCCCTCTTTACTGTCAAAAGATTTTATGTAAATTTTTAAAAAAAAAAGTATAGTAAAAAGATGGAGGGCTATCGACTCTTAAAATGATAAACATTCATACATATACATGTACGAATACAATGTTATTATCTTTAGATATAGAAATACGAAATATTTGAGGAATTACCTGTTGTAATAGTTAAGTACTTTGTGTAAATGTGACAGGTAAATGTCAGGTGTTATCTCCAAAATGAAAAACAGGTGACTTGCTCAGGTATGTCTTTATTTAGAGTTTGACCTAGTTTTGACATTGGACTACTAACATAAACCATGGTAAGTAGTAAAGTATGTCTTAAAAGCTACACCAAAACTAGCCACTAAAGTAAAACTTGAATATTTGTAATTTATATTGTATAGGATATGAAAGCATCGTAAATATTTCTCTGCTCCTGTTTCTAAAGCTGACTAAAGCTGAAATTTACAGGTGTACATGAAGATAGAGATTAAATCCTGGTAGCATCTGGTGTAAGTCCAGTGGATGGTATATGTCAGCGTAGCGTAATATATATGGTCAATATTTATGTAGCATGTAGGTGTGTGACAAAAACCACCTTGTGATTCTGTATCTCCGCCAGCACCGTAAGTCTGTATAAAATGTATACATGTGTAAGAAACAGTATAGAAGTCGGTAAATAAAGCTGGGATCATTTTTGAAGTTTCGGTGTAGTTGGCATGTGAAGTACACTGATGCATTTTTGTGCATTTAAATCTCAGGTGAAATAAGGTGGGTGTTGTAAATTTCAGGAAAGATTCAGATCGACCTAGTTTTGACAGAGAAGATACAAGAGACAGTTCCTCTGAAATCACCACTGAGGGTAGCAGCAAAGAGGGCACACTCGAGAGTACAGAGGATGTGAGTATTGGTGAGAAAAAGAGGGGGGGAAGAGAGGCACACTTCACTTGAGAGGACAGATGATTTGAGTACTGGAGAGAGAGAGAGAGAGACAGACAGACAGAGAGAGACAGACAGAGAGAGACAGACAGAGAGAGACAGACAGAGAGATAGATATCACTTGTCAGGGTACTTCTATAACCTATACTTGTCCTCATGGTGAATGTAATGTCATTTTCGATAGTTACAGGGGCAATGCTCTATGTCAAATGTCATAATAAAATGATTACTGTGTGACTATTGACCTTCCAAACACCAGAACAATTTCCCCGGAAATGATCTGGCTCATACAAATAAATAAAGTAATACTAATACATGTAAACACACAAATGCACCTGCAGATATTACACACACACACACACACACACACATGGACGAACACAAAAACATACATATACCCAAACATACACCCACACATGTACACACACAGACACATCGACAAGCACACATGAACACACACACACACACACACACAAACATACACACACATGGACAATCACATAAACATACATGTACTCACACTCATGGACAAGCACACACTCACACTCACATATACACCTACTTGTATTATGTATGGATGCCATATGAATGATTAGGTCAGACTGGTTGTCAATTACTCAATCACTTTTGATCATTTTCATTTCATACACAGTTTTTATAGGGCCACACTGTCCGACATGAAATGTGACTTAAATGTCAATTTCTTTTTCACTAACATACATGTGAAGAGGGGGCCTCCGTGGCCGAGTGGTTAGAGCGTTGCGCTTTAAATCACAAGGTTTCTCACCTCTGGTTCGAATCCCGCTAGGGTCATTTCGAATTAAGTGGGAAAGTTTGCCAGTTTTCTTGCGGAAGGTCGGTGGTCTTTACTCGGGTAACCGGGGTTTCTCCTCCACCAATAAAAACTGGACGCCATCATATGACTGAAAAATTGTTGCGTATGGTGTAAAACAAAAAATCAAATCAAATCAAACATGTGAAGAACCTTTTGATGGAACAATGATTTTGTTTTTGATAAATTTATCCTGTTTTTCAATACAGAGAACAGGAAACGAGGCTGATTTTGAGTATTTCTCTGACAGTAGCAATTCTGGAATTTACGAACCAATCCACCATGACTTTGTTGAGGAAGTTCAGGATGTAGCATCTCAGGAGGATATTCCACCAGAATTGCCGCCGGACAGGAACGGAAAGGCGAAGAAAAAGAAGGAGAAAAAAGAAGGAAATACAATCGGATCAAAACTAAAGAAAAAACTAACACCTGGGCAACAGAAACAGAATGACTCGGGAATGGTTAAAGTGTCTTCGTCATCTTCGCTCCCAGGATCAGGATCATCTGGACTCTTGAAAAAAATTGGCAAAAAGTTTATGAAAAAGACTTCTTCAAATCCACAAGTCAGCATGGCCGATGAAGATATTGGCATTTGCCATAGTGACAACGATTCAAGTGATGCAAATCAAAACATTTACGAAGATGAAGGCATCCAGATTCTTGGATCGGTTGAGGATACGGAATCTCATTCCGATTCCGAATCAGAATATTTGGAGGAACATGTTGGATTAAGAGAGAAAGAAAAGAAAGAGATCCCAGCCAGACCACCACCACCTCCGCCATTACCACCTAGAATCTCAGGAGTCATCGCTCCTGCATCCCCACCTGCCAAAGCGGAGGAAGAGAAAACGCCTGCTCTACCTCCAAGAAATAGGATTTCGAGTAACGTGAACCTAGACATGGTTGTTCCTATAACCTCCGGACTTTCTTCACCCAATGACCTCAGGTTTGTTTTAACGTCTTGAGCAAATAAGAAGTTTAAGCGAACTGGAATCTATCGTATACCTGGGAATTTTTACGCCATTTAATTTTTGCCATTTTTGCCCTTAGATGAGAGGGCGAATTTAAAATGAATGCAAAATTTTTCAGCTAAAAATTGAAGCATGGCTATACATGCCATCCCTGAGACTATGGTGATTAATAGGGCAAATTTAAGATGGGGTGAATATGTTTTTTTGTCGCAGGAGGGCGAAAATAACCTGGGGCGAACATTTCCAGGTATACAGTATGTTTGAAAAATGAAAACTTCGCACAAATACATCATTCTTAAATAGTAACGATAATGATAAATAAAAATTTATATAAGCAATTTCAGTGCGACAGTGAAAGGATGTGTTTGAGGTTTTTTTTTAGGCATTTTCATTTTCCAGAGTTACCACCCCTCGTGGCAGGTATTGATTGTGATATCATTTTTTTGTGCATAAAATGAGAAAAGTTATCAATTGTGATGTCATATGTTTCTGTGAAAACGTTTTCTCACGTAAAGACATGATTTCATAATTGATACCTGCTGATATGGGAGATAATTTTGACTAACGAAAAGACAGAATATCTAGATTTCATTAAAACAACATTTAAAATAAAAAGTAGAAAATAACTCCGATAGGTTGACTATTTATATCATATTACCAGGTTGTATTTTATTGTTTTTTCGATGAATTAAAAGACATTATTTAATAGAATTATTGTTCATTCTTAGTCTTCATTTTGGTAATAACAAGTAGAAATTAAATGTTGCCATTGTTGTTTAGCAGAGGACCCTCATGGCACCCCAGTAAAGACAGCTACTTACACGGACATCAGGTCAAGACCACCAGTGACAGTAGCAGTTCCTCCGACATTGATTTTGGTAAGTCTTGTTTTTGTTTATTTGTTGGCCAGATTGCAAAGCAAATACTGTAATATTGATGATGTCTGTCCATCCATCTGTCTGTCTGCCTGTCCATCTGTCTGTTTATTCATCTGTCTGTCTGCCTGTCTGTCATCCATCTATCTGTGTCAATAATTGTGTTTACTTTTTATGTTTAGCTTGATCTGACGTGAGTTTTGAAATACATTGTTTTGCAAATTTGGCCATATTAACTTTTAACAATTTTCTTTGTTTTGTTTGTTTATTTTGTTTATTTTGGGGGGAGGGTCCTTTTTTTAGGTTTTGTTTGCTTGTTTTTGCTTTTTTTTTTTTGGTTTAGTTTTCAAATAAAAACAAAATATCTGTCAAATATTGCAGGAAAATATCCATTTATTTAGAAGAAAGTTCTTTGTACAATCAAATATGAATTTTGTATATTGTAGAATATAGGTCTCGCGTATATTCTAAGAAAGTGAATCTATAGATTGTGGCCATGTGGGGCCATTGTGGTCATAGGGGGCCATTGTGGCCATGTGGGGCCATTGTGGTCATAGAGGGCCATTGATTAAATTCATCTATGAGTATGGTATACAGTAAAACCTGCTATAGGGGCCACCCCTATTTAAGGATTACCTGTTTATAAAGGCCAGTTTTTTTTTTCAAGTCCCTTTACTGCATACTTCAGCTAAACTGAATCTGTGTATAAGGGTCACCTGCACATAAAGGTCAATATTTTATTGTGACTTGGGTGGCCCCTATATACAGTTTTGTTGTCTATATATCATAAGTTAGGTACTTGGTGAACTGGGAAATATTTGCTCAAAATCGGGGGAAATATAGCTGATTTTGCATTGGGAATACGGCCCTTTTACGTGACCCACATGTTGATGATATTAATCTGTACACTTCTATGTATATTTCTTTTGTTTTTCACAGCTGATGATTATGTTCCCCCGGACCCTTATATCCGGAAAGTTGAAATGGAAAGACAAAGTTCCATGCCACAGGAGCCAGCCCCACCGGTCCCCACAAGTGTAATGCTCAGACACAAAAAGTAAGAACAGTAAAACTTGATATATTGGCCACCTCTGTATGAGGATTACCTGTTTATAAAGGGCAATTTTTTTCAAGTCCCTTGACTGCACACTTCAACTAAATTGAACCTGTGTACAAAGGTCACCTGCACATAAAGGTTAATATTTTTTGGTCCCTTGGGTGACCCCTATATACAGATATATTTAGAATTTTATTTCTTCTGGATATTAATCCTAAAACAACTTCATATTTCATATTTACATCTTGGATCCTAACAAAATCTAGAAATATTTTCAAATATGAGGCAATTTGAATCTTCCATAATGTTGAACAACAGATCAAGCTCAAGCTTTATCCACGCATTTCTTTTTTTTTTTTCAGAAAATCAGACGTCCGTCCCTCGTCTGCTTACATCAAGTTTAAGGGTAGCACAGACGGAACTAGTGATTCCATAATGGAACCGTTTAATCATTTATTTTTTTACAAAAGTCGCTTTCAGACAGACAAAGATGAGGATAATATCTATATAGATTTGGTAAGCAAAGCAGCAGTCAAAGGATCATCGACCCCTGAAAACTATTGGACTCTTCTGTAAATCAATGACTTAGACCAGTCCAAATGTTTGTTTAGGGGTGAATTGGTTAATTGTTATGTACGGTAATGCCATTTCGTCTGATTATTTGTTTTGTTTTTTCAACATTTCTAAAAATGTTAAAATTCCATGCTAAGTAGCTACGGGTATATGTTTATCATGTAAACTTTAGCACATAGCACCCTTTTGTGATGGCTTTAAACTAAAGGGGCATTAACTGCTTTTTCAGATTTTTTTCCCCTTTTTTTACCCACTTAGATTGATATACAATAACAAAAAAAGATTATATACACAGGCATAACAATTGTTTCTTGTTTATTGTTTGTTTTATTGTTATTTAACGCCCCATGCAAGAATATTTCACTCATATGGAGATGTGTCCAAATGCCGGTGAAGGGCTACAAATTTTTACCTATGCTAGGCACTAACGGCCATTGAGCAGTGAGGGTTCTTTAACGTGCCAACACCTACTGTGACATGGGACCTCCAGTTTTATACTGTCACCTCCGAAAGACAGGAAACCATCCTGCTGCAGGCAGGACTAGAACTCACGACCTCAAGATTCAGAGTCGAGTGCGCTACCGACTCATAACAATTGTTAGATTCCTATAAAGTGTGGGAAAATTGCTTGAGAAACCCAGGTTTGGCACTTTTTCACTTGCAATTGATTAAACCTCAACCTTACTATTTGTATATGAATACCACACTGGATCTGACCTTATTTTCACAAATTATATATTATAGGAACATAAGATTTTTTTTATGTCTGTGTATAGCTCTTATATGTTATTATACATTACATGCAGCTAGTAAATATAGAAAAAAATTAAATAATTTTTTTTTTTGGGGGGGGGGGGATTAACACAGCTACTGTCCCTTTAATGAGACCCAAATTTATTGGATAAGCAACTTATATTTTATTATTTGACTATGTAGTTGTTTGATTGGTTTTGGTTAAATAGAAAATAACTGTTATTTTCACTTCTAAAACATTGGTCAATTTTATGATTTTCCCATTAAAAAATAAAAGCCATCTTGAGTATGGTACTCATAATTTGATATGTACAGTGTAAAGTTTTCTTTAGATGAGCAGTAATTTTCGTCATTATTACAATTACATGCAACAGATATAAGAAATATACAATTACAGCTTGGACACTGTGCATTTTCATCTTAAACTAATAAGTCTGCTTAGGTTCGAGTAATATTGTGACTTTAGGTCAAGACCTGTTTATTTGGCTATTACATGTACATTGATTTTGACCATTGTTCTGGGTCAGTAAAACATATGCTGTAATTCCTTATATTCACACCTCCCCCACCCCCCCCCCACACCCCCCACCCCCCAATAAAATATTGACCGTGATATTGGAAATGTGAAACAAAGAAATATCATTTTGTATGTATTTTCTTTTCATATTATTGACAACATGGGAAATATATTGTAAAAGATCAGAACTGTGATGTATCTTGTAGTACATTTCCTCATGCTGTATTCGCAGAATTTAATTTGATATTCAGAGTTGTCTCCCTTATTTCAGAGTGACGATGAACAGCTTTATGGTGCTTTAGATAGACGCTACACAACCAAATTTGAATCGGAACCACTGTATCAGTGTTACCATAGAGACAGAATTACCAAAGCAAGTGCCAAACATACTGTGATAACGCATAGTGATGATGAGTCAGGTATGTGTTGCCATGACAACATTGTAAATAATGTATAATAAGACTCTTTTTTACCTTCAAAATTGAAGATGTTAGGGCACTCCTTTTTTTTTACTGTCTTTATATTTGTCCAAAATGATACTGCCCTTGCTGTTAAGAGAATTTTGGGCAGATATAGGAACATTTTGGCCAGATTAAGGAAGAAGGCTACAAAATGCAATAAATGACATATTTGGTTTCAGTAAATATGAAAAATACATGGTAGAAAATATAAGAATAGAATTTTCTCTAAGAAATCTTTAAAATATAATTGACAACAACAAAAATTGAAGGTAAAATCTAGGGTTGGTTGGGCAATGTTATTATGAAAATTGTTTACAGAAACAGTAATAGATATGTTTCTCTAGTTACACACATCTCCATGCTCATACTTGACATTCACAAGGTCATTGTAAGATAAAGGTCAAGGTTGCATTTGATGAAAAACATACAAAATAATTAATCTGAAATCTACTTATATTTTTCTTTTCAAACAGAAATTGGAGAGACCGACTCACACGGTGATAGGATTTATGAGGCCCTTGAGGACATAGACGAGGGCCCAGTACAACCCGACAAAAAAGAACAAAAGGCCAAACTTTCGACCTTGGAAATGTTTGGCAAAACTGGTTCAGTGCTGAGGGCATTATGGAGTGAAATGCCTGAAGTGAGTGAAGTATTGATCTTCAGTTACAGAGAATATTATTGTAATAGGGATGCAGTCAAGTAACTTTATTTTATTTTATATTTCAAATTAATTCTAAACATGTCAACAGATTTAATTTTTTTATCTCCTGTTATATATTGCTAGCGGATTATCTCCCATGTATATTCTTTAGTGTCTATTTTAAACTTGTTCAAGTAATTACTAATCACGTGATAGTCTACTTCCTGTTTTGAAATCGTCATAGGGAATTACTATCTTGATTGGGTAATATTTTATACTTGCTTTCGATTGGTCTACAAGACTTACCTGCACATTACAGTTTGCTCAATTTAGCCTCAGTCACATTCATTATTACGCCATGTTGAAATGTGTACTCACGTAAATTGGAATGTTGGAAAATCAACTTATAGTGCAGGAATATGTATCCGAAACACTGAATATATATAATTGTCAAACTATTTCAATGCCGAGAGATTGTGTGATCGGCAGGTTCCATTTCTCAAATGGGATAAAATACTATATGGAGATTAAATAATATTGAACCCAGCAGTGGCTTTCATCATTTGTTCAGCCCCTGTTATCTACCAAGAAGACTAAGTATCAAATACATGTTTTATATAATCCCCATTCCACCCCCAGCAACTGTTCCTATAAACATTTTATTGACTCTGTATTTTTTTTAGGTGAAAGAGAGTGGTATTCTTGAGAAAATTGAGTCCTCAGAGAGAAAAATTCAGGAGGTAAATCTCAGATGTTTTTTTTTATTCTTTTCTGACTTTAGATAGAATTGATAACAGTGTAAACAGATATGTTTGTTTACTATATATTTACTGCTATATAAATATATTGACTTCTCTCGCAGTGAATATTTGACAGTTATTGACTTTCAAATAAGTCCATGCCAGGATTTATTGACCCGAGACAATTGATATTCACTGAGCCATAGGGTGAGGTAAATTTACATTTTCTCAGGTTGGCAAATCCTGATTGTGACCAATTCAAAAGTCTTTATCTCATCAATACCTGTGGCCACATATAGACTCACCCAAGTCAATAAATAGAATGGTCTACTGTCCTTTTTCACGGGTGAGCAAGTTAAAATTACACATAAAATATTTTTATTTCAAATCACACACTCCTGAAATATGACAGTGGACTTTAGAATTTTTTGAAATGGTTGAGACCATATGAGGCTTCGGGGTCAAGGGTTAATTACCATATTACGGTACTTTATGACATTGATTTGGTAAGCAAAACAATTGTCATTTGTTGAGTTTTTTTTTTAATTACAGGTGACTTATTATTTTGCTGGATTACCTAGAAATAAACAAGATAATTGTTATCAGAGTGTGCACAAAGTCAATTCCGCAAATTAAAGTCATAATGTCATGACCTGTTAACGCATTGTGATGTCATGTATTACCCTGGTCTATTTTTAACTACTACATGTACTAGCTTGTGAATTTTTAAGTTCTCTGACTTGTTTGGGTTATTTTAGGAACACAATGCATAATTGTGTTGCTTGGACTTGTTATGGTTTGAGTAAGGTTTTGGCTAATTAGATTAGAAAGGAATATTTAAGATAATAATAGATTTTATGCACTATTTTCATGTTTTTATTTACTTTTTGATTTTTGTTTCATTTATCTTTTCCAGGCCATGTTTGAGATAATCACTTCTGAAGCTTCTTACCTGAAAAGTCTCAACATTCTAATTAACGTCTTTCTTATGTCCCCGGAATTCTCTTCCGAACATTCCGACCGATGTGTCATAACAAGGCAGGAGCGTCATGTTCTGTTTTCTAATATTGGTGCTGTTCGTGAAGCCAGTGAGAAGTTAGTATGCTGTACCATTCTGTATTTGTGTGGTCAGCCTGTATGTGTGTGGTCAGCCTGTATGTTTGTGGTCAGCCTGTATGTGTGTGGTCAGCCTGTATTTGTGTGGTCAGCCTGTATTTGTGTGGTCATCCTGTATGTTTGTGGTCAGCCTGTATGTTTGTGGTCAGCCTGTATGTGTGTGGTCAGCCTGTATTTGTGTGGTCAGCCTGTATGTTTATGGTCAGCCTGTATTTGTGTGGTCAGCCTGTATGTTTGTGGTCAGCCTGTATTTGTGTGGTCAGCCTGTATGTTTATGGTCAGCCTGTATGTGTGTGGTCAGCCTGTATTTGTGTGGTCAGCCTGTATGTTTGTGGTCAGCCTGTATTTGTGTGGTCAGCCTGTATGTTTGTGGTCAGCCTGTATTTGTGTGGTCAGCCTGTATGTGTGTGGTCAGCCTGTATTTGTGTGGTCAGCCTGTATGTTTGTGGTCTGTGTTTGTGTGTAGTTGGTATGTGTGGTCAGTCTGTGTGTGTATGTGTGGTCAGTCTGTGTGTGTGTGTGTGGCTGGTCTGTGTGTATGTGTGGTCAGCCTGTATGTTTGTGGTCTGTGTTTGTGTGTAGTTGGTCTGTGTGTATGTGTGGTCAGTCTGTGTGTGTGTGTGGCTGGTCTGTGTGTATTTGAAGTCAGTCTGTGTGTGTATGTGTGGTCAGTCTGTGTGTGTGTGTGTGGCTGGTCTGTGTGTATGTGTGGTCAGCCTGTATTTTGTGGTTTGTGTGTAGTTGGTCTGTGTGTATGTGTGGTCAGTCTGTGTGTGTGTGTGGCTGGTCTGTGTGTATGTGAAGTCAGTCTGTGTGTGTATGTGTGGTCAGTCTCTGTGTGTGTGTGTGATCGGTCTGTGCATGTGTGTGTTTGTGTGGTCAGTCTGTGTATTCGCAAGAATTTTTGTTGTATTTTTAAAGTCCAAATCCAACTAATTAGTTAATTAATCGTGGTAGGCACCGAACACATTGATCTATTTATAACTGGTAATGTGTTGCTGGTCACGTGATAACGCTCTACTGAGCGTGTTCGTTTCACTGTCAGGACAACTCAGGCAAGTGGAACACTCACCTGGGCAAGCAATTTAACCATAAACTGACGTGAATCATGTATGTTTCATCGACTTCTTTGAAATAACTAATTCCTGCCCTGGTACATTCGATTACAACATGTGCTGAGACTGTGCCAGAATAGTAAGCTTGTGATGAATCAAGCTCACCCTTTATATCACTCGGACACCAGGGTAAATTTAAGAATTCCTAGGGAATCCCCACAAATAACTCCATTAATAAATCAAAATTTTTTAAATCTTTTTCATTTTCATCGGTTAGGAGTCCTTTTCTAATGAAAATGTAAAAAATTACAATATTGTTCCTCGGAATGTGACTTTAAAGTTTTGTAATTGCTCACCATTCATTTTGATAAAACTTCGACAGGTAGAAGACAGGTACTGATTCATCAATACCCTCAGAATATTTGTCATTATAAAATTATATTGTTTTGATTTGTTTTGTTTCTCAGATTTCTTTCGGATCTGGAGGCACGATGGCAGCAATCTGTGTACATGTCGGATATCTGTGATATTATCTACCAACATGCAGCCAATAAGTTTGACTGTTACATAATGTACTGCAGTAACCAAACATTCCAGGAGAGAGCTGTACAAGCACTACAGTATGTGTCAAAAGTGGATACCCAATGATTTGCTAAACAGTCTTCTGTATGAAATTTGGACTCAAATTATACACACACAAAAAGACATTTTTTATACATTTTTATTTGCATATTAAAATTATATTATTTCATTTGGTAAAAGTTAGTTTGAAAACGATGCCTTTTGTACAGCCTCGGTTAAAGAGAATTTAGACCCATGACATTCCTCAGCAAATGGCAGATGACAATGTACTCAATACCAAACTAATACGTGTGCTGTACATTGAAACAGGCTTTTTTGTACATGGCAACTGGTTGTCAATATTATTGAAATATTCACGGTGAGATATTAGACAATCGTCAGTATGGCACTGGTACAGCAAACATTTTATTGGCTGGATTGTGATGCAAGTTCCAGTCTCTGTATTGACAATGTCTGTGTGTTTGATGTTTGTCTGTCTGTCAGACTGTCTGTTGGTCTTTCTGTCTGTCTGTTTGTCAGTCAGTCTGACTGTCTCAGTCTGACTCTTTCTGTCTGTCTGACTGTCGGTCTGTCCATCAGTCTGACTGTCTGTCAGTCTGTCTGTCTGACTGTCCATCTGACTCTCTGTCAGTCTGGCTCTGTCTGACTCTGACTGTCTGTCAGTCTTACTGTCTGTCTGACTCTGACTGTCTGTCAGTCTGTCTGTCTGTCTGTCTGACTGTCTGTTAATCTGACTGTCTGTCTGTTGGTCTGTCTGACTCTGTTTGTCTGACTCTTGTCAGTCTGTCTGTCAGTGTGACTGTCTTTCTGTCTGACTGTCTTTCTGTCTGACTGTCTGTCTAAACAATTTGGTTTAGCTGTTACATTTAGCTCTTTTGTCAGTAATCTGTTAATATGAGATTGTAACTTCACATAATGACAGTATGATCTTCAGTTTTTACCTTGACCTTCAGCTTTGACCTTGCAATTCAAATTTTAGATGTTTTTACATTATATGATGGTTGTGAATTTGAGTGCTTTACAAAACAGCCTTACAGCCTTAAGCAGATTCTTCTGTTATCCATTTATTTGTTTATGACAATATATATAATTACCTTTCATGAAACAATATGTAATGTTATTTTGTTTCTGTAATTTGAAATATAATTTCATTCCTCATTCAGTCAGATAATTCATCTACCTCTGTATTTGCAGAAAAAAACCAGAGACCGCTGAAGTAATTAAGAAGCTTGAGAGAGACCCAGCTTGTCAAGGCCTGCCGATGACATCCTTTTTACTTCTGCCGATGCAGCGAATCACGCGGATGCCATTATTGGTTGACGCTGTGTGTCATAGGCTGGATCCAGACTCAGACAAACACCAGTCTGCCAAACGAGCAATGGATGCTCTCAATAGAGTAATATACCTTTTATGAAAAAAATTATTTATGGATAAATTTATTTCAGGATTTTTTCTCTGTATATAATTTTCAGCTATGTAATCATTTCTGCTTATGGTGAACGAGGAAATTCTCTTTAAACAGTATTTAGTTATTTCATTTGTGTTTAGTTGTGTCTATAGCTTTGCCAGCTGTCATTTTTACTGTATTTCTTAACATTCTTTTAGGTAGTGAAGAAGTGCAATGATGGTGCAAGACGAATGCAGCAAACAGAACAAATGTGTTTGTTAGTCCAAAATCTGGAATTTAAGATCAAAGTAAGATATTTTGTAAATCCTTGAAATTAAAATGACACAGAACATTCTTTAATTTTTAAAGAAAAAGTTATTAGTTAAAGCTGTCATTTTCATTTTTAAACAATTTTTTTATTTTGAAAAAAAAAACAATGCTTTTGAAACACCACAGATTTATTTCTTATTTCACAACTGAATTTTTACACACTTGTGACTGTAAATTAATCGACAAAATTCCCCGACAGAGTAAATGGCATTTTGTTGTCATCAATATCCATTTTCAATGTACAGGTGAGTTTTACTTCAAGTTCAGTATTTCCAGAGGTCTGTGTTTGTCCATTTTTTTTTTACCAGATTTGTACCTATATCCTAGACATCCTATAGATTTATAATTTGGTATCTGAATTTTTTTTTATATTCACACATTTTTCTATGCAACTGTAGTTAGACAATGACAGCTGATTCTGCAAGTTCACCTTTTGTATCGGTCGTGGGGGCTTGTTTCTATTCAGAAAAGAGAACAAATATGGCTACCAATGAAAGTAAAACACTGGGGATGTTTCAAAAACTTCATTATTATTTTATTAAAGTAGTTTAAAAGTTGAGATGAAGTGATCTTCATCAAACCAATATGATCTACATATTAAGACACGAACCCTGTAATTTTCAATTAATTTTTATTTTTTCCATCATTTCAGGAGATACCCCTGATTTCAGCATCCAGGTTTTTGGTGAAACAAGGGGAGTTAACACGAATTGCAACAGAATCTAGCAGTCGTCTCCCTTTTGCAAGAGGAAAGCCTGGAAAACAACCCATTTATATATTCTTATTTAACGACCTTCTTGTAGTGTGCAAGAAAAAAGGGTTAGTATAATAGTTTAAAGAATCTGTTTTTTGCCCTTTGACTTTTTTTGTCTAGTTAAAATTGTCGGATTCACAAAAATCTTTTCCACATGAAGTGCCAATTATGATGAGTCTGAGCAATTTATTAAGATCAGTTCAGTTGAGATCAAGCCTGCGATGTTTTCACTAAAAGGTGGTTTTATTTCATCTGCCAATTTATCTAACAAAATCGAAGGCCTCTGTGGCCGAATGGTTAGAGCATTGCGCTTTGAACCAAGAAGTCTCTTGCTTCTGGACAGCACAGGTTCGAGTCCCGCTGGAACCTAAGCTGATTTTTGTTAGAAGAGTTGCCAGTTTACTTGTGGAAGTTTGGAGGTCTCTTCTTGCGTACATTGTAAACAGATTGTCTCTTCCTCCATTAAAAACTGGCCGCCACCATATAACTGAAAAATTGTGGGGTTTGGCGTAAAACACTTTTCAAGTTCAGATTCAGATCTAAAAATTGTAGCCATACCTTATACTGTAAAAGCTGTTTTATTACTTGAGGCGAAAACTCTGAATTTATTCACAGGTACTTAATTTCGTGTATCACCGTTTCCAAAAACAAACTGTAATAGGGGTTGAATTACTTGTCAGATGTGTCTGAGTGGATTATATTTCGCGGCTTTTTTTGGGGGGGGGATTCAATGTGCTGCACAGAATTTTTTTCCATGAGCCATTGCATGTTTATTCCATGTTTTTCAAAAAATGAAAAACAGTCCTTAACCCTTTCAATCCCACAGACCATAATAGACTGGTCTGATACAATAGAAAAGAGCATACATTTAAGTTACTAGGTGGTGAAAGGGTCAAATGCATGTAGTACATTTTGGTATTGTATTTGCTTATATTATTTTACATATTTTCAGAAATAGATTTTCTTACACATTCACCCCCCAGAATATAAGTTCATTGTTGTAAGTAATCAGTTTCAACCATGCATGTTGAATCAGACTGGCATGGCATCTTGGATTGTCTCTACGGAGAATTGATCTGGAAATGTAACGAGGAAAATATTTTCAAACTTCTAACCATACTATCCTCTCTCAGTTTTTATGGAGAAAGAAATATTAGCAAGACTTCTTTTTAAAATGTCTGTGGTAGCGCGTGAGAATTTTGTCTCTATTTTGATCTGTTCTGATATACAGAATCAGTGCAAGTTTACTAAGAATGAACTCACTGATTTTTGCTTTTTAATTTGATATTCAAATTCTTCTTTTTTTTTATATGCACGAGATCTCATGTAATTGGACATGTCAGAATGCACATGTTTTAATAATTTCTTTTTTTTTTTCTTTTTGTAACTAATTTTCACTTTTCTATTTCTATTCAGTTTGTGGCCTTAGGCTGTGTTTCTTCATTATAATTTTCTTCTGATAAATAGGGTACTGTCATCTTTGGAACAGAAAGTTTGGGCATTTTGACTTTATTTTTATTTATTTTATTGTTTTTTTTCTTTCACAATATTTTCAAATATACTAAATACACTGTGTGGTTTGTGTGTGTGTTTGAATGTGTAGGATTGTATTTCAAAATAATAAAAGGACAATCTCAACATGCTTAATCATCCTATATTTCTTTTTTATGAGAACGGTTATAAAATCACCTTGAAAATTTCAGATTAAGAATTTTCATCTTGTACAGGGCTTAGAACAAAATGATTGTCAGTCGACCTTGAATTGATCTTTTTTCCATCAAATTCCTTGTCTCCATTTTTTGTTTTATACGAAAAAGGGATAAAGTTTCAGATATTCTAAGCCTCCACATGAATAAGATCAACATGTTTTATGACAATCTGCATGTATGTCATATCGTGTCAGTCTGCCTTGAATTTTATCTTTTTTCACAGAATTCCTATACTAATGTAAATCCGAAAATTTTCACGGGACTTTATTTTTGCGATACAAAAGTTCTACAGTTATTCACGATATGTTTTTTTTTTTTTCGTGATTTCTAATGCCCATTGCATCATACTATTTTCATGCTTCATTACGACATTATTTTATTTTTGCGAGCAAGAGCTCTCGCGAAATTACGCTCAGATTTAATTATCGCAAATAAAACCAGGTTTACAGTACACTTTGTCACAGGTACTTTGACAATCTGTGTCATATTGTGTTTGAATCTGCTTACTCTTATTACATGTTTATTAATTGATATCTACATAACTATAGCAACTGAATTTTACATACATATGTATGTTTGATGTGCACTAACATAATATAATCAGTTTTTCCACATTTTTTTAGTAGAAGATGAAAATGAGAAAGTTCCTAGGCTGAATCAGCAAACTGAATTCATGACAACCTTTTATCATTTTTTTCACAGTAATACCACCTACGCAGTTACAGACTATGCCAAACGAAGTGCCATACATGTAGAAAACATAGACTCGGCAGAAAAGACGAAGTTATTGCCGTCAGGTATGCCAAGTGGCGGAAGTAAAAACATATTTCTGATTGTTCTTCTGGAAAACCACGAACAAAAGCAGGTCGAAATCATCGTCTCCTGTAAATCTCCGTAAGTATGCAAATATATAAACATACGATTTGATCACAAAGAACCTCCTCGAATTCAATTGTAAATGTATGGAATGATGATAATTTTAGATTTACTGCCCATTGCCCTCGGGATAAATATAATTGCCTTAGGGTGAATAAACCATCAAATCTCCCTTATACAAGGGCATTAAATTGTTTATTATACTGATATGAAAAACTCAGAAAGTAAACAACTACCATTAAAGTTTCAAGAATATTTCATTCAAAACAACAACATTTCCCAAGAAATTTACGAAGAAAATCTTCATTTTGATGATCCATAGTTGTTTCGTATCATGAACATAAACTCAAGTGGGAGATCTGATTGGGAGACCATTTCGCAATTAAGACCATGAATTTCCAGTCTCTTTATTAATATTGAATCAGTACAGAATCTCACTTAGGAGTCCACCTCACTAATCGGACCACTTTGAGTCAGACAGAAAGGTGGTATTAATAGCGAGGTTCTACTGTAATTATAAAATATCATTTTAACCAAAATATGTATGATTTATCTCCCTTTGGTCAATAAAAAAACGACCCGTTTTTTACAACAACAAAATATATGAATTATGTCCCTTTCGTCATTGTAGAAGTGACAGAACAAGGTGGATTGATGCATTGAGTCCTGGTACTAAAGAGACAGAAAGTGAGAAGATTTATGAAGAATGGGGTAGGTACCGGAAAAGTAACAGATGTCGTATGATTCAGCCATAGTGTACAAATATTCATTTATGTTCATATAAGTTTTGTGTGATCCAAGTCCAAATATACAAATTTCATATTTGTTCTATATGTATTTATTCACATATGTATAAAGAAAACAAGTTACTGGCAATAGTGCTAAGAATATATCGATTGAAATCTCATGCACCTGTGTCAGTGTGCCAAGACATAAAAGTCCTTGACACCTGTCACTCATTTTTCTCCCGTGGTTAACGGACCAATTATGCCTATATTTACATGGACATGTATACAAGACATGGCAGAAAAATCAACCCTTATCTTGAGGGTATGACAAAGGAATCTCAGCCCTCAGGATAAGATTCTTGAATGACAAGACTCTTACCCTGAGATTGAAATTCCTTTGTCATACACTTCAAGGTAGGGGTAGATTTTATCAGTCAAAGTGAAAGAGAAAATCATATATATATCAAGTGTATGAAGTGGTGTCACATTTTGTAAGGAGTAAAAGTAACTGGAACCAGTGTCTAAAGCCTGTAGAATAAAAATCATGTGTCGTGTGTAAAGAAGTGAACTGACATTTCACTACTAAACTAACTATCAAATTCTCTCCGACAAAGGTTTAATAGAAAGATTTGATAGAAGAGTTAATTTATCGAAAGATGATTAAAGCACTTGCAGAGTATTGGTTCATGGTGCATCACCTGTTCTGCATAAACTCAGAGAGCTCCCAGTGTCTGTGAGAACCGTAAGTTAAGATTCATGTTGCCATCATTTATTTCAGATTGTCCTCAAGTACAGTGTGTCACGAAGTATGCTGCCACAGAACCAGATGAACTGTCACTAGAGGAGTCTGATGTTGTCAATGTCTTCAAGAAAATGACAGATGGTAAGTCAACTTTTGTACAATGCTATAATATACTTGAACTAGATGATATTTTATTCACCGTGTGTGGTTCCACTTATCACTGACCCACTGTAAGTGGTCTACTTTGTTGTGAAGAGAGAAGCATCTAGCAACCAGCGAAGTATAACTTTAGAACAGAGTGGGGTTAAAATTTCATTGTTTTCTAAGTAAAACAAATTTGTTGGCAATAAATTTCACTACTGATATGTAACTTACTCTAACTTGCCCATCCTTGAAATTGACTCTACTTGCATCAATTACAAAGCATAGTATATTTATATCTGTAGGGGTGGGTGGGTCAAAATTATGGGATGATGAGATTTTTTTTTATCAATGAGACATTAAAATATTCTTGGGTTGAAGGCAAATATTTAGAATAATACATATTTAGTATTTGTTACTAGTGAATGTCTTATTTCTTGGACTTTTCTTTATATCTGATATCTGCCATTCAGAGGAACATACAGGTATTGTTGTCTGTAAATCAGGTGTGTAGGGATGAATGCATATAATTTCCATACTTAAAACAGGTCTTGGTCTTTCCTCATTTTGAAGTTGGTCTATCATATATTTCAAAACATTCATTTAACTTCTGTACATCTCTCCATCATTCATGTACAATTACGTCAAGATTTTATCATTTTTAGAAGCTTTGATTCTATGCCAAATTAGGCAAAAGTGTGCACAGTCTTCATTCAGGTCATTCTGCAATGACCCCGAAAAAATACAGAAACAATGCAGATAATATACAGGGCTTTTTCTAACCTTTTTGGGAACATGGCCATGGAACATTTTTTGCTTATGCCTGGAAGGCTGACAACTTTTTTTTTTTTTTTTTTTTTTGGGGTGGGGATGCTTTTTTTATGTCAAGCTGCTGTATTTCAAGAAAAACAAAGAAAATATCAGCATAAAAATGAGAAATAATGAAAAGATGTTATCTTGTGTTAATGTTTTGGAATTTTGGGCAAAAATTTGGAAAAAACGATATGATTTGTGATTGGGAATAGAACCCAATATCAGCTATAAATTTGGAGGAAAAAATCCCTGCAATGATATTTCAATAACAACTAATACAAAAATTAGAACATCTGCGTATTTTTTTAATAGCTATACCATAAACATACAAGTTAAACCCATACGCATTAATTGCATCCTTCTTGACAACTGCCATCAGCAAAAGACTGATACATAAATGTAAATCAGGTTATTCAGAATTAAATTGAACATTTTTGTTCTTGTTTTAACCAATGAAATCTTCAGAAATTCATTAATTTTAATTACATACTTTTAACAGTAATCTGTACCTAGCAAACAATCTTCTTTGTCTTTTTCTCAACCCTTTCACACACACACACACACACACACACACACACACACCTGAGTATCGTTAATGGTATACCTTTTTTGCTTTATTAGACAAGCCCATTATGGTCTATGGGGTTGCATGGAGGGGTTAAACTGGATCGAGATTTTTTATTTTTACATTTGTCTAAAATTTATTTCTTGCAATGACAAAGCAGATAGATCTGTATGCAATTCAATGTTCTCTTGAATTCTTTGAAATGTACAGGTTTACTTAGCTTACATTTGGAAGTGAACCAGGGTCACCTGAAGGTTTTATATTTTGCAAGGGCTTTTTTGTGCTATACACCGTATCAGCAGAATTGATGGTGAGGATTCAATTTTGGCATTATTAGCAAGAGTGTTGAAATATCTAAAATTGAATATTGCTAACAATTCATTCTTTGTTTAATTTTTTGTTTGGAATCCTAAAATTGTCAAAATTGTATAAAATTCAGTTATTTCAGGACAAAACGCTAAGTTTGCATCTCACTAAAAATTCCACTTATACGGTACTTTTACATTTATATAACACTGATGATGGGATAGCAGAAAACTAAAATAATACAACATTTCGTCGTCACAGACTGACATTTGGGCCGTTAAATCTTCGCTAGTACCCTGTAACCAGGTTCTTTCTAATCCACCATAAAAAAAAAAGCCATAACCATATGACTAAAAAAATTGTCAAGTTTGGCGTAAAACAAAAATCAAAATCGAACCTATGTATGAGATTTGATAAACAAGTCTTTCAGTAGAGTCAGATCTTTCTTATCGTCCGTTACAGACTTTCCCCAATTATACCTGATGCTGTCAAGATTTCGGATTGATTTCTTTATCTTTAACTTTATCAATAATTGTTTTCTTTGAAGTGTTAAATCTAATGAAGATTTAGAGTTGAGAAAATCTCTCAAACTTGATAACCTTGCAATATAAACTTTTCCACACATCTACGATAAAAGAAAAAAGTTTGCCTGGAGTAAGCTTGATAGGGTATATAATAGCAGTAGCTTTTTTAAAGATTTTCATCCTTTTCTAAATATAGATGGCGAGATCATCAACACACAACATAACGTACATGGTAGAAAAATTGGTAAAAAAAAATATATCAATTACCATTTTTTCCTTTCAACGTTGCCTGCCTCCCTTGCAGTAGTGTTCATTTTGTCTTTCCAAAGTTGCCTCCCTTCCAGTAGTTTTAATTCATACCCACACCACAAACCAGTATCAGTCAACAGTTGTTCTTTTGTTCCGTTTTTGTATGCAATGTTGCATTGTTTGTATGAGGCCTTTGAATAGATATGACAAGAATTAAGAGCTGGAATTTTTTCTTCAACAAACTAAAACACACATATATTCAACTCTAAAAAGCAGTAGTTATATATTTTTTGTGACTTGAATTTTAGTGTAGATACATCTTTTAAATTAAATTATTGACCTTTTTCAAGTAGCTTTATTCCATTCAGTTTTTTAGAAATAGTTAGAACTCAGATCCAAAAGTTTTGGCCAAAGTCACTTCAGGTTTTCCTAATATTTACCTTGATAATATTTAGGGTGTTTCAGCTCATCTACGAGGAATTAAATTCAGATAAATGTTCTCTCCTGTACAAATGACAAGTGTTGTCACTTTCCCCATAGGCTGCTTTTCAAATCTTGGTACCGATCGCTGAATGATATACATATTCCTTGTCATATATACGATAAACTTCTTAAGTCATCAACCCCTGAAAAACAATGGACTCTTCTTTAAATCAATGACTTAGACTGGCCCAAATGTGTCTTTAGGGGTGAATGAGTTAAGTGGAAGTAATGCAGCTCGCATGTATCTCTTAGGCCACATACTATTACAATGAACTGCAACTGATTGGTACAACTCGAAAAGGTCTATTACACCACCTAACTATGGAAATGTCTCTATTTCTCTGAACCCATTATCAAAATTAATAAAAAAAGAAAATAGATATAGTTAGTGTTGTAAATATTATAATGATGATGATGATGATGATAATAGTTATAAAAATAATATTAAATGATATTTTTGAGAGTCTCATATTCATTAGAATATCCATTAGTGAATAGTATACAAACCCTGCACTACTTCAGTAATCACCATGCGTTCACTGAACACTACCAAGTTTCACTCACCTGATCAAAACGCTTCTCAGTGTAAACAATCAGTCTCATCAGTCAGTAATTATATCTATAAGATCACACGATATTTGACATGCTTCCATTTGAACTTGACATTGTGTGGATTTCAAGTTCAATAATCACTTCTTTAATTCATAACATACAAATTTCGAACTCAACATGTTCAATGACCAATTTATCATTTATATTATTTATGTCTATATATCTTAACAAATTCAGAATTCCTTAATTTTAAGTATTCCCACAAAGTTTATATGTCTACTGAGAATGTATCATAATTCATCTGTCATTATTTTCCTCAAGTTGGTGAAATTTGGAAAATCATTATAAATTTTTCAGTGCTAATTCATGTGTTTTTTCCACTTTCCTGAAGGTGCTGTTTTCTTGATCACATCACATGACCCACAGCGTACTTGCAATCACACGAAATCTCAAATCAATTTGTTGATCAGGCTAATACAGTTATTATGTAAATATATTATTATGTCCACATATCGGATAAAGCTTTTAAAATTAACGTAATATATACAATGTGCTTTTACAGGTTGGTATGAGGGTGAGAGGATTCGTGATGGAGAAAGGGGATGGTTTCCAGCTGCGAACACGGTAGAAATTGTTAATTCCCATGTTAGAGCCCGTAATCTACGACTACGCTACAGACTGTTACTGGCCTCGCAGGAGTACGGAGACATTTCATACAGATGAAAAATGTTATTGACATAAAAGCCCAAATATGCTCAACTTATCACCAGGATAATCATTATCTATATACTTATGTACCACAGTTTGGCATGCGCCATTTTTTTTCAATGTCATGTTCATCATTTCAGCTTCATAGTCACATAAAGTCTGAAGATGTTGGTGTTCATAAAAGTACATTATGTCTTTTTGATAACCAGAGATTGTGTGACAAGCAATTCATTTAATCTGATGGCAAATATTAGCATTACCTCCCTTTGTTCATACTTATGTAATGATGGGTATCTTGTAGACATTTTACTTCTTCTGTTGATATAAATATTTATACTTGTTAGAAGAAAGTTTGAGATGTAATTATTATTTAGAGTTTTTTTTTTTATAAAGGGAGAGAGCTCTGTTTTTGTAAAGGGAGGTAATAATGAACAAAGTGGTAGAAAAAGAATAATATACATACTTAGTCAAACTGTATGTTATACAACTGTTTATTATAATTATCAATTACTATTACTATGTAGTATCCATGGCAATAAGTAGTATGCCAAAGAGAGATGTCACAAATAAACAAATCTTTGATATATTTTGTCACAAAATCATGATATATCATTGTATAATGGACTGCAAAAATTTTAATGATGAGTCAATATGTTTGTTATTGACCAGATCATATCATGTTGAATGTTAATCATGGCACCTGATCCCACCTCTTGGTTTCCAGAGGTCCGTGTTTGTCCATTTTTACCGGATTTGTATCTATGTCCTGGACATCCTATTGATTTATACTTCGGTATCTGAGATTTTTATATATTAATCAAAAGTCCCTATTTGGAATATTGCAATCATTATATATCACTGAGCTTTGTTATCAGCAAATGTCAACATCGTCTATTTCCTGTCGTCATATCGGAACTAAGCATTACTTACTGATGTTGATTCAGTTAAGTGTTGAGAGGGAGCATATCAAAGTACTAAAAGTTTTTAGTATTTGGGGATCAGGCCTAGTGTGTGTAAGTGTGATAAAAGTGTTGAATAGGTGGTAGATTATTTGACAAAAAGAAGCAGGAAGACCAAGGAAACAGTAAAATAATGATAGATTATTTGACAAAGTATACCTTGGTCTTAGATTATTTGACTAAAAGTAACTGGACAACTAAGGAAACGGTAAAATAATGATAGATTATTTGACAAAATATACCCTTGGTCTTAGATTTTTTGACAAAAAGTAACTGGAAGACCAAGGAAAAGGTAAGATCCTACCAGAAACTACTTGTTATTGAATTGGAAGATTCCTGAAACTACCACTTATGGTTTTACCAGCCAGAGGTGTGCTGAGCTTTCTTTATAAATGGTATTTAGCAAGGGGAATGCATGAGTGCTGTCTTCAATGTGAGATGAATTTTAGATGTTGATGGTCTATCTCATAAGTGAGACTGTAGTTTGAACATTGGTCAGTCAAATAAACCAGTGGTGTTGGTGGTGGTGTCTGAAATTAGGTTATCTGTAAACATGGGGTCCACCTTTATAAAAAGTATTTGTGATATATTGGGTAGGACCTGAGTATGACATATTTTAGGAAGCCTGTGATATGATGAACAATTTTAAGTTGATTAGTTTTAGTTGTTGATGTTGTTGATTGGTTTTAGTAAAACATGCATTGTATGCAGTAAATGCCAAAAATAAAGGATGCAGCAACGTTTATAGATGTTTTGTGTATGAATATAATAAAACCTGCACTCTGATTGGCGAAAACATAGCCAGAGTGACATTGATTTGTCATTTCATCGAAAGAGAATTTCCTTTCAGTTCTGAAATATATGAAAATTGATCTAATATTTCTAACCTTTCATCAGGAAGTGCTAACATTTCTGGTGAGAGGTAAAATAACTCCTTAATTATATCTATATCTACTCAGCTGTGATACTGATGAAGGATCAATCACTTCATTTGTATTGTGTTCTAACATGTTTTTTCCCATTTAACTTGTTGTAAATGTAATTGGATTTTTTTTTTGAACCAAATGACTGTTTTTATCCTAGCATTTGATTTGTTGATATATCAAATTATGTAATATGAGTTTTGATTGGATGATGTAAATACACGTGGGTGTAATAAGTACTGTGATTGGTTGATTGTGTGAGGATCTTGAATGAGTGTGATATTATTATGTTGAATTGTTTGACTCAAGACAATAAAGGATTGTATGTGTTTAAAAATTGTAAATGCCTTTGTATGTACTCCAGTAACTTAGTTTTATTTGGTGCAGAATCTTAACATTAATATTTTATCACATACTACCAGAAGATCAGAAGGTACTACTGATGTGCTTATTTGAATATTTAATCATTTGGCATTGTATGCAAGGAAACAAGTGACTTTTACAATAGACGTTATTTTTTTTCCCCCAAAACAAGTCATTCTTGTGAGGTACAAATGTTTGTGAAGTATTCATATCTTCTAAACAAAACTTGAAGTTGTTATTGATTAAGTGAGGTACGGGCTGTCGGGGTCTTGGATAGGCCTGAGTCAAATCATTTGATATTTCAAAGACAAAGCTGTTCAAAATGACTTATTTTTACTTTTTACTTTGCAGAGTTATGTCCCTGGATTCTACTTGGTATAGCAACATATTTAGTGGCTTTAGGGTATTTTTTATTAATCCATAAACATTACGAAAATTTTATAAGGTACACATGTACATGTATATACTAAACTTTGACACTCCATTAATCAGAACTATTTTATGCAGTCAGCATTTTACAAATCAGTTACATTTTATGGAAAAAATAGAAAAAAATGCATTTTAAATCAGATTTTGCATAAATTATTTCTAATTATTTATGTTCAATGTATAATATCACTGCGACTTAGTAAGTCAGGGATCATTTCATTTCTAAAAATATCAAGATTTGTTTTTTGTAGCCAGAAATGTTGTTTTAGTTTTATCACAAATAGGAACATTCTATACTATTACTACGTTTATAAGAAACATTACATCACAACTATATGGAAGAGTTTTTTGTTATAATTTTTACAGGCAACATTTTATTGGTATGAATTTTTACAATGTCATGGTGCTATGCATTAGAAATGGTGGATCATTTTAAGACATTCAAACAACAAGTTCTTTAAAAGGTATTGGTTAATAAGACTCAGTGTTGCTTACATGTCATGCTTTTTGGGAGATGTGTCATGAATTTTTTTTCCGTATTTACTGACATCAAATTACATTTGGACGTGCACGACTGATCATTAGATATCATCGTTCTAGTATTTCACATTTGGAAACATCTTGTTTAGCATCTACCTGAAGGTCAAGGCAAAATCAAATAAAACTTCTTTGCCCATGCAAGTTCAATATTATTTTAAATTGGCTTAGCCAATCAATTTGAAGATTATTCGAAGTTTTGTAAAATATCAGAGAGGGGTTATCTCTAAGTTTTATGGTGTTTAGGATGTTATTTTCTTAGGAGGATTCATAATTTGTTTGATTTTAGCAACGGATTATTTGACAGGAATATGTAAAAATTGTGCAAGAAAAACCCTGCAGACGTTCCCAAAATAAAGTTTCAAACTCATTAAAATTGCTAGTTATGATCATAAAAAAAAACATGGAAACAGAAGCGGCTGAATTTCAGAGTTACTGTTCTTGCCTTCACTGGCAATGAATTTTATTATGTTCTAAGCTGTGAGAGATGAATAGGGACTTGAAATATACAGGACATTTGCATACATAAACCTTGTCAAGTGTACAAAGAAATTGAATTGTAGAAAAAATGATCGATATCACTAAATCTGCTTTATATTTTTATGGTAATTTCCTAACTTGTAACAAGATTGGCACTCATATCAGTTTTGTATAATGCTATATTCATTTTTAAAGAATTTATATTGTTTTATTTTTAATGTGTTGTATTCTATTTTGTATGCATATTTCTTTATATGGATACTATATTTATAGCTCTAAGCAAGGTTTGATGTACATAATTTTATTTGATGTTGTCCACGTATATTGTTAGTATGTGTACTCTTGAGAGATTTAAACACATGAAATTAACATTTTATTTCGTCCATTAAATTTGCGTGTGAAACTGATCGATCTTCATATCTTTCAAATTTTCATCCTATCTGTGCCTACACTCATACATTGCACCTTAAATAATACATGCATCATACATGGCTTATTTGAAATTTTGATACGCTCCATTTCATTTATAAATGACAATGTCATGACCTTTTAACATTGCAAGTAACTGTGACCATGACATAATCATTAGCAATAATTCATTACATCTTACAGACTACATACTAATCTACACATGACTAATTTTGACAATCCTTAAATACTGTCTTCCTTTGTAGATGCCAGTCAACACACACAAGAAGGAATTACAACCATTTCTTTAGAAATGCAATTTGAAGACACGTGGTAAAATATATTACCAAGTTTTGTCATTTCATTTCAGTTTTGAAGCTAATGTGTTCTTAAATGCATTTTTTAAAAAATATATAGGCATTTACAGGGTAGGAGAAGCATCGTTTATAGAAGACAAGCTTCTGTAAGGTAGTTTTATTAGCGGTGTTGATACTGATAGCCTATATATATATATATATATATATACATATATATATACTGATGTTCTTTTATTTACAAAACCGGAAGTGTCACGGTCTACCCTTGTCATACTTTTACTAATACATACTTTATGATATGATCAGTACCGCATATTCATAGAATACTCTTCTGGCTAGGGAATCATTTTAAATCTTTAATTCTTTAATTTTCAAAATTTATCCATTTTATGTTTGTTTTTGTTTCAAGTCTTTAAAGTTTTAGTGATAGTTAATTTCCCCTTAAAATGATTTTGTAGTAGAAATATTTAGTGACAACTTTAAAGAACAAGGTCATTTTGACATGCTAGTACTTCAAAAGACTTTTAATATCGATGTATTATCTTGAATGATCAAAACCTATGAAGAAATAGTTAAAATGAGTGGAATATCGAGAGGTGAAATTGATCACGGTGTTTGTCATTCATTTCATCCTCTGTTCCCGTTTTCACTTCAGTAAACATTACTCTCATGTACCTGTTCATCTTCATTAAAACTATATGCAATATTTCATTAACTATACATTGTTATATCAGAAAAAATACATATGTATAAAGCTAATAAAGAAATAAAAAATTACATGTGTATCTTGATCTTCAGTTCTCGAAAATCGCGTTTGATGTTAACGTTCTGCAAATTGTACGGTCGGTATAGTAGTCTTGTTTGCGATTACTCTTGTTTCACTGGGTGAAATGTTGAATTGCCTTTTCGGTTGTTGAGACGTCTGTACCAATTGTGACAAGGATTCGTTCCTCACGTATTTCATTTGGACTTGACTGTGGACTCACGGCAGGTGTGACCGGTCGACAGGGGATGCTTACTCCTCCATGGCACCTAATCCCACCTCTTGGTTTTCAGAGGTCCGTGTTTGTCCATTTTTGCCGGATTTGTATCAGTGTCCTGGACATCCTAAAGATTTAAACTTTGGTATCTGAGATGTTTTATATTCTTCAGTAAACAATTTGATACCGTGAAATCGGACTTATTAGCGAGGATTCAATTTAGGCATTATTAGTGTTGAGTGTTTAGATCGCTAAAATGAAAGATACACGCCGACGGTTGATGTTCTTGTCATCCATTTAAGAATAAAAGTGTTTATTCGCACATTATTCTTATTCAATTTCTTTTCACAAATACGACACTATAAAAGTTTTTTTTTTATTTCAAATCAGGATTTTTTTTAAAAACATGTCATTTGTATAAATGTTATTAACAATACCAAAGTTATAATTTAACAAGTGAGTCCAATACAAATGGTCAAGACGATAGTTTCTGTCGATAAGACTTCATCAATTGAGATTGAATTTAATATCCAGTGGATTCCTCTTAATTGCATAGCCAAAATGTCGGACAAAAGTATGCAAATAACAGGAATATCTAATTAACAGGAATACTGTATTTCAGTAAACAATGATGGTTCATAATCATCTAGTCCTTTCATTTGCATGTATAAACTATAATAAACATCCTGGGTACACTAGTAATGGATTCTCATTAAGCATTAGGGTAAAATAATGCCATAGAAGCAAAAATTTCATAAAACAGTTTGGTATGTTCACATTTCTATTAAATTAGTACATGTATTTCCACATATAACTTTTTACCGTAATCGGTACATTTCCCCCCATTTTGATGAATATTTTATGCAATTAACAGGAATTCATGGTTTGACCTATGCAATTAAAAGGAATATTTTACATATAAGAGATAGAAAATGTTTTTGTGTTTTGCGTTCTTATGCAATAAACAGGAATATGCAATTATAAGGTATGCAATTAAATGGAATCGACTGTAAATGTATATTTTAAAAAAAGTATCATATTTGGAATTTTTAATACAAAAAATCCATTTTGACAGTTTGTATGCCTTTAAGGACATGACTTTTACAATGAAATTCTGCGCTTCTTGTAATTAAATCCACATTGTATTCCTTACTTGACAGGAATGTGAAAAATATTAAGGCAGGCGCTCGAATTAAGAATTTTCCTGTCCCAGTAAAAGAAGGTATTGCGCACCATCAATTTGGATAAACAAGTGTAGATGCGGGAAAGTTAAAACAAGAGATATCGCGTCTAAGGTGTGTTGGGTCTTTATGCTTGTTTTGGTTTGAATTTACGAGAGCTGTCGTGGCTCCGCGGTAGAGTGCTTGATTTGCAACCGGAGAGTCGCGGGTTTGAGCCTCGGCGGAGGCGGCTGGTTTTCCTGTCCTTCAGATAAGACAGTAAAAGCCGAAACCTCGTGTCACAGTAGGTGTCAGCACGTTAAATATTCCTCACTGCTCAATGGCCGTAAGTACCGAGCATAGGCCCAAATTTGAAACCCTTCATTTGTTGACGTCTCCATATGAGTGAAAGATTCTGGAGTGGGACGTTAAACAACAACAAGCGGCGCGACGACTTGAAGCCTTTTCCACTCGATTATGTGAGGCAGGGAGAGATGTCAATGTCACCCGCTTATTTAACAAAGATAAAGAAACCAGGGTGACATTCCAAAAAAAAAAAAATGCCACATGCACCAACGTTATGCACGTACGGTTTGTCCCAGTGAGTCGGGGTGACATTCCAAAAATGTCACATGTGCCAACGTTATGCACGTACGGTTCGACCCAGTGAGAGCTTTTCGTCATAGCCAAAACGTTTGTAGACTATTTGTTTTGTATATTTTAGCTTGCTGGTTAATAGTTGAGATGTAATATATCAATGGCAGTAATATGTTAAAGCAAACAAATTTGACACTTGGTTTTAGTAAAATAAATATCACATTCATTAGAAGATGAGGCTGCATATTTTCACTCCTCTCATGATTGTAATATTTATATGATATCAACGAAGTGTTAAGCTTACCAAACTCATCTATGTCATTACATATAACTTCACACGCGAAGAGATGAACGTGTAAGCATAGCACCACAGTTCCACAAATTCGTAAATAATTACTTTCAGTAGAAAAAAAGACCCCAGAATTTTCACATGTTATTTGCAAAGTGTGACTTTTGTTAGACGCAGTTTCTCGAGCTAATTACGTATACACAAACAAATGACATAGCAGATATAATTTCAGCAGCTCATCATAAAGTGAAAATTATTTGTTGGATCAACGTTGCTATGCTTTACCGGTGGAGTCAAAAGAACTCGGTAAAGGCTCAACCACCGCCGGACTAAACGTGGTGAGATCCACAGACACCATCGAACATTTAGTGGTGAAATTTGCAAACACCACCGGACTTTTTGTGGTAAAATCTGTAGAAGCCATTTGGCTCATATTGGTGAAATCATCATTAAAGACTAGAAATCTTCTTTGAATGATTACTCGATCACCGTCTTCTGGAATGAATGGACAACACAACAATTGAAGACATCTTGTTATCTGATTAATTTGGACTAAGCATATATTTAATTAATTTTCATTTTCAGATAAAGATGTACTGGTGTTAGTGTCGAATCACAGATTTCCAAACTATCTCTGTTGACACACTGTGGAATGTAAGTAGATATTTTGGAAACGGACCTAGATTCCCTCCCGTCTTGTTTTTTTTTTTAAATTCCGGTTGGATATTGATATTTCTATTGTCAAAAGATTGCGTGACCCATTAAAGTTTTCCATTTCTGACACAACGTAAGATAGACACTTAAAAATGATTTATTTAACATTGACGATAGTTCTCATGATCCTAATTATACTCGTGAATGGATTTATTGCAATGGTTCTTTTCCTGAAGTCTAATCTAAAACAGAGAAAGAATGGTCTTCTGTTGCATCTTGCTATGTCGGATCTAACTGTTGGCATTTTCGTAATTCCAAATTTCATAACTCTAATGTCTGTATCAGAGGAATGCTGGGATATGATATGCAAAATATATTGGTATTTAGAATATATGTCATGGACAGCACGGGTGATGACTTTATCTACCATGGCACTGGAAAGATTTTATTTGATAGTCTTTCCATTAAAGTTCCGTAGACACAAAGGCAAAATTTATGTGGCATCGCTTATTTCTATATGGAGTTTTTCGTTGATATACGGTATCCGTGGTGCACTCAAATTCGGAGTTTTACATGTTCACACCGTAAGCGGAAATGATGCAGATATACATGTACATATATTAAAGATACCAAGCAGTATATCCGGCGTTTCATCAACTGACTGGATAATCTTAATTATGGACACTGTTATTTTTTTTCTTATACCAGTATTGGTTCTTCTTGTTTGCAATATATGGGTTTCAGTGGCCCTTTCCTCCCGAGGGATAAGAAATCTTGGCACTAAATCGAAAACATCGTCATCGAAAAAGGCCATTCGAGTCATGTTGATAATGGTTGCTACATTTGTATTGTTCCAGATGCCTCTACATATTGTCAATATATTGTTGGTGACAAATAACGGCTATTTCCAACACGTTTTGATCTTTCAGCAAATTGTTCAATACCTTTCTTGGGTAAATAGTTTGGTAAACATGTTTTTCTACGGATATCTTAATAAGAATATTTTAGACGTGTTCAGGAGGATCCGTAAAGGATATAGAAAACGGAAGGCAAAAGTCACAACGTTACCTACTGTTACTGGAAAGTAAGGCAAAGATGAAGAAATAACTATTAAGCTTTATTTTATAACAATTAACAAACAAGTGCGCTAACCACTGCGTTACTTGGACACCTAATGATAAAGGCTTGGAGAATTATAAACACTTTTATTCTTTTGATACTGTCTCCGTTGATTGTTTACCAAAATGTCAGTTTCTTTTGCCTCTCAAAATCTGTGTATGAGGGAAACGGCTATACACACCGTAGTGTAAATTTCAACTCTATTTTTTCGTATTAAAAGGTGAATATTCATATGACGTATTCCTGTTGTGTTCATATTATAAAGTAATAAACAATGTGTTGTTTATTCAAAATAAATTCATGTATTCTTCAGCAAATTATCAGAGAAGTATTTCGTATATTGTTTCTTCATCCAATATTTTGTTAGAAAAAATATATAGTTAAGGTTTGAAAGGATATGTCACTACTGTGGAACATCAATTATGACATAGGATAGTCCGAAATATATTTCTGAAAATGCAACGGGTAGTGTTACAATTTGGACAGGTTCATCGTTGTAAAACCATGGTCCGGAATCGCTATGCTCTTTCCTACCCGAAGTCTCGCGAGATCAAAATATCTCGTAGCTAATAGATATTTATATGAAGAAGGTGTTTGCCAGTTAATCCAATTTACAGTAGTTGTGATCGGCAACGGAAGTTATCGCATAGTCTGTTGATCCGATTCAATTCTGAAATTGTTTAAAAACAATCGATCTGATTGGTTGACGAATGTGAGCACCTTTTATTCGCATTGGCTGAGGCTTCGTGAATGATGAAAATATTAGACTACGGGTAGGAAAAGGTAAAGCGATTCCGGACCGTGGTTTTACGACGATGGGACAGGTTATAATATCTAATTTTTGTGCATGGCATTTGAATACCAAATGCAACAAGGTTTTCGAGGTTTTCTCTTTCACAGAGTTGTCGGTCTTTGCACACTCTCGATCAATCTCTGTCAACGTCTAGAAAGAAGTGTCTAAAACACGTGGTCATGTAACCCGCAGAATGAATATAAAAGCCAAATTACTCAGAGTAAGGATATTTAACAAAAATATAGTCCCTATATTTATATCCATTTTTAAGAAGTATTTTCGCCTAAAATAGTATTTTATATGTCAGCACTAAAACTTTATGCAAGAATGCAAATAGCTTATAAAGAGCAAAATCTAGAGTATGTTTATATTTTGCCGGAATCCTACAAAAATTGAGACGTTGACAGAGAGATTGTATGGGAGTACAAGGACCGATAACTCTATTTATGAAATAGCAAGCTTTTACCATAGCGGGTTTATTAAATATTTTGTCGACTTATAAACTGTCGGCGATGGCATTTTTAAAGATCGTTAAATCAACCATTTCAACACAAAAACTTATATATTTAAACACAAAGTTACCCAAGGCGAATTTATTGACAGAAAATTGGTTTCAGTTTCGGTTAATGGGCGTCACATGGTTTGAAACTACATTTGTAGTTTCGTCAAGATTGATGTTATGTGATCAATTTCATTTTTAAATGGCTGACATATTAGACATTGTGTGTACTCCTGCTTAAACCGGGTTTAGTGTATATTTTGTCAACTTTTATAGTATCTGAAATATATTTTAATCTTTGCTGAAGCATAGTTTCAAAAATTTATTAATAAACAAAGTTTTTCACCTGTCTCACTACTGCTGACACTATGCCACCGTCTTTGCAAGTTCACCACTGAAACCACCTACAGGGAAAGTTTGGTCGGTGATAATTGAGAAAAGTGAAACGAGTTTCATAACAGCTTGGTGCAACAAATGAAAGGTTAACAAAACAAGAGCACCAGTTTAAAGACGATGATTTTTTCCCTGTATTTATCGTGATTTCACATTTAAACATTGTCAATAGCTTTATTGCAATACAGTTTTTGTCGAACAGGTAACTCAACATTTCATTTAATGAAACAGAGTAATCGCAAAAAAGGTATTTATAACGACCGTAAAATATTTAAGTCACTACTCTGTCAAATAATTGGATGACTTTTACCTTGGAAGATGAAATATATATTGTAGCAATGTCGGAGAAAAACGCAGCCAAAGTTATATATCCTATTTACATATTATAAATAATTATTTTCTCACGTTAATATGAAATAAATACAAGAACGTCGGAGAAAGCCGTCAAAAGCAGCAAATTGATTCGAAAAACACCAAATTGAATCATAAATCCATATAAATCACGCAGGTGCAATTAGTTATGGGTCCTTGCTTCCTATATAAAGTTTCATAAAAATCCCTTCAGCCGTTTTGGAGAAAAAGTCGAAAATGTGAACAGTTAACGGACAGGCGGACGGACAGACAGACAGACAGACAGAAGGCGATCAGAAAAGCTCACTTAAACATTCGGTTCAGGTCACCTAAAACAGTTGATAATACAAGAACTGTCCACAAAATGTTGAAATGTTTTAAAAATTTTATTAAGGAAAATGTTTCCAAAGATGTCAACAAAATATAAAACAAAATATTTTTGCTCTAGATGGTCATCACTTCGATGTAAATGAGAAAAATAACGTTGCCTTGGAAATGAAAACGTCTGCGTGAGAGGATGATGGGATATATACAAGTGACAAGACACACAAAATCAAATTACATTCCGACATAAAACATGGACACAAATCAGGAAACAACTATAACCACTCTGTTGGGAGCTGGAATGAAAAAACAACTCTGTCAAATATTTACCCGTATGAAATAAAATAAAATGTCAATTACAGATAATAAACTTATAACCATCAGAAATCCCACAGGGCACTATGAAAATGATAATGAATGTTGATCAAACAATGAGCCTGGAAACACCAAAGCTGGAGGAGTAAGCATTCCCTGTCGATTGGTCACATCTACTTCCAAATCGTTATCAAAATAATGTATGGTCACAATTGGGGTGTGGGGGTGTGGTGAGATGATCGTATGTTGAACGTTATCTAGCATATATGATAATAAACATGTGATTGTTATACGAGGATATATCTTTTTACAAATGTTGAAAAGTCACGAAACAGTGCAATTAGATGAAAAATAACTAAAAGTATTTACCTATGGGTGAAGTATAAATGGAGTCAATCATTATTAAGCATCTAATGTGAAAAGTCTGCCCAATTTTCGATCTGGGAACCATAAAAACTGAAGATATTTCTTATCCCAGATAAGTTTACCAAAAGTACTGACGTAATTCAAAAAATAATTGAACGAAAAAAAAAACCGGTTCAGAATGGATAGGTAGATAGGCAAATGGATAGATAGATAGATAGATAGATAGATAGATAGATAGATAGATAGATAGATAGATAGATATATAAATAGATGATAGATATACTAACAATAGCTAGTATCATGGATACGGATAACAGCATATTCCGCCCTGTCTGTTGCACCCGAAGTCGTATTCAAAGCTAGCGCATTGTTCATTGAGGACAGCCCATGGGTCTACAGGTGGAGGTCTTGGAGGTGGATTTGCAGCTCTACCTTTACCACCACCTCTACCTTTTCCTCCGGACTTTGGTGGAGGCGCATCAGATTCTTGTTCTGCTGCCGCCTGGGCGTAAGGATCAATACAGAATCCTCCTTCAAAATGGCAATTTCTCATAACATCTGAAATATAATAACGTCAAACGATTCAAATATAAGTATATGTGTTCAATTCTCTTAAAATGTGTATATGTTTTATTATTATATCTCATATTATGGACTTAAAAATAAAGCTAAAGTTTTACAGGGGTATTAGCTGTGTTTTCTTTTTACCAAAACAATTCTTTCTATTTTTACTGCTTAGATTAATGTGCAATAACAAATAAGGCGTATACACAGACATAAAAATTCTTAAATTCCTATATATTTTGTGAAAATTGCTTACGAAACTTCATCTGGCACTTTTCCACGTGCAATTGATTTATTCAACCTTACTATTGGTATATGCATGCAACACTGGACCTGAACTTATTTTCACAAAATATATAAGATTTTCCATGCTTGTGTATAGCTCTTTTATGTTTTTATACATCTAGTACAAGTAGAAAAATAAGAAATTATCAAAATAATATTTTTGGTAAACACAGCTAATGCCCCTCTAAGTTTTGCCTTCATTTTTAACTCGATCTTTCATCCAAGTCTGAGAATGGCAAAATTTACACGGGAGCGAAAATTTACAGAATCTTAAGAGATCAAATTTTCTACATAATATCAGATTTCTCTGTCAAAGTGTCTGTTTTATTGACCATTTTGTTTGTATAACGACTTTTCTTGCAGGTGGGTTGTTGTGTATCAGCCAATTGGAAATGATGAATGGATTGTCAAGGTAAGCAGTTGCCATATAGCCAGTATAACTCATACATGACATAGTAGCAGGGGAAATAATGTACGAGATACATCATTTATTTCTTGTTAACACCTTCGCGAGACTTGGCGATATATTTAACGAGAATTTCATTAAGGGATTACGAGCCCTTTTTTATTAACGACTTCTTATAATTCCTGCTGTTTGGAGTAAACATATATATATATATTAGATATATAGCGACATATCGAATTTGGTTAAAATGTGGGGAAAGGACATTATTGGACGTCAATTTTCGATGGCATAAAAGTAATTTAATTTATTTATCTGGAGAATTATTATTAATATTGATCACTATGTCACCCGCGCCATGGATATATACATGTACATATGAAAAGGCAGTGGAATGGAGACAATTAAGCACGTTTAGTTGAACCACAACACATGTATATAGAATGTTATAAAATGTGCAATAAAGAAATCTATAAATACTGTGGAATTTCGTTATATCGAAATCGGATAAGTCGAAATTCCGGTTATATCAAAATTGAAGGCCGATTTTGATTGATACATGAATATACATTAAATAAAAGTGATAGGTGTGGTCTAGTGAACATCGAAACAACGAGATTCTTATTTTCATGAGAGAGAGAGAGAGAGAGAGAGAGAGAGAGAGAGAGAGAGAGAGAGAGAGAGAGAGAGAGAGAGAGAGAGAGAGAGAGAGAGATGGTAATTCTTAATACAATATGACAGCAAGCAAATGATTAATTGGGACATGTATTTTTATGAAATCATAATAACAATTAAACATAAAAAAACAAAGAATGAAATCGTACAATACACACACACTCTTTGTCCAAGGGACAAGCTTATATATAAATAAATCCATCATACCGGAAATAAACGTGCCAGGATATTTACTGCGATCTATAAAGCTGTCCTGGAAACATCAAAGCCGCTAGACTGTCACCTTATGCGACGCATTAGGCATATAATACAATCATATATGAGTCAGAATACACACTTGGCCGGAATTACTTCAAAAGTATGCATAAAATAACTTTCAGGTATATCATACATTAATCCCTGAAGTGTAAATATGATGTATGCGTTTTGAAATTGAATGTATCTTTTTACAGAAGTTATATTTTCTATTAAAAACTGTTTCTATTGACTACAAAGTACATGCATAATGCATCGCATTTTGTAGAGAAAAAACATAATAACGATATAACAACAGCTTAACCACCATAATCTCCTTTTTTGTATAACCTGACAATATCATACCTGTACAAAATCTAAAAAAACAACTACGTATAAATGTATTTCTAATAAAAATATCAAAATACAGTTTGTAATATTACTTTTGTTGACATCCTTCTAACGTAAAATCGATTCCTAATTCATTAATCACAAGAAATGTGATTAAAGTGAAATACTAGTAAGTTTACATATTTTTTTTCGAATTATTAAAAAAAAACTTGTGTTTTAATCATAATACAATTCAGTACACTGTCTGTCGTTTTAATAACGTGTAAAATCAAACGTCCTTCTTAAATACACACTTAATATAAGCCTAGAATGGTTATCCCTTTCCTTCTGTCAATTCAACGTTGGCGTAACGGAATGATCACCATTGAGATTCTGATTTCAGCATTTTATCAGTGTGTGTCAACTAATGTGCTCAGAAAGATTTTGTAATTACCGTATGATAAACAGAGATAATAAACAGAAATTGATTAGCATCGTATTTCATGATACTTATTAGTCTTTCAAATCTCGTGTTTCCGAACTCTACATCTATTTTGAATTCGATCTCAACTGATGAAGTCTTATTGAAAGAATATAAAAATCTCAGATACCAAAGTATAAATCAATAGGATGTCCAGGACATAGATACATATCCGGTAAAAATGGACAAACACGGACCTCTGGAAACCAAGAGGTGGGATCAGGTGCCATGGAGGAGTAAGCATCTCCTGTCGACCGGTCACACCCGCCGTGAGTCCACAGTCAAGTCGAATGAAACACGTGAGGAGTGTATCCTCGTCACAATTGGTACAGACGTCTCAACAACCGCCAACGAAAAGGCAACTCAACATTTCACTTAGTGAAACAGAGTAGTCGCAAACAAGACTATTATAAACGATCACCTTGAGCATTTATTTATTTTGGCCTTTTCGTGGCAAAGCTATTACTCCGGCATTATGTTTATATTATGTATTTAACATATTTTGTAATCTCATATCATCTTCAATAAAAGCTTTATCTTTAATTAAATTAATTTTAATTAAATGTATTTTTAACAGTTACTGGAATTATCAAACAGGGAAAACACTATATTCTACTCCTTGCTGATTTATCGTGTCAAATTCTTACTTGTACTCTTTTTATCGCATTATGTATAGTTTTGAGGTTTTGTTGTCGTTTTTTATTCTTTTTGTTCTTGGTGTTGTTTTTATTATTTGTTTTTATTTATTTATTAATACATGAATAAGTAAATATATCAACAAGAAAAACTTGATCGCTTGGAATATTTACAAATATATGTGTTTATTGCCTTTTTATTAATTATATTTTCAGATATATGGTTCTGGTCTCGTTACATTTCGGGAAAACTCACTAAAGGAAAAAAGCTAAAAATTCGGGAAAAAGTGTGTTCAGTCTTTTCTTTTTGGCGAAAAAATCTTAAATTGCCCTGTTGTGTTCAAGACAAAATAAAAATGTAAGGACGTGGGACGGATCTAGCATTTTGTAAATCCGCCTGTGTTTACCATTAATATAAAAACTCGTTTTTTACAGCATTAGTTGACTTTTTGTTAAAAACGTAATTTTCTTGAAAGGTATCAACTTTCAATTTAAGCGCACCGAAAAAAAAAATGAAAAAAAATTGCAATCAGAATATGACAGAATGGACATAAAAGTGCTTAAAAAGAGGAAATAATAATTGGGATGTAGGTAAAAAAAAACACAAATAGATTCAATATATATCACAAATATAAAGTTAGACTTACCTCTGTATTCGCCCATCATGTCTCCCATTACCCAAGCATCAACATGATGCTGGATGAGTAAACCAAGGGATGCGACTGCTAGGAATCCACGGAACAGCATCCTTGCGGATTTGTCGCTAATCCAACTGGACTTTCCTACCTAAAGTCGCGCGGGATTACTAAAGACCTTCTACTCCATGGGTCATGGCTTTTATATCAATCAGTTCGTCACAGGCCGTATATTTTGACTGTCTGCTAAGAATAGCGGCCCGTATATAATTTAATCATAACTGTAATGTGTCGTAGGAATGGATATTATATAGAACGGGACAATTCATTAATATTATATAAATATTTCTGTAATCGCGCTTTCTAAGCTTGTTAGATAGGACTTCAAAACTATGCTAGGAATGATCAAAATGTGTGTGTCGTTTTACCAAGAGCGAGCAAGTTCACACAGACAACACAGATATATCAAACTTATTTGCGGGTGATTTTATCTTATTTGTCCTTTCCTTGGTAATGAAAGAAATAGTATTCAGAAAACAATACGGTAAAGTGCTAAAAAAATCATTTTAAATATGAGAGTACTAATGATGTAACTTTAAAAACTGCGCATGCTGCATATGTTTTAATTGATTTGAATACACATGTATTATCAACATAATACTAGAGTTATAGTTTTGCAAAATTTTGGTCAAAACAAATGCTCAAGACGATCGTTCAGCTCCAATTTCAAATAGATGTGAGCCGGCCTGGTTCAGTCGGTAGCGCGCTCGACTCTTGATCGTGAAATCGTGAGTTCGAGTCCAGCCGGCGGCAGGTAGCATTCAAGTCCTTCGGATGAGACAGTAAAAACCGAGGTCCCGTGTCACAGTAGGTGTCGGCACGTTAAAGAACACCCCCTTGCTCAATGGCAGTAGGTGCCGAGCATATGCCAAACTTAGAAGCCCTTCACCAGCATTAGTGACGTCTCCATATGAATGAAAGATTCTTGAGTGGGACGTTAAACAACAATAAAACCAACATATAATAGACGTAGAATTCTGGAATTAAAAATGGTATCATACAAAGCAAGAGAATAGCCTAAAAGTATACCTAAATCCGTGTAAGAACTGACGTGCTACAAAAAGTACGCATACATGTAATGTAGAAAAAATACTCATTAATGTGAAAAGTAATACAAGTAATTCAGGCATAATAATTCAACACAAACACTCCTATCCCGAACACTGCAGCGTACAAACCAGTCTGGCCGCGAACGATAATTTCACATAGCGTCAAATTACATAGTGATCAAATGACGTCACGAGTGTTTGTTTAATTTCTGTTGAAATTGACATTTTGTAAATGTGACGGTCGATGTTATGTTACTGTTTGTTAAACTGTATGAAATAGACCGTAGTTGTTAGATGCGTTAAGGAGAAACGTCAGCAATACTGTGCAGTTGCTTATTCCAGAAGCGGTGTTAAGCAGATGTGGATACTTAAAAATACTAAACAACTTTTAGAAAATTTGAAGACACACAATTTTTTGAAGACACAAAATTCACAGTATCAAAACATGCGACTTCTCTACTCTTTACACAACTATTCCACATTAAATACCTAGTGATTGGCTATCATGATATTTATTTTGTCCAACACCACTCTGTTTCTACACATAAATACACTGAAGTTGATATAAAAAACATGCTGGAATTTCTAATATTTTTGTAATGTTCGGAGACGTGGTCTTTCAACAAACTTTCGGCATTCCTATGGGAACCAATTGTGCCCTTTTATTCATACGAAGCAGACTTCATTCAGAAACTGCTGAATCAAAAGAAGAAAGAGTTAGCGGTGTCCTTTAATTTGACATTAAGATATATCGACGACGTTTTGTCAATCAATAATGACAATTTTCATACATATGTCAATGCGATATACCCCAGCGAACTAGAAATTAAAGATACAACAGAATCAAGCACACACTCTTCATACTTAGACATTTTACTTACTATAGACACAGACGGCAAACGCGACGATTTCGGCTTTCCCATCGTAAATTGTCCACATTTAAGTAGTAATATACCACAGTCACCCGCATATGGAGTTTATATTTCACGAATGATACGATATGCCAAGGCGTGTTCAACATATGAACATTTCATATACAAAGGTAAACTACTCACTGACAAATTATTGACACAGGGATATTGAAAACCGCGTTTGATGTCAACGTTCCGCACGGTCGGTATAATAGTCTTGTTTGCGATTACTCTGTTTCAATAAGTGAAATGTTCAGTTGCCTTTTCGTTGGCGGTTGTTGAGACGTCTGTACCAATTGTGATGAGGATTCACTCCTCACGTATTTCATTTGGACTTGACTGTGGACTCACGGCGGGTGTGACCAGTCGACAGAGGATGCTTACTCCTCCATGACACCTGGTCCCACCTCTTGGTTTCCAGAAGTCCGTGTTTGTCCTGTTTTTTACCAGATTTGTATCTATGTCCTGGACATTCTAAAAATTTATATTTTGGTATCTGGGATTTGTTATATGCCTACGCAATACAAAAGTAAACATGACCGTTTATCATACTTGTTCTATTTATATCAGTGCGTATGAAAAGATATCAGCTCAGCAGTTACATATAAGCTTGATAAACATATTTTTATACGTGAAGTCCTCTGTTGTTTATGGACGATGTCAATATACAGAACAAGTTAGCGTTTTGGGGCATGCAAGTAATGTGATCAATGTACAACCAAACTGGTTGAAGGAGCATCACTTGAAGTACAGGTTTTCACAATATATTATTTAATTTATATATATATATATATATGTTCAGTAATATGATGGCGGCCAGTTTTTATTGGTGGAGGGGAGACCCCGGTTACAATGTACCCGGGAAGAGACCACCGACCTTCCGCAAGCAAAATTACAAACTTTCTCATAAAATCAGCGTAGGTTCCAGCGGGGCTCGAACCTGCGATTACCAGAAGTGAGAGACTTCTAGGTTATTAGCGCGATGCTTTAAAGGCCAAGGAGGTCCCTAGTAATACATGTATATGTAAAATGTCCAAATAACATAACAGAAAATGTTTATCGAAAGGGGTCTATTTCCATTTCTTCTTTTCTTGTAAATTGCATATGGCTTTCGATATAGATAACACTTTATTTTTCTTTCTTTTAAACGTAGAGCTGTTTTAAGAGACAAAAATATGCAGCTTATCAATAAAAAAAATCTCAGATACCAAAGTATAAATGGTCAGCAGGTTCCGGAGATAATGTACAAATCCAGTGAACATTGGACAAGCAAGGACCTCTGAAAATCTAGAGGTGGCATTAGGTGCCATTAAGGAATGAGCTTTCCCTGTTGAGCGGTCACACCCGCCACGAGCCCATAATCAAGCTCAAATAAAATATGTGAGGAATGAATCCTTGTCACAAATGATAACTACGAATCAGCAAGCGCTATCGAACAGGTAACTAAACATATCATTTAGTGAAACATTGTAATTGCAAACAAGGTCATTATACCGGGCCTGTAATCTGCGGATTGTTGAGATTGAAATCGATTCCTGATTGTAACAACAACTTATCAGTAAGTAGTTTGCTTGTGTATATGAAATGTTCATATGTGGAACACTCCCTGGCATATCGGATCATCTGCGATGACACTGCAAAAAAAAACATAACACGGCAAAAAGTTGCGCAAGGTAATAATACATAAACGTCAAACACTGTATCTTTTATGCCTCTGCTCGCGTGCGTTTTCATACCAAACACAAGTGAAACGATTCGTTACAATTGCCTTCAATAGGTCAACATTCCGGTCACCTCTCAGTAATACATAAGAATACTGACCAGCACTGACCACACAATTAATTACAGGGACATAACAAGAGCGTTATGAATTATGTATGCCGTCAAAGATTTAAGTTGTAGTGCTGGACGTGAGATATATTTATAACACATTGTCGCTTCACGGACACCTTGTTTATAGGGAGTGTGTATATAAAACAAGCCAGCGTAATGTTTATGTCCTTCAACTTCTAGTGTTTAACATTCCACATTCCAAAACATTTTATGTGGTTCTGGCAGGCTAAAGTTTGTTGATATTGAAATCCATATAATCTTAACAATGTATTATCCACATTCCAAAACATTTTATGCGGTTCCGGTAGGCTAAATTTTTTTGATATTGAAATCCATATAACTTTAGCAATGTATTATCCGCATTCCAAAACATTTTATGTGGTTCTGGTAGGCTAAAGTTTGTTGATATTGAAATCCATGTAATTTTAGCAATGTATTATCCGCATTTCAAAACATTTTATGCGGTTCTGGTAGGCTAAATTTTGTTGATATTGAAATCCATATAATTTTAGCAATGTATTATCCACATTCCAAAACATTTTATGCGGTTCTGGTAGGCTAAATGTTGTTGATATTGAAATCCAATAGTCTTGTTTGCGATTACTCTGTTTCACTAAGTGAAATGTTGAGTTGCATTTTCGTTGGCGGTTCTTGAGACGTCTGTACCTATTGTGACGAGGATTCGTTCTTCACGTATTTCATTGAACTTGACTGCGGACTCACGGCGGGTGTGACCGGTCGACAGGGGATGCTTACTCCTCCATGGCACCTGATCCCACCTCTTGGTTTCCAGAGGTCCGTGTTTGGATCTGTATTTATGTCCTGGACATTCTATTGATTTATACTTTGGTATCTGAGATTATATATATATATATATATATATATATATATATATATATATATATATATATATATATATATATATATATATATATATATATATATATAACAATTGCATAATTGTAATTATTAAACTAAAACTTAAATAAGTTGCAATGGACAATAACAATTGACAATATTAGTATAATAAAAATTATCTTAGAAACTCATTGTATAGGAAAGTAGAATAGTTATGCCTGTGTATATTTTTTTATATATTGTTTGAGAAACACCACTTTGGCAATTATTCATTTGCAAATATTATAAAACATAATGCTCACGACGATCGTTTCTGTCAAATAAACTTCATCAGTTGAGCATCAGATTTTCTAAAGTGAAAGTGGTATCCTACAAGGCCAAATAATAAATCCAAATGCATAGCCAAATCCGTCTAAGAGCAGCCACTGTAAAAAGATGACTATCTTAGCATTTGAAGAATTTCGAACTTAAATGGTGTATCAGTGCGAAATAATACTTTAGTATAAGATTTGATTTTCAGCTGGTACCGAAATACCATCAGAAATTATTAATTCAACCTACTATTTGTATATGCATACGACACCGGACTTGACCATATTTTCACAAAATGGATAGGAATACATAAGACGAATGTTTATATCTGTGTACATCTTTTATTTGTAATTTTACATCAATGTATGTAGTAAATATGAAATAAATTGTTTTGGGAAACACATCTAATGCCGTATAAACTGTTCGGATTGGTGTTCTAAAAAATTGTCGTTTCCCTTATATCCCTATTAGTATAATAACTACATTAGTACATGATTATGAATACATAGGTATTGCAAGACGAGGCGTAGGTGTATTACCTTGTTTAGTACAAAAATACCTGTGTTAATGATGAGCTCGGGCCGACAATTTAATTAAATATATATATATATATATATATATATATATATATATATATATATATATATATATATATATATATATATATATATATATATATAAGTCTGTTATGGAATTATGATAAAAACTTCCGTACGTGTCGGCCTTCTTCAGCGAAATGTTCATTTCATATGTTAATAGCGTAAACATGCGCATTATTATATGGGAAATAAAGATTTTTTTCAGTAAAAGCGGGTTTTAAAATTATCGGGTACTAAGTGGTGATATGCATAGTCGACATAATCATATCTAGATAGTGTTGAGTCCCTCTAGGAAATGCTTACTCCCCAATGGCACCTGATCCCACCTCTTGAGGTCCGTGTTTGTCCAATCAATATCAAATTTGTATGTTGTATCACATAAACAACAGCATTCATCAACAAGGTGAATAACATTTAACCATTATTAAATTTTAGCGACTTTCCTTGGATGGTGACTTTGAAAAGTTTTCACTATTTCCAGTTAGTCAATGGCTTTCTATAATACCTACAGCCAAATTCATAAAAACCGGCGAGGGTGAAGTCTCGTGAACCCATTCTTGACCTGGACGAATTGAAATGTGTAGCAAAATGACATTAAAATTACAGAGTTAAGATTAATTGTTCCCATTTGTCACCATACCAACATGTATCCACCGAAGCCTGTCTTTACCACACTTTAACCCATGACGCCTCTCGTCTCTTGTTAGAGCGGATTCGCGGCCTGATGGAAATTAGCTGAATTTTGTAAGAAAGGTAGCATGTTTACATGCAGAATGTCATGTCTACTCCTGGGTACTTTGTAACCGGAATCTCCCCATCACAATTAAAAACTGGTCACCGCCATATAACTAAAATATTTTTGAATGTGGCGTAAAACACAATTCAAACAAATAAATAAACAAACAAACAAACAAACAAACAAACAATTTGGGCCCTTTGTGACGTTTCAATATTATTGACGAATTATGACTTGGATGGAATCTAAGCTACAACAATGATAAAACAATATGGTCTTTCTTGTAATAATTATATGAGGCATTAACTCGACTACTGATCAAGAACACAGCCAATAAACACCATATGTGTATGTCTTAACAAACAAAAGTGTTATCAAATATAAATAAACAATGTAGGTCATCGTTTAGTTGTCCATCACCTACATCACGTATAGCGCATAAAATCCTGTTGATATCAGGTAAACAAAAACATCAGCGTGTCTGGCGTCTACGTCATTATTTGAATATATTATTATACGTCGTTGTGGTGGATCCAAAGAGACATTTATATTTTTCAACGTTGCATTAAAATTAAAACCAAAAAATCATAGCAATTTGATGTTTGATCGCCTGGCATTATTTGTTTCAAATACTTTCTTGTATTGAATGACAGAATCGCCAATCACGTGTACTTCCATGAAGGTTTACCTATTCCGTCATGCGTGACATATATATTCTGGCCGTAAAGACAAAATAAATTATATTACACGGACAGCATTGAACATTGCTTTTTATACCCAAATAAACCTTCACATCCCTAAATTCACCAATGGATTACCCTAAGTCATTGTTTTGGAATAATCTAATGCAGTTGGGAGGGTTGTAAGACTTACATTTCTACCGAAATAAACTCATCTTCAGAAAATGTAGGATAGGTTAATAATATATATTGTGATAAAAATTAAATATGAAGGACAGAAAATCCTACTTACAATTTTTCTGAAAGAGATTTGTTATAAAAACAATAAACACTTAGTATGATAACCATATATATTTTTCAGAATTCCTTCGTCAGAAAGAAACCGACATTATCATTTATTGCACTAAAACAATGTAGCAATTATGTTAATATTAATTAACTAAAAACAAAAATCAGAACTTGGTTGATTTAATGTATTGTCGAATTACAACGGCAACAGCGAAAACCATTAACATAGAGTATAATAAAATATGAAAATTGTTAAAATTCGTATTTAGAATATTCAAAATAAAACTCTTACAAGTACAAATGTATTTAAAATAGGGAGTCACCTTTTTGAATTCAAGTGACAATCATATAAGGCAGGACAAAAACGTAATGAAAATACATGTATATTGATTGTACGTACATTGTATCCCATTTGAATCTCGTCAAAATAAAAACTGTAAGGAACAAAATAGAATTGCTATGCATTGCTTACATCCCGTCGGACTCTGTATAACAATTATATAAATTAAGGGCTTGCTAATATATGGCTGTTTGTTTTGTATACTCCCTTCGGATTTCTGTGACATCTATACAAATATAAAAAAAATTCAGATACCAAAGTATAAATCAATAGAATGTCCAGGACATAGATACAAATCCGGTAAAAATGGACAAACACGGACCTCTGGAAACCAAGAGGTGGGATCAGGTGCCATGGAGGAGTAAGCATCCCCTGTCGACCGGTCACACCCGCCGTGAGTCCACAGTCAAGTCCAATGAAACACGTGAGGGGTGTATCCTCGTCACAATTGGTACAGACGTCTCAACAACCGCCAACGAAAAGGCAACTCAACATTTTACTTAGTGAAACAGAGTAGTCGCAAACAAGACTATTATACCAACCGTAAAATTTGCGGAACGTTGACATTAAACGATTCGATATCCCTGCGTCAAGATGTTCTGATCGTTTATAATACATATAGCTTTAATATATATCCTTTTCAATTACTGCAACAGATAATAAAAGACGTGGCACTAGTACTGGACCGGTAGTCGGCTGTTATATGTGATTTCGTCTTTGGTATGTACTACGACAGTATTTTTCCCTCTGTGTGATTATACAATGTCCAACAGCAGACGACTGATCTAAACAAATCTCTCAAATCATGTTCTATATATAACCGAAATCACATAACAGCCGACTACTGGTCCAGTGCCAGAAGAGTATTCTCACGTGCGAATTAGACTGATCGCAGTCTCTTACTAAGAAAGTATGATTTCATTTACTGCAATCACACAGAAAGTGGCCAGCTGGGAGAAGAGCATGGCTAGTAATTTTGGTTTTTTTGCTTGTCGAACATGTTTAATATTTTACGGTCGGTATATTAGTCTTGATTGCGATTACTCTGTTTCACTGAGTGAAATGTTGAGTCGCCTTTTCGTTGGCGGTTGTTGAGACGTATGTACCAATTGTGACGAGAATTCGTTCCTCACGAATTTTATTTGGATTTGACTGTGGACTCAGGATGTTTACTCCTACATGACAGCCGATCCCACCTCTTGGTTTCCAGAGGTCTGTGTTTGTCCATTTTTACCAGATTTGTATCTATATCCTGGACATCCTAAAGATTTATACTTTGGTATCTGAGATTTTTTTTTATATACATTGTATCTAAAGAAAGTATTATGCAAAAAGTGTATTTCTCATAAATTATATTTACTTTTACAAAAACCATAGGAAAACAACTGGAAATTATTTTTAATTAAAAGTTTTTCTTTCAAACTTAAAATGGTGAAAGAAATTTTATTGGTCGAAGCCATCTGTTGACATTAACAATGTATTTGCTGAATATTGGTAAAAGAGAAAGGCGGGGACGCATTGTTTTCAAAAACTAAAATGTCCTCCTTCTCACACGATGACTGCATTGCTTTTTACACTTTGTCTTCTGTGCGTAACAAATGTCATTAATTGTACCTTTTCTCTGAATTTTCTTACAATAATCTTTTGCGAAAATAGTAAAACACTCAATATTCACAAATTTTCGGCCCCTTGGCCTTTATCAAGTGAAAGACGACAATATGTATAATAGTTACATAGTAGTAAGTCTGCACAATACAGTTTCATGGCAAATGTTTCTAGATTTTTTTTTTTTTTTTTTTTTTTTTGTGGATATTGAGTGTTTTACTATTTTCGCATAACTATACTTCCCTTTGGAGGACATTGAATTTTACTTAATTATCTTTGGTCTTACATTCCTCATTGCCTCTCTGGTCTCCGCAATTATATTAAATTTTCTATCATTGTATTTGTCGATTATAGTTTTCGTTTATTTGCTTTACTTCAAGACATCACGCTTTGCTTCTTTTCTAGTTGTTGTATCATCTGCAATTGTTATTGTCAACAAACTGGCATCATTCCTAATCTCAATTATGATTGGCTAATTCCCATCAAAGTTAATCAAGTTTCAAGAAAAATAGGATGAGATTATATCCCATGAAAGGTTTTGATCGAAGTGGGTTTTTTTTACTGTTTACGCGATCAAAAGCTTTCAGAAACTTTCGACAAATTTCCTTGGTCAAAGAAAACCTAATAGGGTTAACAGGCTTTTACTCTAACTGTGGTACAAAATACGATTAAATTGAAAGTATGAAAATATGACAACCCAGTGTCCTTAACCCTTTCACCCTAGGCATCTAGATGGTATGATATTTTCTATTGTTTAGACAAGTCCATTGTGGCCAGTAGGGTCTAAAGGTTTACTCTTAAAGGGGCGTTAATCATATTTCAATTTTTTTTTCTACTTTTAGAACTTGTACTTGACGTACAATAACAAATAAGAGGTATGTATATGCATAACAAATCTTATATTCCTATATATTTTGTGAAAATAAGGTCAGGTCCAATGTGGCATTTATATACAAATAGTAAAGTTAAGTGAATCATTTGCAATTGAAAAGGTACCATACTTGGTTTGTCAAGCAATTGTCGCAAAAATATATAAGAATTTTATGCCTGTATATATCTCTTTTTTGTTACTTTATATCAATCTAAGTAGTAGAAATGAGAACTAAAACACAGCTAATGCCCCTATAACAGGAACATGTATTTCAATTTCACATATACATGCATCTCTATCAGTAAAGGCCATTTCACACGCTTTGTCGAACTTACGCCAAAGTATGTAAAAATTATTAAAAAATTATAAAACGTTGGCATACGTAAGAAATTCGCTGTAATTTCGGATGCAGTGGACATTTTCTCGTCGTATTCTGACGAATAAGTAACGTGTATGAACGTGTGTTATCTATTGTATAACGTATCTACAACTTACTCCAGCGTATGCTGAACGTGTGGGTCATACACTGGCATACGTCGAAAAGTTTTGTGCATGCACAAAATCTTTCGACGATCTTGTCGTACTTCAACTTATGCCAGCGTATAGCAGCGTGTTGTTAATTTATACAAAACTTATCCAGCGTATGCCAGCTTACTCACCTAGTTTTTCTTAAGTCAGTTTTGACTGGGGCTGAAGACAACATTGTACAATGTAACAGATCTGAAATCAACTTTGTTTTGATAGTAGAGATATAAATACCCCAGCATGGAAAATAACATAACATATTATGTAGGGGGGGAAGCAGATTGCCCAGAATTATGTTGAAAAATGTACATATATTTCTATACAATTATGTTCTAAATATAGAACCAGACCTGTCTGAAAATATCTCTGTTCCATGATAGTGACCCTTGCATTTTTCTATGATGTACTTGAAAATATACAGAGTGGAGTCGTGTCCGTTATATTTAAGCACAAAACATATAACACTCCTCAGTATGACATTTTAGTTTGTCGTAGATCATGACGTTCATAATTTGTAAGGGTGTCCTCGGACGGAAACAATTTGGTAACTCTAGGATAGTGCAAAAAACATGCATGTTATCATCAGATCTCGCCCAATCAACGAGAGCACAATGGAGAACAAAACGACGAAGTCGAACACGTTGATGATCAATAAGTACAATATCATTGGGCCGCCATGTTTGTTCTCGCTCCTGCTAAAAAGGTGGTGTGAAAATTCGTATCGAGAAATCTGGGCCGATGTTCTTCGCGTTTGGGTAAGCATTCTTATTCAAGAACAGTGTTCTCGTGTTAAGATCATCTCGCCTAAGGGCACCCAACGAATATTGATTAAATTTATCTAGGAAATATTAATGCATTTCAATGCAGCAAATGAAACAGAGATCAGTCGTTTGACGAAGTAATGAAAGCCACTCGTGATCACACGAATCCTGTATCTCGCTTCGGTCACAATTTCTCCAGATTGCATCAGTATGTGAAAGGTAGGAAACCCAACATTATTGGATGCTTCAATAACAGACCCCCTTCCCCCGATTCATTTTACAATATCGTAAACATTGACCGGTGGTGTAATGCAAAAACACTGGGAAGATACTGTTATTTGTTTCCCAAGTTAATCAACCGCACCCTTGTTTAATCAACCATCTGAGACGATTGTGTCAACAATATTCATGGTAACAATTAATTAAGATATTGTTTGAAAATGTACGAATGTTTTAAGATTGGAGTTAGGGTATAGTTGATAAAACATAAGGATTCTTCTTAAGAGGAATTGACTTAGGTCTAACGCCATATAAATAAAACGCGTCCCTGATTCCCGCTAAATGACATCTAGAAACAGTGAGTCATTCTGAACTAGAAAACTTGCCCACTTTCTCTATACCCGCCAATGGTTATTGTACCGGGTGTTCCTTGGATGACGTCACGGCCATTAGAAGTTTTCAGATTTTTCTCTTGATTGGATTTCCCGCAGGTAAAAAAAAAACAACTTTGTCGGCTTATATCTTCAGATCGACTTCAAATGTTCGACAAATGCATTTTTGCATCATAAACTAACAATTTTTGAAAAGTTGTATATAGCGTTTGGGGTACACTTTAAAATATAACGAAATTTCAAGGTAATATTTTTCACGTGGCAACAATACCCTTCCATATGTTTACATGTAAACGTCATATCTATGATAATTAGATCTACTTGATGTCTTTACAACATCGACTTAAATCAATATACATAAAAGTATATGTAGATAAAAAAAATCATTTAAATAGGCATTTCTATTATGTTCCCATTTTTTTTATTTACCAGAGGTTTTTTGGTAAAACCCCTGGTAAATCAAAAAGTGGGAACATGATATTTCTATAAAGTAGAAAAAAACATTTACATCACTCAGCTCTTTTTTCACCGCTGTGCATCTTAATTTTGCATGATTTTAAAAAAACAGCAATGAATGTCATTCTACAGTTAAAAGAAACATTTCATGACTAAAATGAATAAATCTATAATTATTTGGTTGAAAGAACTTGGTGTTAATTTAGTACGCCGCGGTATTTTCCGGGTGTAATAGCAGTCAATGTTATGTCCGTTTACCTTCTCAATTTTAGTCTTGCCTTCAATAGCAACGTTGTAGCAACGCCGAACAACTGTATGTACATACGCATAAAATATAGTTCAGTCTTTAAATAATTTACGCATCGACATATATTTACGAAATTATATGAATTTACCTGAATAATATTAGCCACTCATGTAAAACAATACATCTGGATAAATTACATAAATTTGTTGGAATATAAAAGTTTATTTATACGCGAATGAATAATAAATGAGTTTTCCCACTACTGTTTCGAGTGTATGACATGTGCAGGATTGACTGTAGAATCTTGTAAATAAAACTACAGAAATGGCCCAAGGAGATCCCATGAAATGGCATATGCCTGGCTGGAGAATAGAACAGAGATACGCTCAGGGTGTTTTGATAGGAAACTGGTCAGAAGAGAGACAAACGGTAAGCTTATAAAAGTTTGAAAACTGGAATAAACAATTTTGCTCGGACGGGTCACGGGTGACAGAAGTTCCATGTTGCCAGTAATGGCAGGTGAAGGGATTGATGGCAGTGTTGACTATAAGTAAATTACAATCTGTTCAGTCTGTTACACATTTATGGCCATATTAAATTGGATCTACTTTAACTTCAAATGGGACACATTGATTGGAACACATTGTGGCTATTTGTCAGTTCATACATTTTGGGAAATATAGTAGGGTACCTGACCTGGCTTCAGCTGTTTCAAAAAACTTACTTATTTACAGTACTGTACGTCAGTTTTATCGTTTTCATTATTTGCCTTTTAATTTTGTCATGGTCCATCAAAATTTTTCATATCTGTAAAGTGTAAAGAAAGTGAAGTGACACTAATTCAAAAATTTTTCCGTTGAAGGTTTTTTGCCACTCTGACATCAATTTCAGGTT